>JANZLQ010000044.1:9184204-9201756 GCA_026212715.1 Elanus axillaris | reverse complement strand
AAAACCTTGCCACAGAAACCCAATACAACAGGTCTTTGGTGGAGCAGGAAACAGCAGCTCACGCCATCCCCTTGATCATCCACCACCATGGTCTGGAGCAGAGCTTTTCTCCTTGTATTTGAAATGAGTCTTTATTCAGGCAAAACTCTTGGAAAGGAGGTGACGCTGTCGGTTCCCACCTCCCACCAGTCCATGACTGGGGCAGAAGAAATGTGTAGATAGGGCTGCTGCTGGGTGAGGAGACAGCAGTGTCGGGGAGCCATCATGGCTGGAGCAGGGGGACCGAGGTGACGGGGTGTGCGAGCTGCTCAAGTGGTGGGAGCAAAGCCTGTGTCCTTTCTTGTGAGTCAAGAGAGGAGTTTGAGAGTACTTATTAGCTCAGGGAGGGTTTTGGGAGGGACCCTGCACCACTGTTCCTGCTATCCAATGTACATGGGGAGGGGAGGTGGCAGCTCCTACTCAGCAGCACGAGTTCCCTTCTACCCCCTCTTGCAGGGTGCACCCATGTGTGGGGTTGGGACCCCAGCACTTACTTTGCTCAGCCAGCCTATTGTCCTTGTTTTACTTTAAAGCTGACAAGGTCACAGGGTCCAAAAAGGCACTTGAGCTGGATCTTGGGCTAAGGAGATAAGGCAGGGAAAGCTCCAGTGTGCTACCTGGTATCATTCGTACTTTGCCAGAATGATGGACATCACAATAACTAGGAGAGATGGTAAGTGAAGTAACTGATAGCAAATATTGGCAGGGAAATGCTGGTGAAAGAGCAAATGCCGCACCTTGGTGCCAGGAGATGGACACTCAATTAATACTGAAAAAGGTTAGATAGAAGCAAGGGTGTTACATGTGGATTTTGATTTAGGTTATTATCCTTCAATATAGTAAATGAAAGAAAATAGTATTTGGCAAATAAATTGAATTTCAGCTCTTACACCAGCCCTCAGGCAGTGCCTTGAGATTTTTCCAGAAGACCCATCTAAGGAAGTTTTCAGCCTGGCTTATAAAATGCAGAGGCGATGAACAAAACTCAGGTGTCTGCAGATCTGGTCAGGGATAGATTCTTACTGCAATCTAAGCAGGAGACTGGGTAAATAGGGGAAGAGGTGAAATTAACTGTGATATAACAGAAGTTTATTCTGCATTGAAAAAAGTATGGTTACTTCTTTTCCAGGCAAACCCAATGCCTTCCATTTTTGGATACTGCTTGGGAATCACATTTTCCTGTCTTTAAAACATAGTCTTTGGTGAACACTGCAGAAATTAAGAGATGGACCACCTTACAAAACAGTCCATCCCAAATCCCAGCTTTCCAATGCTTTATCATTTTATTGTTCAGTTTTGCCATGTGCAACAATCTATCTCAGGCCTTTATTGAACACCAGCTATTTACAGCCATCTCCACAGAATTTTGCCTTGCTGTGATGATGCTGTTGCACAGGACTGACTGCTTGATCTCCTCTCCCCCTACCCTTCTGTTCACACCAGCCTCGCTCTTCCGTGTCTTGCTTTGTGTGATCACATCTATTATTGGGGAGGAAGCCGCTAGTAACAGGAGTACGCAGCTATGACTATAATAATAGTGGGTGTCCCAGAGGCACTGTCAGTCTCTCACAAAGGTGGTTTTATGGCAGTGCAGACCTGGGTCTGGATTGCTCTGGGTCTCCTTTTGCTAGTTCTTCCTAGGCTGAAGTGGTGAAGGAGCTCTGGTTTGCTGGGGTTTTCTAGAACAAGTGCAGGCATTGCTGAGTAGTTCTAGGAAAAGGCAAAAATTAAAAGGTAGGGAGGACATTGTGCAGAGCATGGGCTGCATATGGGTGTGCAGAAAGCTCTGAAACCTGTTGGAGGGGTGAGTAAGTGCTGGGGCATAGCAGAGGAGATCCTCAGCATGGTCTGCAAAGGGGAAGCTGTTCCTCTTGAACACGCAGCACCTTTCTTAGTATCTCTCACACTTCCTAAATTGTCTCAGGGAAAATGTCCTGGTCAAAAGAGGGTTTCTGAACACGTGTTTGCCGAGCAGTGCTGAAATCATTGTGAGGTGAAAGATGAGAGGTTGACAGGGTACAGTATGGCCTGAACCAGATAGTGCCAAGTTTAGCTTTCCTGCTCAGTCTCAGGCGTTTGGACAAGGCTGCCAGCATTGTCTTCAAGGAAGAGTCTTCATCTTTGCTTTAACCCCATTTGAGGGAAGAGCTTTTAATACTGGGACAGGCTTTAGGGTTGTCTTTTTCAAGGGACAGCACTGGGGACCCAGCTGGCATCTCACATGTTTCCAAGTTCCTCCCATTTGCAGTGCCAGTTGGGTGTCAGGGCGGGTGTTCAGTAATCACTCTGAGCCAAGCCTGGAAGCCAGGGATGGTGAAATTCACTTGGTGAGGAATGAAACAGGCTCTGAAAGCTAATTTGTATTTCAGGTTACTTTGTAGTTCTTGGGTAAATTGGATAATTGCACATTTTGCATTTGATGTAACATAGTCCCAGACCTTCCCTGTCTTCCACCTACACTCAGTGGGTCCCCAGGGAAGATTTTGGAGCCCTTGTCTTGGTGGGTGGGTGCTGTGGAGGCTGAGGGGGCACAGCCCACATGGCCCTGTCTTGCTTTGCTAATCCCTGTGCTGCACTGCACTGCCAGAGCCAGGACCACATCAGGATTCACTTGGCCAGGCAGAAGGGCAAGGGAAAGGCTTGGGGACGATGAAGGGTTGGTTACCTGTAGCCAAGCATTCCTGCTGCATGGCACTTTGAAGATGCGAAGGGCTGTGGTCTGTGAGCACACTCCATTGTTTATTATTAGCAAGAATGATAACGGTGGCAGCTGATTGACTGCCTCTCTTTGGCTCACCCATGTTTATCTGCATCCAGAGAACTCCCTGCCTTCCCCGCTCGGCATCGCTGCCTGACAGATGAGCTGTGAGATATTCTGGGATGTTTGGCTCTGCAGCATTTCCCAGTCAATTCCTCTCTTTTCCACAGCCACATCCCTCTTCTTTAACAAACATCTGATCCTTCACTACTCCTTGGGTCCCTGGACATTTATTATTATGGCTTTTGTTTATTTAAAAACAAACACCAAAAAAAATTAGCAACGAGAGCCCAGATCAAGGATCCAAAAATAGGGAAACCAAGAGAGACTGAAAGCTCTAATCTTGGCACACAAAAACATTTTTAGGTGACGAAGACTTAAAAAAGCCCGGCTAAAATCAACAACAGCAAGAAAAGCACCCCAAAGACTTTGCAAAGAAAAATGGCAAACACAGCACACACTGATTACAATCCTTCACTGAAGTCAAACCCCAGGCAAAAATAGTGTCAGGCACGGGATGCCACGCACCGTAGCTAGCACTGCATCTAGCAGCCAGCACAGCGAGATGGCATGGGGCAGACCTTCCCAGCTCCACATCGCTGCCTGTGCCTCCTGCCTTACTCCTCCAGGGAAAGTGTCCCTCGGGGGGGCTGTACAGCGGCAGCCCTGACCCTCAGCACCCTGTGACGGCAGCTGGGGCCAGACGCGAGGCACCCCTGGGACTGATGGCAGTTGCTGCAGCACGGCTGAGCAAGGATGCAGAGAGGGAAGATGGGAAGATGCATTTCATCTCCCCAGAGAGCTGCGGCACAGGGAGAGGCAGGCAGGAGTCTTTCTGTAGCTCTCCCTCCCAAGCTCTTGTCACAGCTTGTCATGCAGACATCAGCCCTGGCTGCTGGCCTGCCAGCCACAAGAGTTTGTCTTCCTCCAGGAGTTCATGTCCAACGCATTTCAGGTGGACCTTTGTGCCCTCATAGAGCGTCTGCAAGCCTCCATGTCCCAAGGAGACCTCCCCAGCTTGGCAAAAGGAGGAGGGTGTGCACTGCACAATGGCGGAGCTCATGGAGGAACCTGCTTTTAAAGGAGATTTTCCTCTTCCCATTAAATAGGGAAATAAGAGTTGGGTGGGCAACACCAAAAAGGATTTACAAGTTAAATCCCAGAGAATTTGTAGGGATTGCTGTGGAGCATGGAGGGAGCAACACTAGTTCCCTCCTTTAATGGCAGTGAGATGGATTATCCACATAGCTTGTGGAGAATTTGTGGGGAGAGGTCTTCATCCCTTCAGCTTTCCTCTGGCCATACCTCTACAAGAGCATTACTTAGATGGTAAAAACCTAGCTAGAGCTTAAATTCCTTTGCCCTCCTGTACTTTTTAAATGAGTGAATTAGGATTTCTATGCTACTTGGTTAAAGGAAGGCAGGGGCTCCTTATCTGCTCTGCTGCTCTGTTGTTAATAGGAGAAGCGCTACCAGACTATCTGGAGCCTCTTCTCTTGTAAACTTGTCTCCTCATCTATCTGGCCTTTGTGAGCAATGCTAAGCCATAACAGAGGCTGTTAGCAGTGCTCAGAGTGGTTGAGGGAAGAGCACAGTCCAGGGAACACTGTCTTCCAAATTCTACAGTAAACAGCTGTATGTGAAGTTACGTCTTAACGTAGTTACATGTGGTAAAGCTGTGCTCCCACATGAGGACAAATTCAGGCTGATGACAGAGAGTGCCCTTGTCAGAAACATGAAGCACCAAGTTGTTGCATGCCCTCTCTCAGTCATCTAGGTTTGTCAAAACACTCTTAAATGGAGTGGGTTTTGTCCTGGTAGGCTATGTGCTGGAGCAGGTATTGTGTGTCCTCCAGCCAGCGCAGTGCTGGGGATGGAGTACAAGACTGGCGTAAATGTGGTGTCATGTGCTTGGCCACATAAGGAAGATGAGATCATGAGCTCCTATCTCAACATCAAGATGCCATTTTCACTGCGGGGAGTGCACACATTTCATATGAATGAACATGAAGCCACAGTCATACATCCAGGCTTGATTATAAATACAGACCGTTTTCCTAAACAGATTTTAAGATCGCACTGCGTCATGGTTTATGCTGAGTTTTCCCTAGCACGTGGCAGGCTTCCCTCTGGGCAATCAACCATGTTTGCAGAAATCTGCCACTTCCTCTGGCATCTTGGACATGTGATGGCCTCTGCAGTGTGGTCTACTCCACTTGAATTCAGTCATGAATCATGAAAATTTGCAGGAAGTCACTGTGAGCACATAGCTTTTGGTGACACATTTTCATACCCCAGGTGGCAGAGATGCATGTCTCATGTCAGGAACTGGGTGCAGGGAGTCTGCTTTCTATCAGCACCTGGTGGGGTCAACCTTATCACACCTGAGTGCCTGCATCTCCTGACTGAGGGCTTACGAAGATGGATTGAGTGCAGAACTCGGAAATCTCTCTCCTGAGACTTCCTCTAGGACTCATGCTATATTCATCACAGAGTAACTGTTGGGGAAGGAACTTCACATGAAGAGCCATGGTCCCGATGACGATGAGCTGTGCTTAGGCAGGAATTGCTGACTGCACAAGAGGTGGATGGAGAATGATTCGTTAGGAAGGAATTGCATGGGAAAGGACACGAAAGTTAGACACAGAGAACAGGGAATCAACAAAATCCACCAACTAATGCTGAAAAAGAGCGGAGTAGCAGCACTCATACAGAGGAATGTGACGGGTAAGGCAGAGGAAGGAGTCCTTCCTCTCAGCACTCTTCTCAGGTTTGGAAATTGCACGTCAGGAAAGGTACGGGGGAGACCAGGGAGAGCTCTTGGAAATCAGCAGGAGAGAAGAGCAGAGCTGGGGCAGGCTGGGCTCTGTGTCAGTGTCAGCACAGTTGGGAGTGGATTCATGGTACTGCTCTTCATATGCAGGAGTGTCTGCAGAAAGGAGAGTAATAAGCAGATCTCTGTGTCTGTTGTGGGTAGGAAAAGAAGTCACAGCGATAAAATGCAGCAAGAAAGATTTAGGATAGACCCTAAAATAATCCCTACATGTACTCCCCTTGGGAGACTGCATAAGGAGAACGTGGAATCTCCATCCCCAAGTGCCATCTACAGCAGGTTAAAATATAGTTGGGTCTGATTAAATGGCTCCTCAGGGTCTCTCCCAGGCATTTTTCTCCATCTGATTTTTCCCTTCATGGCCTAAGAATCTGGTTTACAGTCTGTCTGAAGAGAAATACAGAGCTGAAACAACTAAATGACAGTCCTAGCAGATTTTCTTGGTAGTGGTTTGGGGTTTTTTTAAATGACAAATGGAAACCCCCTGTGGGAAAAGTCTGTTTTCAGTGTAATCTTTTTTTTTTGTGAAAAAGCCAAGATCACAAAGGAAACTCATGAGGAAAAACTGTTTATTTATGGGATCTGCTGACTTTATGGTGGTCAGAGGTTTTATTGGATCTGCTAAGTTGGTGCTGATGAAAGATTTTGATGCTATTTTCCATTAAGATGTTCTTCCTTTGGATCAAAAGCATGGTTAAATATAATAAAACAAAAATACAGAACACAGGGGAGGAGATTGTCTCAGTGCAGTATTTCCTGCTTCCCTGTACAGAAGCACTTTATGCTTGTTGCCACGGGTGTTTTTAAAGGGCACGTTGTAACCCCAGGTACTGTGCCTTCTTCCTGAGCGCATCCAGGATGCATATCCAAATACCTCTTGGTTCTTACTCAGCATACGTTTCCTAGCAGCTTCCCCTGCCCTGTGAACCCAGGCCTACCCAGGAGGTAGGGGAACAAAGGCAGACTTAGTGCATGACAAGGGTTAATCTTATTTGTGCCGCTCCTTTTCATGGTGGGCTTTGGCAAAGCCATTCTTCATTCTGCCCTCAGCTGGCTCCTGTCCCAAGGCAGGTCGGGAGGCGAGCAGGCGGCTGGGGAGAGCTGGGGGCTGCAGGAGCTGCATTGCATGTAAGACTGGTGCAGCAAAAAACTGGGGAGCAGAGCAGAGGCACTATTTGTTCAGCTAAGATAAATGCCGTGATAAATTACTTTCCATTTCTCTCCTTGTAAGATGGATATTTTTTTTATGTTCACCATCATTCATTAAATAGGGGGCTTTTATAAGAACACATCTCTAATTTCTATCGTTAGTGACATATGTGCAGACACAAGGTTTCGGGTAGTCACCAATAGCACCACTTACTGCTTATTGTAATGTCCCAACACTTTCCCTCCTCCCTCGCCATCCCAAAGCAATTAGCAGGAAATTCAGCTGCTGCCTGAATGGACACATTTTCAGCAATCTTCCTTAATTCTTTATTTACTGTAAAATAAGCAGGAAAAAAAATGCAAAATCAGTTCCTCTTCCGAGGATGGATTAGTTCTCTCATCACATCTCAGACTCTCTCTCCCCTGCCCTTTCCCCAGCTATATCCCAGTTTCTGATGAGCTGTGATGAAAAGCAGGCAGGAAAACATCTGATTGCTGCCCATGAATTCCTCGAGTGAACACGTTTCAGAGGTAACTAGTGTGACAAAAGCTGAGCTATTCTCAATCAGCGCTTGGAGCTGATAGTGTCCCTTCCTGCATTAGACAGCGACTTGTACCGAGTTGAAACTTCGCTTCTGGATCATTCATAGCAGGACCTGATGTAATTTACTGCCATGCAAAGAGAAAATTAAATGCCCAATCTATTGCTTTTAATAAGGAAGGTTTTTAGCAATGGGGATAGGATGCGGTGAAGCAGTAGAGGGACTGGCCGAGGCAGGGGGGAGCAGCAGACTGATGGAGGGGGGCGAAGCAAGCTGGTGTCTGCTGTATCGACCAGTATCTCCCTCTTTAAATGGAGCTTTGAACATCACTGCTTCAGGAATAAAGTACTCTCTCCTGTGAGCACAGACATCAAAACCTAGCCTCACAGAAAAGAGATCCTGGACATCTCACTGACATTTCCTTTTGATGCTCTGTGCAGTCCAACACACAGTTCACAGGTCTGTGCAGTCGCAGAGTTACACCTGAGGGAGCACCTTCCCCTGCTTTCAGAAAACAAAGAGGGGATGGGGAGGAAGATGTCTGTGTTGCTGAAAAGCTTTAAGGCAGCTCTAGACAACTGAAAGGCTCAAAGGGCTCTCTCCTTCCTGTCTTTCAGCCTGCCCTCCTTACCCTCCACTGTCTTTAGTCCTCAGCCAGAGCCCAGGCTGGAGCAGGAGCAGGAGCAGGAGCAGGAGCAGGAGCAGGAGCAGGAGGAGGAGGAGGAGCAGGAGGAGGAGGAGGAGGAGGAGGAGGAGAGGGAGGAGGAGCAGGGCTGCAGGCTGGCACTGAGGGCTTCCCAAGGGCTCCTGGGGGAAAACTGGGACCGTGCTTGTAGTTCAGAAAGGCAGTTCTGGCTATCTCTGCTGAACAGAGGAGACCTCAGCTCAAAAGGTCTTCTCTTTGTTGGACTCAGAGGTATATAAAAATAATAATAATTTAAAAAGCTATGAAAGCGGCGTGATGCACTCTGTGGGGTACAGCCCACCAATGCCTCAGCTCATCACTGGAGTGATTTTCACCTCCTCCCCCCTTTCCTTGCTCATTTTAGACTTGCCTTTAGACATGAAGAAGACTAGGTCCTTATTCCCAAGGTGGGGAGGGTGGGAAGAGTTGTTTATCTGAATGAAATGTGCAAATTGGAGTTAAGCAGTCAGGTTTATCCTCTCAACTGTGTCTCAGCCTCCATCTCTGCAACACGTACTCTCCTGAGCTCCCTTCTCCTGGCTCTTTGGCCAGTCTGGCAGAGTGCTCTGAACTGTACACTGACAGTTAGGGGTTGCTGTTACCACTTAGAGCTGACTAAAACCCTTCCAAAGAATATTACCTTTGTTATAGAAATGCACATAGGTAAGCATTCTGATTAACTGTTCTCTTATCACTGGTGGCTGTTTAACAGGTTTGTCTTGGCTAGAGCTTTGCCTTTTTTCTGACCTGTGTAACAGGTCCAGGTGGGACATCCTGGGAAGGGTGTTATTCCCCAGGCGTGTTCCTAGCCATCCACCAAATCAACTGTTTTCTTGTAATTGGAGTAGCTGAGAGAACTGTATGAAAAAAACCATAAATGGGTTAAAAAGAAAAGACACCCCAGAATGCCAAAGCTCAGACCACTCTTGCCTTCGAAAACCTTTGGTCTACAGCTGTAAAATAGCCATATCACCATATTGCTGGATAACTTATCTGTGTATGAATGCTTTACTGGTCTTATGTCCTATGTCTTGTGGTCCCCATGTAAAGATTGGTGGACTAATTACCTAAAGCTTGTTACCTGTATGGCTTTTGCATGTGACCAAGAGGCAGATGTACATCCAGAGAGAGTGCAGAAATGAAACTGGTTTGGGGAAGTTAGTTCAAATGGTGCCAATGCATTTGGGATCTCCCAGGTCAAGGGTAGGAAGCTTGCGCGCTAAGGTCCAAAATCCCAATGAGGCACATGCACAGATCATGATACTCATGGAATCACAGTCCATGTGGCTTTTAGTCACATGCAAAAGCCCTACCCATAACAAGCTGCAAGTGGTGTAGTAACCTTGATGACCCATTATAGTAAGTTTTAACAAATCCTACAAAAAATGCTTTTGTGTGTCAGTAGGGATGTTAGAAAAAATCTTAGGGAAGTCAGGTGTGCAGGAAGGTTTATAACAGAAGATTCAATCAGTTATAAATCCACATATAACTTTAACAGCAAGGTGCAGACAGTGTGACCTTCCCTGTCCCTTCCCAGCCTCTGCTGTACACCATATGCTCTTCAGTCTTTTTTATTATTATTTGTCTTTTATCACAGTTGCTTTAGATCGTATTGTGTCTGTAGGAGCTTCCTGAGCTGGAAGAGAGTGGGGTGATTGTTTAAAGGCAGCTCCATCGTGCACCAAAGTGTCAGGAGGTGAGGTTTGCTGTACCATGGGCAGGAGATAGCTGGTGGGCAGGGCAGGCAGCGCTTCCTCTCAGAGGGTAAAGGGCTAAAGGTTGCACCAGAGAATTGTCCCTAACGCAGCTGAGAACAACATTCTTGTCTTTTCTTTGTCCTGAAAGTCAGTCAAGAACAATTTTGCTAATACAATAAACTGAAGCATCTTTTTCAGTTCACTGTAACTTAAGGGGGCTGTTATTCATGAACATCTTCCAGAAATCTGGAGTTTCATGCATTAGCATGATCTGATTATGCACCTGAAAAAAATAATGTGGGAAAGAACAGTAGTTATGCATTCTGTCTAGTTTACCTGCATAGCTTTACTGTTTTACTATTTCTTTATTTTCTGGAAATTAAAAAAAAAGTTTGAGGCAACCAGCTTGATTACTGTTAAACTGGTTTAAGCTCCTGAGCACTAGTGGCTTGATAGGATTCAGGTATTCTTTTGTCTTTACCTCTTCCACGCTGCTGAGCACAGAGAACAGATACAACCCAACCTGAGAAACTGATGAATGAGAAATAATGAATATGAATGTTAAAGTGAATATGTAGTGCTTTGTATTCACATGAAACTTTTGTGACGAGTACATAATAATAACATCCACAATTCTGATAAAAATCGATACATTGATACCAGCACTCAAAGATCTGTGAGCTACAATTAATTTCTAAGGGATTCACAGAGAGGTTATGGCCACAGTACTGTTAGCCGGGTCTCTTGTGCTGGTGGAAATCATATTTAATTCTAATGAAGGAAATAGAATTAATTGATATACTGGGAGAATCAACTCTATAGTTAAGATATTTTTTTTTCCCCAAAGGAATAATTTATTGAAAAGGCAAGTTAGGACCCACTGAAAAAGTGCAGTATTGCTAGACCCAAAAGATTTTAGGGTAAAATAAACTCTAAGTAGAAAAGTATGTGACAATAAATATATGAGTATGGAAGGATCTTAAAGGATGGCTGAGAGCAAACAGCTCGTGTGCTGCTCAGGGACAGAGGTGATGGGAGAAGGTTCCAGAGAAGCATAAATCAGACTTTGCTTGGACCCATCTGTAGAAAATGACGTCTCATTGTGAAGAGTTTTCCCAGGAATGATAAATAGAAAGGAAAAAAAAGACAAAAATGACAAGTTATTAGTTTTGAGTGACAGCAAAGTCTTCCTTGGCTTGGAATTAATTTTCACAGATGGTCATTTTGTCTGTCTCCCATTGAGAGACCATAAACTTGTGTCGTGAACATACAACAAACCTTACATGACCTTCTCTATTTTTGACTTTGTATTGTAGGAAGGATGTGGCTTTTTTTTGAACTGGTATCTAGTAATAAAATGTGAGATGAGCGAGAGCACGGTCATTGGAGGAGTGCTGTTTCCCACTGCACTTGGCACATCCTCTGTAGAGGATATCTATTTCTTGACCCTCATTCAACACTTCTGCGAGGTCTAGTGTTTCATATTGTCTAGCAGGGACCAAGCCAGCTTTTGGAACCTGATGGCAGTGTTACCACCAGCTTGGCTGGGAAGGGAGTGTGGCTGTTCCTGCTGACTTTGCAATGAATGGTACAACCCAAGGTGAAATTATCTTTTTGAACTTAGACTCTGGGAAACAGCTAGCGAGCTCTGAGAAGGGTCTGGTCCCATACTGCAAACAAGCAGTCCAAGGGTGTACCTTAGTATCAGGATTTACCAGCTTTTCAGGTGTTGCTGTACCAGAACACAAAACCAGAACAGCAGGTGAGATTCAGCAAGCTTTTTAGCTATGAAACATAAAACTAAACTGTATTCAGTAATCTATGCTTGAAGGAATTGTTTGTGAAGCCAATCTCCTTGATGCTTTTTATCCAATCTCATCTCTTCCAAATGCAGTGTGATTCCTTCCACTGCAGCACAGCACTACCACTGAGACCTCATTACCCTGCATCTGTAATGGAGTTACTGGAGGTGTGGTGGACTTCAAGAAAATGATGGGGTTTGTTACCGAAGGGGAGGATTAAACTTTTTCCCCTTTACACATGCTGTCATGAGGAAACGCCTTTCTTCCACGTTTTTTTGGTTTCTCCATCTGTGAGTTTTGGCAGGTCTTTAGGGCAGAGGAAGCTGAGGACACTGCCAAGTACTTATGAATTTAATTCGTCATGTTGCCACTCATATGTATGTCCACCAGCCTCCAGCTGTGTAGGAACGCATGCGTAGAGGCACACTTATAACAGAAGTTTACAAAGTCTTATAAAAGATTCTTAAAGTTAACCAAGTGTTAGCAGCCATAACTGTTCCAAAGCACAAGTTCGTTTGCTCACAGAGTGAATAAACCTTTTAACAGTTATGGCCATCAAGACCTGTGCTGGTTATTTAGTTTGTGTATAGTCGTTTGATCAGATAGTGTTGAGTCTGGAAAGACTTTGCTTGGTGCAGCAGGGTAAGTTATAGTCACCACGTGGCTGGAGGGCATGAGCTGTATGGCAATCAGACAGCAAACCAAGAATTAGAAATTCCAGTTGTACAGTGTGAAATGCTCTGGTAGTTTATTTTGGCATCCCGTGGTCTAACACTGGGTGGCAATTTAACACAGAGATTTACTGCCGCACCTCTGCATTGCAGGAGAGAAAAGTTCTGATCTTTTGTTATTTTGGGTCAGTGACAGACCCATGCGCAACCTTCCAAGTTTATAATTTTAGGGGACAAAAACTACCTTCAAGGTTCAAGTATCTGCCAGTTGGGTCAATGGAAGTGAAGCTCTGGGCAGGTGAGCTGCACCAGGGAGCTTCTTTTGTGGCATCTCTGGAAAAAGAGTAGCCAGCTCACCTGATGGAGGAGGCGCACGCCGCAGCCTTGGACAGGAGAGGCAGCCTGTGGCTCCCAGAGTGGTGCTGCCCAAGCCACACAGAGCCAGCCATAGGCTGCATTAGCTGCCAGGCTCCTGTTGGCACAGCTCTGCTGTCATTCACGTGGCATAGTCCTGACATGGGAACCACATCTGAACTGCCCAGGAGCCAAATGTTAAACTCAGCTGATCTAGAGGGTGATAATAAAATATTCTGCAGTCATGGCATCCTATTTTCCATGGCTGATTATCTTCATCAGAAAAGAGTAAGATCCAGCGGGTGACTTAAAGGCACTCCAAAATCTGGACTTCATACTCATGAAAGGAGAGGACATTACCTTTTGGTAATGCAGATGTTGTGCAGACTGAGAGTAGGGAAAAACTGATTTCTAATCTCAGCTTTACTACTAGTTTGATTTTGTAGTCCTGGTCGTGGCCTTTAACGTCCCTGTGTCTGGGTTTCCCATAGTCCACATGAATGCAGTACTGTTAACTTACTTCACTTGCTAATTGTGTGGAGAAGTTCCTGTCTGTAATCCTGAAATTTGTTTAAAATCGTCTTTATGATTGTCGTTATGCCTTGTGTGGTGCTGGAGATGGGGGAGGGTGTAATCCCTTCTTCCCAACTAAGAAAAAATTAGTTACGAGACAGGCAGGATGGGGAGGACAGGCTGGAGAGGAGCTGTACCTGGTTTGCCCCTACAGCTCTTTGGGACAGCATTGCTTTTGTTTATACTGTAGAAGCTATTCTCACTTTCCTTCATTTCTTTTAAACACTGCAGTTTCCTCTTAGATGATTTATCCAGACACATGAAAAAAATATTTTAACCACTGAGTGGAGATGGCTGGCATAGGTTGGCTCCAGGGCAGTCAGGCATGAGATGTGTGTGGTCCCAAAGCTGCCTGACTGTACTAGCACGAACATACCTGGGAGGGTGGTCTTGGGTGAGCACTTCCAAAAGCTTCAAGACAGGATTGATGTAAACCCAAGGGCTTGAGCATTATCAGAGCTAACAGAGTCATGCTAGTGCTTTGTGTTCTGCACTTAGCTGTGTGGGCAGCAGTTGTGGGGGGAGACATGGGGAACTGGAGGTGCAGCTGGAGTAGATGCTGTGCCAGGTCATCTACATCTTGAAGCAAACAGAGCACACCCAGGCCAGCTCAGCGTGTACCCAGGACAGCCCTGGGCTCATCTGGAGCAGCTCGATGTGCACCCAAGGGCAGCTGAACATGCAACCAGGGAAGTACAGAGCACAGCCAGGGCAGCACGTGCATATGCTTCTCTTGCACTGACATTGCTGGGCTTTGCATGCTATACACAACACTTCTTGCAGACAGATCCACAACTTTCCTGTCTTGTACATTATACAAACCAAGGAAACAGGATTTTAAAATTCACTTTGTAATAATGCTTGTTTAAGTTCTCTGTATTTAAACTGACTGAAGGTCAAATGAATGGTGCTAACAATGCAGTCACTTTAGAAGGTAGGTTGTTCTCCCCAGAAGCCTGTCTGCAAACAAGCTCACAGAACCACCGGAATGAGTTATATCCAGGATAACAGGGGATACCTCTGGGAAGGAACGTCTTCTCTAAATGGCAAAGCAAAAAGCTTTTGTACTGAGCATAAAGGGGCTCATCCTGGCATTTCTGGGGCTTGCAGACAGATGCACACCGATCGTCTCCTGGGCAGCAGCTGCAACACACTGCCAAAAGCTCCCTCTGAACTGAGCACACCTCCGCCTCTGCAGGCTCAGGGGAGCTCCAGCCACTGTACTGGTGACATTGCAGTGCAGACCCTGGGGCATCTCACTCAGTGGCAGCTTTCATGACCTGTACCTCCTACACCACAAACTGTGAAAGGGAAACTTGGTCCGTGCAGGACCTGGACAGGAGCTGGCAAGAAAATTTGGGTCATCCACTGCCAAGTTTCAAGTCAGAACCTAGCATGGGAAGGATTGGTATCTGCTGCCAGATCAATTCTGGGGGCTAGCAGCAGGTATAGACACCACCGCCAGAAGAGAAGGCTTCTTTGTGCCCAGTATGATGTTGGCTGTCTCAGGTGCCCCACAGCCTCTTCCATGTAGACCCTCTCGGTAACTCTCCCCATAACAGAAACCCAGAGGCCAAAATCAGAGCCCTTAATTCTGCTAAACACAAGCAGCATAACATGATTAAGGAGCAATAGCCGTTACAGGAACTCTAAGATTAAGGTCCCTGCCTGGGCCACTTTCATGGAGGACTTGCAGGTTGCCCTAAGAGCCCTTCTCAGCCCTGATGGATAAACTGTCTGGCCTGTTTGGTTTCTAGTGCTTCAAGGATGCCAAGGTTGCATTAAACACTGTCCCATCCCTAGCACATTTTCATTCAAATGGATAAAAAAGGTGGAAGGGGAAATAGGCACCAAATGCATGAATTACTTTCCTAAGGGTGCAGGAGGCCCATAGGATAGATATATTGTGATAAACCTGCCCTTGTAATAGCAGGTGATGGAGGGAGGAGGAGAATTTCTGAAGGAATTGCCTGTCTGGTGACTTAGCCACCTTTTGCCAGCAGCAGTTCTTGGCCGTGCATAAGGAAGGTGCATATATAAACCCTCCATTTTCATTTTTTCCTGTGGCTCTTCCTCTGGTGTCTCAACTCTGTTAGCACCCATGTCCTAAAGAAGTCCTGGCAGGGACTCCAGATGTCGCATTAGCAACATGTGAACCAAGCCCCCGCTGACTTTTCCTTCCAGCCCTGGGGAACACATCCAGGGAGTGTGGATAGAAATATGTCTCAAGCAACTAACTGTTTTTGTTTCAACAACAGTGTAATTTCTTTCCTCGTATTCAGGCTGCTGTGTTGTGGACCCTTAAATACTGCAGTTTTGGATGGAAGGAGTCTGGCAGACACATCTGGAACTTGTTTCCTGACAAGAACATTTATTTTTGGCTAATTTAGTAGTTTGCAACTTCTTAGGACGAGTAGGTTTTTTTATTTACTTTATGATGGACTGTGTAAGTATGAGTAAAAGTTGGCTGTTTCACTAGCAGCCAAGGGAAGATAAAAAAAGATCCTTTGGCAAACTCCCACATAGAAGATTTTAAAAGCAGTCTCAAAATACTAAACTGCATCTGTAGGCTGCAGCTACTCCTCCACCATTGTGTAGCCCTGTACTCCATAAAGGGAGTACAAAGTGACAGGAAATCACAACAGCAACTTTTAAAGCCACTTTTTGTGGTTTTATAAATAGCTACGCAATTTACAGAGCAGTGCTGTGTTGTCCCCATGCATTGCTATACATGCTGTACTGCCATGTATGTGGAAACAAGGAGGAAATTATATAGGCTGGAGCATCCTACAGGTGTGCTGGGCAACGTGTAAATTCCCCTCTTCATCTTCTTAAGGGAAACTTGCCAACTATTGCTTTCCTGTTCCTATGGCATAATTCAGAGTTGTTCAGAACTGGTCACGCTTAGACCCCAGCTGATGCATATTCAGTACAACAATGGTTTGGCATAACTACTGAGACCATGAAATGATGAAGCTTAAACAGTTGGGTGAAAGTAAGGGAATATTAGTGAAAAATGACAAAAGGTAGCTTGTAAATTAAAAGGATTTACAAACTCCATGGCCGTCAGAAGCTCCTTCCTTGCATCAGACTTCTGCCCCAAAATGAATCCATGAAGGACATGTTGTATATCATATTTTTCACAGACAAAAACTGCGAAATTTGAGGTCTTTCTTAAGCTGGTTTATCTGGTTATGACCAAACCTTTTCCTGTTTAAAACTACAGAATTTCAAAATAAAGACCTTCATTGATGCTGCTTGTGCCCTGATGCCAAACTGCCTTTCCAGTATCACAGACCATCCTGTTCATATATTCCTGCAGTCTGACCAAGTTGCAACCTCCAAACTAATTTGGCACAGGAGGAACACACCATGAGTCCATATGAGTGCAAGAATAAGGAATATATCACTCCCCAAAACTATGGATGTTTATAATTTAATACCTATGTTTATACTGGATAATTTTGGATGTAGATTAATTTTAGATTAAGAAATATGAATGATAAACTTTGCTGACAATATGCAGATTCTTTCCTATACTTATTTTCCATCTGTGGACCATTCATTGCAATTGTTTCGTTGCTGATATTGTAGATCTTTTAAGTTTCATGTGACTTGCGAGTTGCACAGTGTTGATTCCTTCACCCAGGTTTTCATTGCTAGTCCTTGCCATTGCAAATTCAGAATTTCTAATTAAGTAGTGCACAATATGCAGTTAAAAATCTGCTGTTCCTGTGAGCTTTCTTACCAGTTAATTTATTTGCTAGAATATTTACAGTGGTGGCTATACCTGCCAGAAAGTCAGAGACTCTTTGTACTTGGGAATAAAAAGTGGAATTTTCCTATCTTCTCATGAGCAACATGAGAATTGCAAAATGCTTTCAAAATTATTTTTAGAGGTTTTGTTTTGAAAATTTCAAAATGAAATGGAGTGTGTCAGTCATCCCTGCTTGGGTGGTGAGGTGGTAGGAGATTGGACATCGAGGAGCGGTGGCCAAGTGGAGCCAGGGTTTTAAGAACTTGCAGCAGTAGCTTCAGAGAGGTTGAATATGAACTGGACCTTCCAGCCTCTGCAGGAGACGGTCCAGAAAGGCTGTGATCCTTCAATCTGAGCAGGTGGCCAGGGAAAGTGGCTGGAAAGCATGCAGGGCTGGACCTGCCAGCCAGATTTGATCCACAGTCTTCCCAAAATGTGTATGGTAGGATGAAACATTTGGTGATGATACTGGTGCCTTGCCTTGAAAACATCATGTTCAGAAACCCCCAGTCTGCTCCCAGACCTCTGGGGCATGTGGGATGCTCAGCACCTTCCTTGCGGCCTAGTCAGTCTGTACTTCCAGCTCTGAGGACCTCAGCTGAGCTGGCAGTTTGCTGGCCAAGGTGGTGGCTGTCACATTTGCTCAGCACTCGTGTTCATCACTCGCTATTTATGTGTGAGGCAGGCCCCCC
>JANZLQ010000044.1:9141808-9184104 GCA_026212715.1 Elanus axillaris | reverse complement strand
CCCCCAGCCCCCCTCGGGGTCTGACTGGAGCAGCTGGTGTCACTGGGGGCTGTTTACAGCTTTGAGTCGAGGCTGAATGGGAAATCAGTTCTGTAAACACTGCCAGAGGAGAGTGGATATTATTTATTTAGCGCAATAATACAACAGCAGTGGGTTAGTCAAACAGTAATTAGCAACAGGTCATGCTATAATTAGAGAGTCTGTTGCAGTTGGCTACCTCTTACTGAATGCCACCAGTAAGTCATCAAGTATCTGGGGTAAGTAAGGGATTAGTTTGGGAAGCAAGTGCTTTCAGGCACAGTTAGGACTGTTTGGGAACATGCAGATCTTTTTCTTTGCCTCCCTTTATCCTAGCAATTAATGTAACACAAGGCTCTGAAGTGGCACTTGCTTCTCTCTTAGTTGCGTGAAATCTTGAACAAAAGCTCCAAACAGCTCTCAAGTGATTAAATCTCATTTGAAAGAGCTTGAAGTCTCAGGGGCGACAAAGGAGTAATTCTTCTCTCTCTTACAGAAGGGGAAGGGGGGGGGAAGTTCTGCTCCTCAAGCACAGGTTTATAGTTTACATATGTCTTTTTTTTTTTTTTCCCCTTCTTCTTGCTATTTTAAGAATCAAATTTCCACAATTCTATTGTCTGAACAGCAGAAGTTTCTCTTGCTTAGGCAGGCAGTGAGATTCTGGCACCTTGTATGTGAAAGGAAAGAAAATACCTCAATCAGTTAACTGTGTTCACAGGTTTTTGCTGAATCTTCCTTCCACTGAATGATTTGCTGTGTTTAAAGAATGAAGGACTGAAATCAGTGACTAGAGATGGAAAAAAACTACTAGGTAAATGCCATGCACATCAGTCTGGATATATTACTCAATCTTCACACCCTTGGATACTCCTGCGATGCCTTCACGTTGCAGTTTCATCTTTTCGGTCATAGCTTTCCCCTCCATTAGCCCAACTGTCCGGAGTGGCTCCCATTTCTGCTCTCAGTTCATCAGATCGGCTCACAGATTTTGCCTTGCCATTATCTGCAGAGATTTGCCTCCCGGTAGGATTGCGTTTGGTTCCGCTGTGCTGCTTGACTGTGACAGTCGTAATCAGTACAAGTCAAATATATGCATCTTGTTTGTCTGAATTTGCCTGGTTTCAACTTTCAGCCCCCAGAACATCTTCTGCCACCAGAATTGTTCTGTCACCAGTGTCCTGTTTCTTGAATATGTACTTGCAGGACATACTCAAGTCCTTCAGCCTCTCCTGGGATAAACTAAATAGAACACTCTCCAGAAGCATCCTATGGTAAAAACATCTCTTCCAGTTCTTTCATAAGGCTCACGGCTTTTCTCCTACCTATTTCCAGCTCTCCAACATCTTTCTTATATGTCAGTATAAGCATGGAGTAAGGTTCCATAGCAGCCTCATATCTACTTCCTCATTTCAAGATCTTTCCGAGAATCATGTTAACCGCAGCAAATGGCAGTAGGCACTTGCATTGAGCTGACAATGAACAGGGACCTCATTTCCTTTTCAGTCACCTCTTTCTAAGGCCAAATTCTCCCAGTCCTGTAAAGACTGCCTTTATTTTGGCTTCCAAATATGTTGCCTCACCTTGGCTATACTCACATGCATATTGTTTTCTTGGAAATTGTATCCAAGCAATCCAGATTGCTCTGTATCAATATGCTGCCTGTTAAATTTATCAATCCCCCTGATCTTGGTCACCAGCAAACTCTTAAGTGGTGATTTCAAGGGATTTTTCCTTGACATGCGTAAAAAACTGAGTAGCAGTAACACATTCCCAGAGGACTACTCTAAACCCAGAATTGTTATGAAAAAATTTCCATGTTTGCAGGTGCATTTGAGCCCTCTCGCTATACTGGGTTTAAAACTCTGCTCAAGAGTCCTGTAGGGAGTTGGTATTGTCCTTGCTTCTTTATCAAAACCTCATGTATTACCAAATCAAATGCTTTTCTGAAATCAGGGAATGCAGCAGTATTGCTGTTGATTATCACTGAAAATATCAAGATGGCAAACTGATTCCCCTCTAATCCACACTGATTTGCCAAATTCTATTCCCTGTCTTTAATTCTTGGTGAATTGTATTCTTTTTGAGCCATTTTGTTGTTGTGCTGGAGAGCAATCTTGGATTGATAGGCTTATAATCACCTAGGTTATCCACTTTATTCTTTCAAAATATTGATACATATTTTTGTGAACTCTGATTGTCCAAGTTTACTGGAAATCAAGATCAACCATGTATAAAGTTCCTTACCCAGCTCTGTAAAAGGTCTTTTTAAAGAAAAAGATGCCATTATCTGGACTTGCTTATTTTGAAGTGTCTAGCATTAGTAAGTGCTGTTTAACATCTTTTTAAACATCTGCGGGGATGGAAAAGTTCATCACCACATAATATGGCACCCCAAAATAGAACAGAAGTATTTATTGGTGGCATCTGCCTTTTCTGAATCATGGTCAACAACTCTACCGGTTTTGAGCTGATCAGCCTAACTTTTAATATTTCTTTTTTTCCCCAATATGCTCAAAATCAACCTCTTCTGCAGCTTACAGATTTGCCTACAACTGTTACTGCTTTCTGACCATTCCCAAGCTTTTACTATATACCCACAGCTACGAGCTTCCCCTTTCTTCTCATTACAGTATTTTTTGAAAATGCTACACAGCTGTGACATCCGACCTGAGCATCCCTACCGGTTTGTTGGCATGAAGGCTTCTCTGTGCTGCGGGTCTGTGACCTGGTGCTTATCACTCTCTTCTGTTTACATCTTTCCTTCTGTTTTAGCTCACTTTTTTCAACTGTGTTAAAAACATTAGATATTGTCTAAACTCTTTAATGTACATGTCTGTCTCTTCATATATTGCCGCTTTGGCTTTTTTTTCTGTTTGCTTCTCAGAAACATAAAGAGCCGCCATGATCACCATTTCTTAATCCAGTAAATATTTCCTCTTAGTGTATTTCCTCTTAGCCATGATGTCCCGTGTAGAAGCCTTGGCCAAATGCACCCTCACTCATCCTTTCTTCTACATGATACATCAGGATGAGGGAATAACCCACAGAGTTAGCTCTGTAGAGCTGACGCTTGGTCCAAGGTAACCGTCTGCTGCTTCAGCACATCTCATCCTCAGTGGGATGCACATCCAAGAGTCCTTCCAGCATCATCAGAAATGAGGGGTGAAGACTTTGCTTTCAAGTTCTGCCAAATTTTCCATTCATTCCTTCCTTTGGGGATCTGCTGATTCCCTGCAGAGCTAAAGTAAGCAGGGGATTAGGAAGCCTGCACTTCACTAGCAATGCAAAGCGGGATGGCATTGCCATGCTTCCCTCATGAGGGAGGCAATGGCATGGGATACATCATAGACAGCCTGACAGAAACCAGCCTGAGGACATTTTTCAGGGAGTAGCAGCCTGAAATGAGCAGAATTTGAAAAATGCACTCGTTCAAAGTATGTGTGCTGGTAGAAATAACTGCTCTCTCTGAAACCATCGAAAATGAGCCACATGACATCTCATAGCTGCCAGGTGCCTGGTGCCAGACACAATTAGTGTCTGGACAGCTTGTTTTACCTGGAGAGTCTGGCTGATGAGAACTCACAGCCTACCTAAAGCATGTCCTGTCATTCTTACTTTAGCAATAACCATTTGAAAGCAGCTTGCCCTATGAACTCATTTGTCCTTTCCCCCCTTCCCATCAGGAGTACCATAAGGCTTGCAGCTTTAGCCCACCAAAAAATTACCTTCAGGGTCAACTCTCAAGGTCTCATAGCTCTAAGTTTATTTTCATTTCTTCACTTTTAATGACCTGAAAAGGATTCAGTAATTTGGTAATTTAATTTAAAAGAATCAGAAAATACCAGCAGCATCTTGGAAGGTGCTTAGCTCAGCATACTTTAGCAAGGAAAGACACTTCCTCCACATACATGCTTCCTAAACAGGGAAGCACCAGACCTCACTTCTGCTCAACCCCTACCAACACAACCCTCAACCCCATACCAACCCCTACCGACACAACCCTCAACCCCTACTGACACAACCCTCAACCCCATACAAACCCCTACCGACCCCTCATAGCCCAGCCTGGGCCTGAAGTACAAATACCTGCTCTGTGGTGGGATCACCTTTTGCTTCCACCTGGGATGATGAACTGGCAAAGCCTGCAGCTGGGACACAGGCTCTTGTTTGGGTACCCTCGCCCTGGACTGCTGCTAGCAGTGCAAGGGTAGTGGCACAACTGCCAGCACAGCCTGCTTAGAGGCTGAGCCCATGGTGATTGTTTTAACTGCTTTCTCTCAAGAAAAATGACATGCTGCAGTTGTTCCTCTCTGACCACCTGAGAAGGTCACTGCTTTATTGCTGCAATATGTAAGTACTTACAATCATCTCAGAGTAGTTCTGTTACTGCTATGAAATATTTAGAGCAAACTTTTTTGTAGGTAACATCCAGAGCCTGTGTGCTGAGCACATTCCCTCTTGTATCATCTCCATCTTTTAAAAAAGTAATTAATTAATTAACCTTTTGACTTTCCCTGATGGTATCAGCTTCTTAACCAGAAAAGATGACGGCTGTGCACTTTATATATTTTGTACAGATCTGGAGAATCACATGGTCTCTTGGGGACTGTGATTATTTTAGCTTGCTGCTCAATTAACTAATTTTCTGACATAAGCCAGAGGCAGATCAAGTTTAAGATGAACATAGTCGGCCAGTTTTCTCTCCGGAAGCCATCATCTTTTAATGGACTGTGAAGAAAAGGCAGCAGAGGCATGAGTTGGTTGGGTTGGTTACATATATCTGTAGCTCAGAGCTCTGAGGATTTTCTCTCTGCTTCATTTTCTAAAGTGTCCTGTGGAGTCATGGCATTTCCACCCCAGTGCAGGGGCAGCAGAAACCTCCTGGCTCTGGTCTGCCTGTGGCAATCAAGAAAGTTGGTGAGAAAGTGTGATTGCAATGCAATGAGTTAAACTGTGTGGGATCAGTGTCCTCACTCAGAGGGATGCGTATGTTTGCAATAGCTTCACATTGCATTAGTTTATTTGTCTTAACCCCTCCATGTGTAGAGAGTTTTTGGGGGTTTTGTTTGGTTTTTTTTTCACAAGGACAGTGCTTGTGTCAGAGCAAGGCTGTTGGCACCCTTGGGCAGGAGGGCGCAAGGTCTGTGCCTGTAGGCTTTCATGCCATGTTATAAATTTTCAGCTGAGCCTCTGTGAGATGTCCTCTGCTACAAAAGTATTCGGACAGATGCAACCCAAAACTTCCCATCAATAGTCAGTTTGGTCAGACAGAAGTAAAAGGGAGACTTTAAAGCTTGAGATGTAAATCTTCACCTAAACCCTTTTCACAGCTGAAATCACAGAAGATGTAATTCAGCACAGCCCTACTGATTTCTTAGTCATAGTTACACAGGAGTAATTACAACAAACAAAGATACCTAGGCCAGGAAATACTCTTGTTTCTGCTGAAGTTCAGTGGTTGCAGAACCATAAACACAGTGATCGGCGTGTCTTGGCGCCAGGCTTCAAAGCAGGAGGTTATTTCCTGCTTGTATTTCACAGGCTACAAAACCATCTTATGGCAGCAATAAAAATAAAGCAAAGGAATTTTATTCCAACACAATAAAGTTATAGTCATGCATGACCTCCAGATAGGGAGTGGAACATGTCCACCACACAGTGACCCATGTAGGAAGGCGGGCAGGAGAGGAGGGTAGTGGAAAAGACAAGTTACGCTTGAGTCCCTCTCGTTGTGCTGCTATGAATGAATCACGGTGCCCGCAGTGCGGTGGCAGCCTTGGAGGGCTCCTCTCTGCAGAGCACGATGAGGAATCTTTCCTGGCTTGCTCATCTGCTTTGACTCACGGTTCCCCTCCTTGGCCTGGGTGATGTAGTGCTACCCTTGTGGGTTTGCAGGCAGGACAGGAATCCAAATGAGGAACAAAAACAGGTGAAAAAGGCTTGCCTGCACAGCTGGCAAAGCAAAGAATAGTATCGTGTATTGAAATGCAGCGGCTGGGAGTGACTCCAGGCTCTCCCCATGACATTTTGGCACTCCGTGGCAGGAGGGAGATGGTTCCTTTCACCACTCTTTCCCTCGGCTGTCTCAAGGGGTCAACTGCCAGAGTGTACTCATTAGCAGAGCTCAGAACAGCACAGCAGTGTATCTCTGTGATAAGATGAATGCCCATGGTAATGTGCATTTTCCATGGGTCATTTTCTGTTTGCTTTGGAGCAGAGTAGCTTTTTAGCTGGAGCAGTGACAGACTGGAGCCTACAGCTGCTGTAAACCTGAGGATTGCCATTGAGTGACACGGTCACTGCCCATCACTGCCTGCAATGTTCTTGTTGGGGTGTGAGCTAACCTCTGCCATGAGACCACCAGCACTTGCCCGCAAAGTTCATTTGCAGTAGGAGGGCACTATACTAGCTAGTAATTTATTAGAGAATTATTGAAAGCAATGATCTCAGGTAAAGTGTGGAGCTGCTCTCAACTGCAGCAAGCACTGGGTTACAGTGTGTGTGCAGCCGTCTGTAAAGGCAGAGCCGAGTTAGTGACGGTCCTGGGTGTCCCGCAGCTCATCCAGCAAGCTGCGAGTTACCTTCAATACCATCACAACATGTCAGAGCTGAAGGATTTCCATATTTCCTAGCATATATAGTGTACATTGCTGCGTAAACAAAGTAAGTTTATTTGACTGCAGGCACTGAAAGCAGAGGCGGTGCCTTTCTGGGACAGTGGTTTTCATACCCTGGGTCTGTGCTGGTGCGAGAATGAGAGTAGCTGGAAGAGTGTGTATTCTAGGGAGAGAAAATTCACAGTGAATTATGGGGAAGTTTTATGACATGTGAGCAAGAAGGAAACATGGTAGCCCTGTATAAATCCCCATCAAACACGTGTATGGTTTCTAGTCCTTTGTAGTGTTGAGGAGCACTAACATTGTGGCTTGTCCTTATAAAGACAAACCAGTTTGTGACAGTGTCATGGAAATCATGCCTATCTGTGTTTCTACCCAGCATGCTTCTGATGCACTCGCTGAACTAAACCACCATTCTTGCCTTCATTTGTTGATTGATACCTCTTACTGTATTTTGGTCTTTTTAAGAGGCCCACGGGCTTACACTGGATGTTTCTCTTGACTTCCTATGCTGAGGGTTTGATATTGCAGTCAAAGACTTGGAGTGTTTTGGTTACCAACTGAGTAATTGCTGAAGGTGAGAGCAGCGAGTTGTGAAATTTCATACTACTACTGTCATAGTAAATAACCCCTCAGGTTTTATAGCTTCTTTCTCTCCTCAGACCTCTTATACAAACATAGCATGATATAGACAAGGATCTCATATAGATGTCTGCACTGGAACAAAGTCACCCTTGAGAAGCCTGTAGAGCCTTTACAGCTGTAAATATTTGGTCCAAGAGAACAGGTAGGCAGAATTGCTTCCACATGCCCTTTCCAAGGGAACAGCCCTTATATTGTGCTGTCTGTTAGTATTTTTTTGGTACTCAAATGTGGAATTTAAACTTTCTTTTTTGAAAGTGTAGAATACCTTGCTGTAAGGTTGAAAAGGCGCAGAGGTTACAGCTGAGAGGCTGTGAAGGCCAGATTGACGTGAAGAAAAGCCCACCTGCCTGTAAACAGGCGAGCACAAGGTGCTGGCTTCTGCTGTGACCTGCATGCTGCCTGTGACTCCTGCGTCCCTTGGGACCATGAGCCTGTTAAACTCGGTGCCTGTGGTTTGGGTTGTCAAGCCAGAGGTTCTCTCCATGAGTTTAAAGAGCTGTTTTGCAAAATAACCCTTCAATGAAAAGACATTTCTTGTGTCTTTTTCTATTTTAAAGCTGGACTCTATTTTTTTTCTCAGGAGATGTTTCATGTCTATTTTTTTATTTTTCTCCGTTTAGGCAAAGTGCTGCATTTTAACCTGCTGGAATGACATTCAATTAAAATCAGTCCAGCAATCTGTCTCTGCTGACAACTGAGGGACTTCTTATCAGATTTGTCCTTTGTGGGGAGAAAAGAGACAGCTGTGACAGAGAAGGCAAGAAGTGCTGTAGGAGGGGGCAGTGCCTTTATCAGAAATGGGCAGTGGAAATGGAACTATTTTATCTGGGAGTGAACAAGTTGGATCACTCTGCTATTTCCTACTCCTCAAGTGTTGTCATGGGCAGGATATTCTCTTGCAACACTTGGAGGTTTTTGGACTGCTCTGCAGTGACGAGCAAGAAATTGTTTTTGGATTGAGGTGACTGTCACTCCACAGCATCAGTTTAATGCGGCCTGGGAAGATCTTGCCAGTTAGCCTCTGCTAACAACTTCTCTTTCTCTGATAATGATTAAGATGGAGCTACGATAAAAATCACAACCCCAAATGTGAAATGTGGTAGGAATTGAGCAACAGCTCTTTTTATTCAATCACAGCTTTAATTTGGCAGATGTTTACTACAGAAAGTGAGGAGCCACTTGAAATCACAGATTCAGAGAGTAGTAGTAGTCTTTATTTATGTTAGAGTGATTCCTCTGGCCTCATCAGGAATCACAAATACTGGGTGAAAGCTAAATTACTCCCTGTACTTCCAAGAACTTATACTTTGAGATGTGGAGGACAGCAATTTCTAGGGGAAGGCTAAACAGGCTTTCCAAACCTCTGCGACATCTTTTTTTATCAGTCGACTGCTCTGTGTTACTCAGTAACAAAAGATGTCTGCAGGACGACTGTGCTGAGGTCTGAGGCTGGATCAAGTCATCATCACTGCACACCACACTGCTCCAAGAGGACAAAGCTGGCAAAGGATGGAGGAAAAGGGCATTTTTTTTTTAACCTTACATTTATAAAGAGAAGAGTGAAGTTGGAGGACAGCAGTGATAAGTCCAATTCTTCACAAAGAGCATGACACTCAGAAACTGAATTTAGAGGTTTTTTTATATCCCACTTCCTCTGGTGGTGCAGTAGAGCATAAGGACCAGCATGATATTCATCTGTAGGTAAAATGAAATGGGCTTAGTCCACTCTAGATGTAGCTTCATTTAAGGTGTCATAAATGATGATGCAGCACAATCCAGCACTGCAGGAAATGGGGGTGTAAGCTTTTCAGAATGACTCAACTCTTCTGTTGTCATCAGCTCAGCAGTGACAAAAAGTGGAACTAGGTGGGGCTCGAGTGGGATGGAAATAAATTGCATGAAGAATGTGTCAGTGTCTCAATCAGTGCCTTGCAATGAAAATGTCTTGCAAGACTGTTGTGGCAATTGCTGTCATCTGGTGGGACATTTTCATTTCTGCTGGGCAGACCAAGGCTACCATGTAGAGCAGGCAAGTTTGTGGTCGATTAAGAGACAGGATCAGCTGTTGGCCATCAGCTAGCTCCTTATGGTCTCTGAGAAGTGAATTCTTTGTTAACACCTTAAAGCTATTGGGTAAAGTTTCCCTAAGAGACCCTACAGCTTGGCTGAGAAGATATGTTAGTTTATCTATCTTCTCATTGGGTTTTCCCTTTCCTACCCCCCACCACTGTGGAGGTGAGGAGGATAAGGGGCAGAGGTAGGGGAGTATCTGCTAAGGTGACTTGGTGGAGCGTCAGGTGAAGGAGTGAGGCACAAACATGCGGCTGATCTAATCTTGACAGGTGGTTGGTTTCTGATTTCCCTGAATGCCATCAGTGCAGACTTGCCGAGGGTTGTTACTGGATTGCCTTTCCCAAGTCAGAGCCAGTCTCCTGTACAGTGATGACTATGACTAGTCATACACAGATGGTATATCTGTCTTGCTCTTGGTGGCAGTGATTAGTGTTGAATAAAATAAGATGAGGAGTTCTTGCCTCACAATGGAAGTCTATGGAGCTGTCATGTCAAACCTGCTGGAGATGCTGCACCTGTATTTTTTTCCATTAAAAAATGTGCTTTGCTGAAGTGAAAATACTGGCAAGAGTACTGACTTCAGTTAATTTTCTTTGGGTGAACAGTTCTTTGTGAAGTCCTTTTGTTTGTTTGTTTGGTTTGATTTTTTTTTATTCTGATATAGAAAGTTTCAGTTATTGTGGAGGTCTCTGTGATAGCATGATGGTACAGATATTGTGTAACTTCAGTGCACATTATGAAATTTTGCAGAAAAATAAAGAAAACAAGATGGCCCCGAACTGGAATTTTGACACACAAAATCACTGAAAAGTTTTTCACCCATTTTGCAGGAGTTACCAAAATTAATTTTGTGCTTAATTTTTGTGACACCTGAAAGAGTGAAACCATTTCACTTCTATTCACTGCCTGACTTTTGCCCCTCATGGTAACCGAAGTTCTTAGGTAGATTAGTGTGGTGAACTTTTCCCTGCAGTCCCTGGTACCAAATCTGAAGAGAACACACATGAGAAGACCCATTTTTAGATGTATCTGGAGTGCGGAGGAGGCTCAGCCTGACTCTCCAGTCTGGCTAGCGGAGTGGACCCATGTCTGAGCAGAAGCCTGTGCTAGAAGCCGGGAACCAGATTTGTACAAGAAACCAGGCCCAGAGCCCCAGCTGGGTTCCCTGGCAGGTTGTGAGCAGGTCTGCTCTCAGCAAGCCCAGGACAGAAAGGCTCTGGAGCCCAGGAGAGGAAGACCATGGGTTTGCAGGACTGTTACCCTCAGCCCATGCTGTAGAGCAGGGACTGCTCGTGAGCTGTTGAAAGCTAGACATTTACGTTCAGGAAAACATGACCTGGCTGCAGTGATGTGCCTGACTCCATGTGCCTGTAATCACTGTCATGCACAATGGCAGAGAAGCTCTTTTGTGCTGAAAGGAATATATATATATGCTGGGCTGGATGGTATAAGGGTTGAGTTAGGAGGTCAGTGTTATCTTTCTGAGGCAGAGAACAGCTTCTTAATTGGGTATGAGTAATCACTTTAATAACAAAGAATAGCACCAGGCCCTCTGTGTGAGCCAGATATATTTACAGAATAACTCATGGAGATTTTTTTTTTATTACATGGTATTGACGTCATTTTTCTTTCTTTGTTGGGACTCCAATGACTAGAAGTCTAACCACTGCGGTGTCATGGGGAGAGCAAAAGGAGAGGAAGATCCAATTTTAAAATCCATTATGGAAAAGCTGACAAAAGCTAAATAATGTCATTGGTTTAGTCTCCTTTCATTATATGTTCATTATATGCTTCCTCATATGGGGCAAGACAAAAGTACTAATGGCCCTTAAAACACTGCAGGTCTCGTGTACAGGGGTGGGAGGTTTCCGATCCTGGAGGGCTGTGGAGTGTTGTGCTTTAAATGCATTGCCCGTTCAGTCCCAAACGTTGCTTGTTTCTATATTTGTGGGGAAAAAGATGTTCTCAGGGCTGCAGAGCTTAGGAATATGTAAAGCTTTAGAGGAAAAAATAAATTGTCTGTGAGGTGCAATGTAAGAAGTGTGGTCACTGCCTGTCTCACAGTGCATGGGATGGCTGCCAGAAACACACCCAACAGTACAGTGAGATGTAGCTGGGTGTTGGTACACAAAATTCCTAGTTTTATCAAAATCTTTAAAACTTCATTTATTCATATTTTGTACCAAAAATATTATTTCTACTGTATAAATGAACACAAAACAAGTGAAGAAAATACTAATGGAAACAAAAAGGTTTTCCTGTGTTTTTAAGCATGTTACACTTGTTGTGACTAAAGGAACAGTAGTAATGATGGTGCCTACATAGAAAAGTTCATTTTGATGAATAGGTAAGACAGCAGTTCTGATTGTACTGAAATAGTGAATTTTGCTTGTTTTATAAAGTTTCCCAAGGTACCTCTTAAACTCTGGTACTGAAGGGAGCATGGGGGACTGGGATAGTGCAGATAGGTGACATTTTTTCTGTCTTCTCTTATTCCTACCTTCCATTCTTGCTGGCTCCCACGCACACACGTTTCCTTGTAGTTCAGAACTGTAAGAGACATGAACTGCAGCAAAGCAGTTTTGTAACTTCCCACTGTAGCAGTAAGTACTAAAGCCTCTGTTCTTCTGCATAGCAAAGCAACAGTTTCCCTTGAATCAGTGTCAACAAAATTTGACTGGATTTTCCTTGTGGCATATCTGTGCCATCTCAACAGTAAGGCCAGTTTAATATCTATGTCTTATGTCCAGGGGCTGCTTCTGCTCTGCTCCGAATCCTCTTGGTGGGGTTTAGTCAACCTCTTTGTGCCTCCATGGTAGAGATGACAACCTGTTTTAACCAGTGCTCTCAAACTGTGCTGGCAGGCAGAGGAGACGGGTCAAGATCTCATGTGTTTTGACTGGAGTTTATAGACTGTTCTCTTTGGTTCATATTTATCCTTTTTGAAATGACAGGACAGGGAAGAATGGGTTCCTGTCTCCATTGAAACAAAGCACTGTATCAGACCTATTCTGATATATTTGCATCTGAATTAATTGAAAATAATTTAACCTATTTGGCAAACAAATGATTTGAAGCAAGTGGTTACTTAAGCCTTTCTGGAGATGAAATAATTAGGTTTCTTTTTGTCTGTTTGAACTCAGAGACTATTGATTCTATTTTTGCATCCCCAAGACTGCCTTCCAGGATATTTTTCCTGCATCTTTGACAGGCAGCTGTCCCAGCAGCTTGCAAGGAGTTTTGTCCTATGGAAGAAATTCAGAGCAGGAACACAGGATAGCTTTTTTTTCCCCCAAGTTAAAGTTGGAGGTCAGGTCTTAGTGACTTGGAGGTGACGTGATCAGAAACTCTAGACCTCTCACCATTATATTTGTGAAATACAGCAGTAGTCATTTAAGTCACCAGATTCCAGAGTGCCCTTAGAAACACGAGTTAAAGGCTTAAGCTGTAAATAGTGGCCAAATTCTGAAGGTTAAAACAGATAAAACCAGTCTTTTGACTTGAGTAAGTTTTGCTTGCACAACTTGGTATAGTCTACACCTGCTGAAGTACTAATTCTGGTAAACGCTAAACCAGGCTTGGGTAGTGGGTGTTCATTTGAGGTGCAAACCTGGCATTGTGTCTAGGAAGTCTGAGTCAGTATTATTACAATCTTTTATTTGAAGCCAAGTAACCACAGTGGCATTATTTGCATTTGAGTTGTTATTAATAGTTCCATAGTGGTGGCATTATCCTTGGTTCTCTAGAGACACAATGCAAGGGACAATCAACAGTCTGAAGTGCTCAGAAACTTACCCTATTTTTTCCACTGGATTAACAGCAGCAAAATCACAAATTCTTTATTAAGATGGTGCATTCATTTCTTTGGAGTCATGATGGAATTTTGATAGAATTAAAAATCCCATTAATATTTATATCAGTGTTACTGGGAGTAAGTACATTTATTTTAACTTGAGCTGCAAATCATTTAGTTCTTTGTAATTACAGTACTGCTATTAAGTATTCATAAGGCTGTACAATATAGTGTCACAGGAAACCTATTTTAATTTAGTGGTAAGTCAGTGTTTTAATTTTGTGTAAAAACAGAAACCAATTCACCAAGCATTCTTGCTTGTGTTTTCCCAGCCAGGTTTTGCAAGCCTTCTTCAGTTGATTGTATTTAAACTACTTTTTGTAGCTTTGAAAGTTTGGTAGTTACCATGAAAAGTCTTGGGTCCAGTGCAGCTTACATGTGTGCATGCTGTTGCATGTAGTTTTGAATGTAAGCGTAGTGGGAAGAGGTCATTTATATCACAGTGCTCAGCTCCTCAGTGTCATCAGAATTGCACCATATTTTCATAAACTTCATAAAAAGTTGGTCTTGGAGAACAAGTCTCAAGAATGGTGTCCATATTAATAATTTATGTTGCTGGCATTTATTTCTAGAAATAAGACTATTTCAGCTGTGAGAGTCTTTGGCAATATAGATAGATAGATCTCTCTGAGGTCATTTGGAGTTTTAACTTGCAGAAGGAGAGGGTGGATTGACCAAGGGTATTTTTGTGTTTGCCCCTTCCCATACCAGCACCCAAAACTCACTGGGTACAGCATGGTGTGCTGTGTGCACTGGTATAATACTTTGGGTTTGTGTCTTTTAAAATTATTTTCCTACTAACTCATTTGTGGTAATTAGAGGGAAGGAGCTGCTACTATTTGCGGCAGCACTACACAGAATGGGATTTTTCAACAAGTCACACAAGATGTCTGCAGAGGAGTGTGACAGATACAGGCTTAGATGTGATCTGTATCCTATGCATGGTATCATATGACTTTTGCCTATGCAGCTTCTCCTCACCTCTATGGAAACCAAATATTTGTCCAGAAGAGTCTTTTCCCTGTGCCAGTGTAGCAGTCCTGACAGTAGTTTACTGCCTTGCTGCAGTTGAAACAATCCTCTGGGAATCTAAATCCCAGAAGTTCCCAGGAGAAGCGATGATCATGGAGTGGATTAAAGGTTGATCTTAGCTTGCATGTGAGGACCTGGAAGCTCATAAAAGGGGGAATTTTTTTGTTCTTTTCAGTAGAGCCAGTGTCCCACTGGGACCTTGAAGCACTGTTAGCCCTAGGTTATGCACAAATGGGTGGTGTATACACAACCACAAAGGGTTGTCTATCACTTCAGCTTGATTTTGTGCCTCCAGGCATGCACCTTAGTGTTGCCAGGTAAAAATATGTCAGGATAGGTAACAGAAAATTGTGTTATGACAGCTCTATGCAGTGGTATGTCTTCATTTTGACATGTCTAGGTAATTTCTGTTTTCAAGAGGAGCCAGGCCAGAGAGGCAAAAAGCAGTGTATGGGTATCTTGACTGGGGTAAACATGCACCCATGAGAGATCCTTTAATTTATAACTGTCCTTTCTAACTCTCTCCACTGCAGGACAAGGTCTCTTCTATGGACATTGAACTCCCAGCTACCTATGCCTATTGCCTGTGATGGAAGAACTTGATGTTAATGTGAGGTAGGATAAACAACACAGCTCCTATACTGTGTCTCATCCAGCTGGTGAGCTGCAGGGAAAGGGGCTATACGGTGTGTTTGCAAAGCTGCAGAATGGTATTTTCTGTTTGCCTGTAGATGAAGGTCTGCTCATGCAGCAATGCCTGCTTCGGGGTTTCCTGGGGGTTCTGCGAGGATGTAGTGTCACCCTGTTATTTGTGTAAATGTCAGATGTGGCGTAGCCAGGACAAGAACTTCCCTGCAGTAGGATGGATAAGGCCCCATCAAAGACCAGACACAAGCCCATCTGTGTCTGCTGAAATTCAGATCCTAGTTTTTTTCTTTTTGGTGCAGTGGACTAAAAGCTTAAAACCTCATCTCTGATGCCTTATAGTGGGGCAAACAAAAAAATGACATCTCTGAAGTAATTTCAAACCCCTGGACACACTACTGGTATCAGTGAGAGACAAATTTCAGTATGGATCGTTTTGATCCTGGACATGTGATGCCAACAGAAATTGTTCAAAAAAACTGGAGATCCTGTTTGCAGTTGTTCCTGGGACACAGGGCTAGCATCAGCTCTGCCATTCTCCCACAGGTGTGATCTGCAGGGTCTTTCTGAAGGACTAGGATTTGTACCTTTTGTTTCTTGGCCTTTTGACTTGCCAGGCTGATGGTGATGCTGAGCTGTGTGGGGAGCTGAACTAACACCCACCAAACCCACTTCACACAAGGACATCAAACTTCTGACCAAACCCATGTTGCTGGCCCAGACACAGGAGGAAGCAATATTCCAGTTGCAATGAGAGATGTACATTTCCACAAAGAGTTTTCTTAAAATCCACACAGGGTGTATCTTTTTGATGTCTCAGGTTTTTATTTTGGAGAGTAAGTCTTTACCTTCCCCCTGCCTGGACCCTCAAGTGGCAACTACATGAGGAAATGTGTTGGAGAAAATTGCTTTGACAGAGATAGATGAAATGTATGTGCTCTGGTCTTCCAAGAAACCTTTCCCTAAGGAGTTATTGAACAGAGATCAGGAGGAAACGCAACACAGAAAACGGGGGAAGAAGGTCTTGCACCTCAAAGGGGATCCTGTCATGCCACCCTGTTCTCACAGCTTTCTAGCTCTTGGGCTTTCAGGTTGGGATATGCCTCTGTGCAAGCCACAGCCCACTCTCTCCAGTTGCATGCACAAAGCAAGATGATACATTTTCAAAGACAATTTCTGTTCTTAATGAGCCTTCTCAAAGTGCTATACTATCAGAGAGAACATCTCTGGTCTTCGTTCACCTACTCAAGTGTCAAGAAAGTCACCAACAACTCCAGGTTGCGGCTTTAATACACACTTAGCAGGTCACATTTATAACCTGGTAATCAATGCTGAGAGGTAATGTGTTTTGCTTAATGAAATTTATCTTGCCTTTTTGATACCAGAAGTGTAGTTAAATGCGTAGGCTACCGCTGTTTCTCTGTAAAGGGAATTAAGGTGGTGACACCAGGCAATTTTCCCTACAATCTTTTCCTTCCTCTAAAAACACTAGGAAAAATTCTTTTTCTCATTATGGTGAAAAAAATTCCCCACTATACATTTTGTCATTCATAGAAGGAAAATCTCTTCGTTCATAAACACCAAGGGGCACAGAGAAACTGGCTCAGTGAATGCCTGAACTGCAAGTGCTTGGGCACAGGGAGGCTATACCAGGAGGGAAGTGTGCTGTTTTATTTACCTTACTCATATATTTTTTTTCAGTAGCATGCTACTTGCCACTGGTGGAAGCGGACACTGAATAGGTCTGATGAAGCGTGAAGGTTTCGAAGTGATCTATTGGAGTTTTGTAATTTACTATTTGTAGCAACCAACAGATCATTATCTGTTTCTTCCTAATTTTGAACTTTACTATAATTCTAATCAGCCCTAATACTGCTCCAAAAAGCCTCAGCCAAACCCCCACCCTTCCTCCAACCCCCCAAAACCAAACCCAAATAAAACTGATTCCTATCAGAATTAGGCTTTCTCTTCCTGCTTGTGATACTTTCCCATATGTGTTGTAGCCTGAATGCAATGAGAAGTGCCTGGGAGGAAGGGGGTTTTGGGTGCTTCAGGGGTGCTGGAGCGTGGGGCAGAGCTGGGGGGTTTCCTTTGGTCAGCTTTCTGCAGAAAATGCCCATTGCACAGGCCTGGGGAAAGTTTTTTTTGGAAAGAGTTCCTCAAGAGACTGCTTTCTTCTGGAGACTGGTTAGTGCGGCTGGCTGGTGACCCTGGCAGGGCAGTGGAAGAATCTCTGAGGGCGAAATTCTTGTTTGGTGAATTATTGCATCCAACTTCCCATTTAGATGTTAAAAGAGACAACACAAGGTATTCCTGGGAATCTGATGAATGAAAATCCACGGGAATTTGAAAGCTCTCCTGAATCAATATTGATTCACTGTTCCCCAGCTGTTTTGATCAAACACTGTGGTCACATCTTACTTCGTTATACTTCAGGAATGATTTTATTCTTTTGTTCCTAGGGGCTCTTTCTGAGCTGGACCAAGGCAGTCCTTCATTTTGTGTGATTGGTTGCATAAACAGACTTTGTGGTAGGCACGTGATTTTATTTTGACTCCATGCTTTTCCAAACCTTGATTTTTTTTTTTGGTTTTGAGAGCTTTGCTTGTCAGCTACCAGTAAGTAGCTAATGTTCCTCCTTTATCTGCCCTGATTTCAGCTTTTTTGCCAAGATGTGAAATACTGAATATTTTGTCGAAACCAGGGGCTTCCTAGTATTGTTTTCCAGAGCTGCATGTGGTGAGCCTGAGAGGTGGGAGCACTTGAGTTCCCCCTCTCCATTCCTGCGGAGCTCAGGGATGCTCCAGTGGGAAGTCTGCATAAGAAGGGGAGCAAAGCTGGGGCAAACGTGAGATGCTTTGACAACATGAGGACAACAGCAGGATGGGAGGAGAGAGGGACAGTTTGACTTTGTTTAGAGCCGAGCCCTGTGGAAACAGCATGCTGCTTTTTGGTTCAGAGCAACAAGTGCCGCAGTTGTCCTGCTCCAGCCAGCTGGGATGGGCATGGGTGCAGCCTCCTGCCCTTGACAGGTTTTGATGAGGTGCCCTGGAGAATGCCAAGTGTTGAGTGGCTTTACATCTCTGTAGCTACCCACTACTGCAGGCGCATTCAACTGTACAAATGTTTTATTTCTGTGGAAAAATTTGCTTATGAATTTTACGAAGACTGCAGTATGAGGTTAGAGAGACATTCCTGGAAATTTTAGACAGTCCGCTTTGGGACTTGTATTTATCACAGCCAAGGGGGGTGGCAGACCTCATTTTCTCTAATTTTAGAGTAGAAAAATAAATGACCTTGCAAGTATTTCTGATTTGTATTTTATAGAATTTTTTAATTTCGTGTGACTTGGTGATTGTTATTGGATGCATTTATTACAGGCAGTAGGTTAATGAGATACTGTCAAGTGGTTTGGAATGAAAATTCGAACCCTTGAATTGGTTAAAAGTATGGAATAAAAAGCTGTTTCCTTTATTCTCTTCATTTCCAACAACTTATTTAATTTCCAACAACTTTATTTCCAATAAAAATATTAGTTGGACACACTACAAACATGAGTATGGTGGTCCTTCCCACTGACCTGCTCTAGCACAGCATGCACGCAGTGAACCATAGGCTGTTTGCTGGTGTCCTCCAGCCAATTTGGGGCAGGAGCTCCTGCAAATGCCTTCACTGCTACCCTCAGTGGCACAAACTTCTACCTCCCTCTGAAGGTTGTGATGTACCACTTTGAATCTTCTGTTTGGAGCCAGACCTGGTGCAAGGGTTTTAGCAAGCAGGCTGCTGCCCTGCCTGCTCATGACAAGGTGTTTGCCGGTGGTTCTTGTAAATTTGTACAAATCTTCAAAACGTGTTTGCACTTCTCTTTTTCAGTTTTTCTGGCTTTTGGTGTATTAGACAATTTCACTTTCATACAATCACAATGATTTTGACAGCCTTGGAGAAAGTGGAAAAGGCTGAATCTCTCTAGGCACAAAAGGAAAATATGCACAGGGATGGCTTTGCTGCAGTTTGTTTTAGTGTGCCTGTGCTTGCATTTCAGTACAGAACAGCAGTAAGGTGAATCCCCCAGTTATCTCCACATGTGGTATATCAGTTTAGATTACATAGCACTTAGCAAGGGAACTTGTAAACTACATTCCTCTTAGAAGACATTAAACCAGCAACTCTGTACCACGCACTCTGCAGTCCACAATGAGGACTAAAGTCTCTGAAGCATGGGCTCAACCCATGTAGCTTCCACATTCAGGTTGGGGGGGGGCATTCGGGCAGGGAGACTGGGCTAAACCTAATCCAAAGATGTAGTGCCACAGTACCAACTGTTTTGATCTAATCCCGTTGTGCCAAATTACCAGCTAAAATAGGCATAGTTTGTGTGTACGGAAGTCACCTGGCAGTCCATGGACTCTTGTTTTTCTGTGTACAAACAAGGCAGTTGGCTCTTACAGGCTGTGAGTAGGTACATGATAACTCTGCCCATGGAAACTGAGAGGAGCTTCCGCATACCAAGAATGGCACCTGCAGACCTTGCTGAGCAATCCAGAGAGGCGCAAACAGGGAGGACTCTGCTTCTCTTGGGCACTTGCCAGTGCAGGCTGCAAATGCGCCATACACAGGGCATGAGCAATGGCCTGATTAAAGACTGTTAAAGCTTTCCTTGACCTTTGGTAAGACTTTGATCATCTTGCTACAGAGCATTCCCTGTAACCAGGAATGAAATAAATCTTCCCATCAGCATGCTGGTCCCTCCTTACCTTGTAGCAGTTAATCTGGCTCCTTTACATTGCTGGGAGCACAGGTAACTCAAATCTATGCCAGTTCTGAATGGCACGGTTGGCCATTCATGTGCATTTTCCCTTCTTTGAGCTTCAGCACTCATCATTCATTCATTCATGCCATTGCTATAGGTGCTGCATGGCAGCATTTTTAGCTCCGGGGCTGCCTCAATTTTAGCTGACCAGGCACCGTAGAGGACTCTTCATGATGCAGCTCTGCAAATCTCTCACCACCCTGGAGCTGTGTGGTGCTCTAATGCTTTATCCAGCTAACTGCTCAGAGATGCTCTGCTGACACAGCTTGAAAACCATTGGCTCAAGCTTTTTGAAAGAGCTTTGGCACAGGCAGGCTCTGGTGTGGTTTTACAACTGTGCGGCAGGTTGGGAAGTTGCAGTTGCTAATGAGAGGCAATCTGATCTTCATGTGCTGGCTGATGTTTCCATTGGTTGAGGACCCTACTATTGCATGCTAAATATTGACTGCACAATGTGTGTTTCAGGCAGCTTTTTAAACATTTATTAGCACTTTGACCCAAGAGGCTGTGCTCTGGTTTTGAGAACTAGGTTGTTTTCCAGTTCTCAGACCAAACTCTTTGTAGGGCCTTGGGCAAATCTTCAAAACTGATGCTTCCCACTGTGAAGTTGCTGAAGTCCCATACAAGCTCCAGCACTAGCAGCCCATGTTACTCTTCAAGTCCATAGCTGGGAGGGGAGAAGTGGAAGAGCAGCTGCCCAGCATTTACAGCCAGAACCAGGTGAGCAGAACTGTGGTTCTGCTGGCTGGAGCACGTCTCACACTCTTGGGCAACAAGGAGAAACCTCTGCTTTTTGAATAGGTACTTCTGAGTGTGGGCAGGGCTGTTCTTCTTCTGTGTGTACTTCACACTGCACAAAAGTTGCTTGCTTCCTCAGGTGTTGGGGAGAGGCTGTTAGGCTCATGAGAAATAAGCTTTTGAAAAAAAAAATCACAAGACCGTTCAGTGCAAATAAATAGCTTTTATACAAGCCTTTTTATTGTGGCTGTTGGTGAAGGCAGACTCCCTTCGCTAAATCAACCATGGAGAAACAATGTATTATTTCAGTTTGTCACAACAGTAATTGCTTTTTATTTTTAAGCCGAGTCCCCCAAACAGTTGAATTTTAGATTGATGTTAATTGCTTCCAAACTTGGCTTTATCAGCTTTAGTTTTCTCAGTTTGTTGCTGAAGGTATTTTTGTGGCTTGAAGTACTCTGAAAAACTCAGAGCCCTCCAGCAGTACTGTGTGGGGTTCATTAATCTTGTCTTGACTTTGAGAAATGAGAGGCAAGGTGAAGGAAAAAGGAATCAAATTGGTTGAATTAGTTGTATTTGTTTGGAAGCAAAGAAAATATTCCATTATTTAACTGAGCTGCTGTTCCCAAAGTCCTTATACATAGGCATGGTGAACATTATTTGCCACAGCAGACCATCTCGACAATAAGCCCTCTTGCATCAAGTTGGATGTTTGACTGAGCCCCAAATCTGGAGCCTTGCTGCGCTGGCCCAAGAGGTTCCTTTCTCCATGACCACAAGAAGCAGTGCTGTCAATGGCTGGCTGTCAGATGGGTTCGTTACCTAAAGCTGGTACACTGGTGGGATGCAGAAAGGGGCAGAGGAGGTCTTAGATCTCCTCTCCCCATCCAAACCTGGGGGGGAGCAGGAGCAATAGGCAATAGTGAGAGAGAGGAGGACCCAGAGCTCCATCCCTGAAGCCCGAGAAGTAGCTAAGGGATGTCCGAGGAGAGGATGTGATGTGTGTCCTTGGTGCCTGTGCTCCTCATGCTTTTAGGACACTGGCAGCCAGCAGTGAGGACTGAGGGGTCCAAGAACTGAGCTGTGAGGCAGGACAGGCAGAAAACTGGGCTGAAAGCAGAGGTAGCTCTTTGGGCAAGGGGGAGGCTGTACTGAGTGGCTGGAAAAAAATAAGTGTCTGATTTAATGACCTGAAGTGTAGAAAACGGAAGGGGTTTAGGAAAGAGTTTGTGTGCTCTGAGTGCCTTGCCAGTGGGGATTTGTGGAAAACAAACAGCTTAAGATTCCTCCAGCAGGTTGCAATATAAGTGTTTATTCTTATATATATACAAGCTCTTTTCAAAACCTCTCCAGCTTCTACATTGTGAGTCGTGAAATCATTGTTTATCTCAACTTCTTTGATCACATTTCTGTTTAGGTGAGAAATACCAGGCTAAAATGTCATTTAACAGGCCAGAATCAGCCTAGAGCATTCATCTTTTCCTAGTCCCCTTTCTAAGGGAAGATCAACTCTAATCCTCCTGTAATACCTGCAGCATCCATCCAGAAAGGTATTTGCTCATGCATTTCTGTGGAGACAGACATACTGATTGAGAAGATTTTCTACAGAGCCCTGTCTTCTCTGCTTGCATCCCCCAGGCAGGAATGAATGGTGCAGCAATCAGAGGAGCACGTAGATGAGAGCTGAGTGTTTTCATCCCTTGGTATACAAGTGATATAATGTCCTGTTCTGCTTGCTGAGCTGATGTGGATGAGTGCACTTTCTCCTGAGGATAATGGCAGGTGGAACACACAGTGACAGAAAAGAGCGAAGTAAAACCCTACAGATCCCTTACGAGGCAAAACTTAACAGTATTGATTTACATCAGCTGTAGATACGACCATATATAAGCTGTGCTGTTGAATGAAATGAACCATTTTATAAGTAGCCATTTGAAAGTCAGCCGGTTGTTGGGTTTGTAGGGTTTAGCCTCCGTGTGCCTGGGGGTGCTGGGGTGGTTGGGCACAGCGGGGGCACCTGGGAAGGAGTCCACAAGCTGGGAGCACTAAAATGCATGGGGCATTTCTCAATGTGCAGCCATAGACTTTGCAGAGAATTTCCCATCTTTCTGCCAACACTGGATGCAAGAAGAGACGTGAAGCAGGAGGGCACAGGGAAGCAAGGAGTGATGTAGAGGTTCACTTTCATATTTTTGTCTTACCAGCCAAAAATCCTTGGTAGCCAAAAAAGCCCTGCAAAAGAAGTTATCTCTGCCAAATGCTCCTTACAGCCCAGGCACCTCTCAGCAGGAGTGATAGCTGTTATCAGCCTGGGTACTTTTCATCTTGTTCAACTTTTTTCTCAGTTTCTAGGGAAACACTTTATAGCACTATATTTATTGGAACATCTTTCTAAACACCTCCACCAACACTTAATTAATGGAATTTTTAAGCCTGGATCCAGCTTCTGCAAATTAATAGTGTGCTCCCTTATGGCAGCTGTGGAGCAAGTGAGACATATATACTCTGAAATAAGTCAGAGGGTGCAGAGGCAGAGGGGCAGCTCCACTACTTGTCTGTGTGTGCTCAGCCCCCCCAAGAGGTAAGGCTGTCATGCACTTACGTAATGTTTCACTCTGCTTTTATTAGTGTGCCCTGAGGAATCTGCGCAGAGGAAAATGCCCTTGACAAAGACCTGGGTCATAAAAATTAACTTTTTGGTGTCTTTCCGCACATACTTTCTTCAGCTTCAGTGTCTCTGCACAGAGTGGCAGCTAGTGAAGATCTGGAAGAGGCTGTGGAAGGCTGTTAAACAGTCCAAAAGCCTGGGATATCCCGGGGCAGACCTGGCTCTAGGGCTTGGCAAAGATTGGCAGCTGCCCTAAAAATGGGCAGCTGCCCTAAAAAGCAGCAGATTGTTACCAGCTTTTGCCCACACCAGCTGCCTGGGAGAGCAAGGCTGGCAACTGCAAGACCATGGGCTTTTCAGGACACCCTGCTTGACTTTTCAGGGCTGACCCTCAGCATTAGGCTGGCAAAATTCAATTTGTCTCCATGTCTGGGATTTCTTGAGCCAGCCATATTCAGAGGTTGTGAGTAAGAAAGCTGGGAGGGGGTATTAGGGTGTCTTGGGAGACAGGACTGCTGCAAAACTGGAGCTGTGCAGCAGACACAGGACTGGATTAGCTGTGTAAAGGTTAATAGGGCAGCGTGAGTCATATTGACAGAGCTATGTTTCCTTAGAGAACAGACATGATGTTCTCAACAGACATTTTGTGTCTCAAACCCAAAGGGTATTGGCTGTAGGTGGAAATCTAATGGCTTTTGCTCTCCTCTCAGTGAATTAAAATCCCCTGAGTTGCTTTTGGAGAAGTGCAGAAAGACAGTCCCAAGGTCCTGGGTAGACATCTCTTCTAGCAATGCTGCCTTTGAAATAGGGCTGCGATGCTGATAGCAGCGATGAGCTGTTTCCTACTCCGGATCCTGCTGTAGTAGTGTGTGAGGCTGCAGAATGAGCCATTCACTGCTTGGGAAAGAGCATTTCTACTATCTCAGATATGAAAGATGCCGCAGCAAAACATTTTGTGCTATTTGCTTGACCATGTGTCTAGGACCTGCTATCGGGTAGTATAAATGACTGTTGATAGACTATTACCCTGGAGCAGAGTGCATCTATGATGCAGATAAGAAATGTGCTCCTCTTCTTACCTAGTTCAATCTTTCCACTATTTATTTTGCCCTTACTGTACGGTAGCAATGAATCATCAATGATGTGTGTGACTCCCTGGTCTGGCAAACACTCAGAGGTCTGAACCTCAGTTGCTGGCTGAACTTACTGCCTTGCCCCCCCATCTGTTAACTGAGGACTTGGCATCATGTGTCCTCTAAGCAGCAGCCACAGCCTCAGCCTCCCAAAGTCAGAAAGCTAAGTAAAAACGGCCATTGTCTGAAGACAAGCTTTGCCATCTGATGGACAGGAGCCCTGTGGAGATGAAGCTTTCAGGGAGTCTTCCGCTGTTTGGGGGAGAATCCATTGTAGGGCAGGTTATTTTTAAAAAAAAAAGCAAAAAGAAAACCCCCAACTTTGAGGCATGTTGAAAAATGTAGCAAAGCAATGGGTTCCTCCTCATCTCATGGGGAGACAAAGTGCCATTAGCGCTGTGAACTGTTGGGCTCACATTTGCAAAAGGACTTGAAAAGAGGCAATTTCAGCTCTTATGCTTGGATCCCTCAATACAAACCAACTGGAGGCCAAGCTACCTTTAAGCACATGCATAGGAGGTGGAGAGGTAAAGGGTCTGCCTGTTGCAGGTGACTTTGCAGTTGATGCAGTTTCTGCTCTCTGGAATCTTTGAAAGCTTAATATGGCCTTATGCAACTCAGGTCTTTCCCACCATGTGATGCCTGGACTGCACAGAGAATTTGATCTCACACTTGCCAAGGTGCCCTTCTATTCCTCACATTTGAGGAACAGTACATCTGGAAACATTAACAAAAAAAAAAAACCAAAAAAACCTAAACCCCAAACCATCCTTGCTGAAAAAAAAGCATTAGAAACAGAATATCAACATTGGAAGGGGCTGTTGGGGACAGAAGCCAGGTTTCTGGCTCTGTGCTGGTATACCTGCAATAAATGGGCCAGCAGCTGACCTTTTGACTGCACGTTGGCATTGCTGTAAGCTCAGAGAGGATTGAAGGAGAAAGAAAAGGGCTCTGCTTGCTGCTGGTGAGGGATGAGGTGGGGTGAGCAGGATGCTGTTAAATATCTGGCTATCCATCTGTTGATGTGTCAGTAAAGGAGAGAGAATGAATCAAGCAGGGCCCTTCCCTTCCCAGGGCACATGAGCTCATGCATGCAGGAGAGCAGAGGAGAGGTATCATGGCTGTTTTGGGGTCGTATCTGTCGTCTGTCATCCCTCTCTAGGTTGAGCACTTACAGTTCATCTCTAACTGTGGCTCTGTGTATAGGCACAGAGTATTTCTACCTAACGTTAGGCACAGACATTTTCCTTGCTTTTCCAGTGGCCCCCAAGCTGTAATGCAGCCAGTATCTGCTTGTTCATTTGCTATGTAACTTTCCCAGCCCAAGCGCCCTCCCCATGGGAATATTGGGTTGCTGCTCCAGCAGGGTACAGGTAGTGAGGTAAAAGCAGGCTCCAGTGGTTATAGTGCTGGGCAAGAGCATGTCCTGATGACTTTGAGTTGTTTTAAAAGAAGTCAGTTCCAGATTAAATGTGTGTAAATAGTTTACTTCACTTAGTCCCTAGTTCCTTAGCGTAATCTGGAAAATCACCCGAGCTCCCAGTTGGCTTGTAGAGCTCAGATGATTTTTTTTTTCTGTATCTCCACAGTTACACCTATTGGCATTTTAGTGCTGTTCAACTTTGCCTTAAAGGCCAGGACCTGAAAATACAAAGTCTAGTTGGTTCCAAAGCCTTCTTTCCACGGTGAGACCATAGGGCTGTGGTGATGGGCCAGCTCATTACTCATTAGTCTGGAGACCTGTTCAAGGCTTGCTCTTCTCATGAACTTCCCGAGAGCTCTGAGGACTTATCTGCAAACAGGCTGTTGTCTACTCAACAGGGAGTGTAATAGGAGAATAAATAAATCCAGCAAAAGAAGATAGGCAAGAAGGACCTGGTTCATGTTAATTTAGTCAAGAAGTTCTCAGGACTGAGAGCTGAATGATGAGGAAGCTGCCCAAGAGCTGTGACATGTTTCTGAGCAGACTCAACCAGGGGCTTGGGTATTTGGACAACTAGGGTAAGCAGAGGATGTCACAGGAGTTCAGACAGTGGTTCAGTTCAGTGAGTTGCTCTGTGGAAAGGAGATGGTGGGAGGCATGGGCTGTTCCCTTTGCAGCCTCTGCTAGAGAAGCTTCTTTGGGGCTTGTGCATCAAGATAGGAACCTCCTCTTTGCTGGTAGACATCCCCGGAAAATTAATAGACTGACTTACTTCTTTGGGTATTAAACTGATATTGTGGTATTTTGGGCCGTGCTAGAGTGGAAGAATGCAAATTTTTTTTTCTCCATTCCAAGCAGCTGGAATAGATTTGGTCCCATTACTGCCATTATTTGCAATTTCCATTTTTATGGGCCATAATGGGTATGTGATTCTCAGGCAGAGCTGGCAGCTACAATGAAACATGGGGTTTTTATTTCTTGCAATTCAGCTACTGTTCAGTATGCTTTCCTGAGCCCAGCAGATCTGGGTCTGGTCCAATGCAGGCACCTAGTGTTTTTGTATTGCTTATACTTTTCCCTGTAAGCCATGCTGAAAGCCCTTGTTGATGCTGTCTTCTTGCAGCAACATGAGGATCTGTTTACACTTACTCTTGGTGACATACCATAAACCAGAACTTTTCACTGTAGCTCAAAGTTGTAAACTGGTTCACCTAGTAGTGTCCCTCACCTGAAATACCCATTGAAATTAGTAACAAAGTTTAAATAGCCAGAAAATTAATCATAAAACAAACTTAACTTTCTGTACTCATCCTGTTAAAATGCACTGCACCAGCTTTCAAAAAATGTCACTAATTAAGATTTTCAGTGCTTTGTGATTGGCAGGTACTACTGCATTTCCAACAGCCTTGCAGAACCCTAAGCAGAGAATTTAAGCCCAATGGGAACATGCTTCCCTGGTTACCCCCAGACGAGCAGCCTGGCTGCTCAGCACTACTGCTGATCCTGGGTTGGGAGCCAGTTTCCCTGTTCTGACATGGAAGTAATTATCCACAAAACCAAATGGTTGTTGTAGTATGTTGTCTTTTTTTTGAGCCTTGTGCCTCTATGCTTGGTTAGTCCCTTCTCTGACAATTGAAAAGATCGTTGTGTTTGCAGTGTCATTTTCTAGGTGTATCCAAGATGCTGGGTGCAGGCATCTTACCTCTTTCTTCTTCACTTGTCTTGAAACTTTACATGTAGGGCCACATGATACTGCTGACGTGCCCCACCTTTCTTCCTCACTAGGCTTTTAAGCCCCCAAACAGATCCTGCGTTTCTGCTCTATTTTATCAAACTTCAGCTCTCCAGGCCATTGGTTGTTTCCAAGTGTGTCTGGGCAGTAGGTTTTATTTCCAATAGGTCTCTTAGTTTGTCATCCATTTTGATATGCAGCTTCATGGCTTATTTTCTAGTCTAAAGAACTTACCTGATGGTGCTGACCCTTGAACCAGGACACCATAAGCAGTATCATTGCAGTGCCACTGGCTTTATCTCTTTGTTTTCCCCTTGAGCTTTCCTTTTCTTCTTTTTACCCCTCACAGTTCTTGGACCAGTTTCCTCAGTCAGTGGCAGGGAAAATCAGAGACCTGTGGTACCCAGCATATCAGGGTGTAATTTATTTGCAAGTGGTCAGTTATCAAACTAAACCAGATTTTTAAAATCAGCCTGCACTGAGATAGCTGGGAGAGGCAGCAGCTGGCTCCCAGTTGTGGATCAGACTTGAAGTTCATAGAACCTGTGAGTAGAGAGTCCATACCTGATACCATCAAGAAACCTCTAGGTCATTTCAGTCCTTTGTGGGGAAAAAGGTCTCTCCCTTCGCATTGCTATCTTCTCCAGGAATGGCTGCTTCTAGGAATCTTTGTCAAGGGCTTCTGCAGATGAGCATGGTGAGACATTCCTTCTGGAAGCTCTTGCACTTGTTAGCCAGAGGAAATCACAATTTAACAAACACTTCCAGAGCTTCTCAGGCTGGCCTCAGAGGCATGTGCTGGTATTGACTCCTGCGTGGGATCTGGGTTGCATCTGAGCTCAGTATCTGCCCTTACTATCTACAAAGCAGTCCCAACTGTTTGCTTTTCCTCTCTCTTGCTGCTTGCCCAGGTTGACATCCTCTCTTGTTTATTTGAAGTGAGAAATGTGATGAGGCTTTTGTGGAGAGTATTCAGAACATGCACTTAGCTGGGGACGTAGAAGGAGGTTTAACTAAAACAAGAAATTTAAGTGCTCTGTTCTTGAATCAAGGACTTCCCATGTCCTTGCTTAGAAAGAACACCTATCTGGAACCTAAATACAAGAGCAAGGTTCATACAAAATGAGCTGCTGAACATGTACTCTGGGGGTGGAAGGTTGCCCTTCCAGCAGAATTCTGGCTGCCACCTCTGGAATTAGCTTTACAAAACTCAGGTCTTCATGGTGAAGCTCACATGGAGGTAGCAGAGTTGGAAATGCATGAGATCTCAAAGATTACTTTTATCCTGCTTGAGTGATGTGTTTTGTGTCAGGGTGCAGTGAACTGGTTGGGCAGTTGAGAAATAGTGGCACTGGGGAAAGGACTAAGGAGACACACCATTCCCTGAGGACACAAGGCAATCACTCAGTCAAATACTTCAAAGGGCACACACCTTGGGAGCGCAACAGATAAACTCCACCATGCTGTGCCTTAAAAAATCTCCTTGGGACAAACAGTCCTATGTTGTCTTCAAAAAAGAAGTGAAAGTACCTCCTGCTATTATTTGGTAATGAACGAGCTGGGAACTGGTTTCATGTGGCTCAGAGGCACATGAGGTGTCTGGGGGGTGTCTCAAATAAATTGTATTCCAGAAATCAATGTATTATCTTGTCTGTGCCAAGTCTTCCATTAGCAGAGGCAACAACAAGAAACTCTTTCATTCCTCTGGATTCTTGAAGCTGGGTAACTATCCAGGAAATATTAGAAGTTAGACAGCCAATAGCTGTATTTTAATTTTATTGTCCAAGGTGTAAACAAGCAGTGGGAAAAGTACACAGCCTGGATATTTTAATATACAGCCTGATGCCAGGACTTCTCTACGGGTCTTGACTAAATGCCTCTCATTTAACAGTATTTCCCTGACTGCAAATATTGCTTGCAAAAGTGGAGCAGGACCTTCATGCTTTTTGATTTGAAAGTCTTGCAACTTCCAGGCTTTTGGCAAAGATGGGAACAAAGATTTTCCCTGGTTTGAAAATGAGAACTCAGCATGAGAATGCCAATAAAGACTTAAGAACTGCCATTATGGTGCTTTGATAAAGAGTTACCTTTGGGGAAACAAATGTGTGGGCATAAGGCAGGACTTTTTTTTTTTTTTTTTTTTTTTACAGGAGAAGTTATAGTAAGACAGGGAAACAAATGCTTTTAGCCTAGTAGCAGCAGCTCACCCTTGAAGAGTAGCAGGCTCTGCTTGATCAGTCTCAGCGCACCCCAGTTTTGTTCCTGGTTGTTGCAAAAGGCGTCACACAGATCTCTGTGAGAACTCTGGGCATTCGGAGTATGTTTAACATGAGTCTAAACCTCGATTTTTCCAGCTCACTCCAGTGCCAGAGGAGGTTATGTCACAGATCTGCACCAAGTTACTCTCCGTTTCTAAACTACTGAGATAAAGCTTGAGATAGTTGGTACATGTATGTGTAGTGGTGATGTTGCTTGTGTCTCTGTAAAGTAAAAGTCTTTTGTACAATAACTGAATTACATTCTTGTTCGAAAGTACATACTAGCCTTAGTCTTCAACATTTATAGAATATGGAAGTGAAATGAATGACAGTTAATGGTAATGCTGGTAGGAAATAAGGTGCTTCATTAAATCAGATCTCCTGAGCATAGCTGTGTTGTATTTGTCATTTGAACACACAGCCTGCTCTGTTTAAGACTTCTGTATGACATGAGATAGGCAAGAGCAACTTACCTGGAAAATAGAGGATAATCACATTATTAACATCAGGTTTATTTTTGTGCTTCTTTCATCTTCTGTTCTTCATTAAACTGACATGTAGTTTGGTAGATGCAGTGGGCTTACTTCTGAGAGCAATTCTAATTAGGAGCTGATCAAGACATTTCTTATTAAAGGCATGTTTGATCTTTGGTTTTATTCAGCATTTACAAAGGAGAGATGATTGTTACAACATCTCTGCTGCACTCTGTAGTATACCTAAACTCCTACCTATGCCTAAGCCAGAAATCTGATTTTTTTCATAGTTGTAGAGTATTTGGTAACCTTGTTAAATTAAGTAGACCCTACATATCTGAAAAGTATTGTTATGTTTATGTGAACATAAAAGGGCAATATTAAGCATTTAAAGGGGGCATTGGGAGTAAAATTTAGAGACCTGAAAGCATATTAAAAGGAGCAAAACATAATGTTAAGGTCCTGCAAACTCCAGTTAGATATATGATTGCCATTTGTGATTGCACAGGGCTTTGCACAAGAGCTCTCCTGTGGTAGTTGTTAGTGGATCCCAAACAAAGTAATTGCAGCAGCTGCCCTTCCTACATATAAATACCATGATCTTAATCTAATGCCAATTTTGCAAGTTAATTTTAGCTTATATTTTAGGTAACAGTCTCATGGTTTTTAAGGATTGTACTTACATGCATCAGCCTTGCAGCAATATCCATTCATATGTGGGTGTGAATTATGTAACGCTTGATCTGCTGCCTGGGAAAGAGCAGAGCCAGGGTTTCATCCGTCATTGTATGAAAAGTAGAGATGGATGCGGCTGCTGGACTCCCACCCAACTTCCCTGCAGGGGGAGAAGCCCTAAGGCTTAGGTGGTGTCCGGAGACTCACTGTGTCTGGGTGTGTTTCCTACCTCTGTCACACATTTCCCATCTAACTGTGCAAACTGCTGTCTCTCTCTCAAGGTCTCAGACCTTTATCTGTATGAAGATCATGATAAAGCATTGCACTGTTCAGGATCAGTTTTCAGCCCCAGATCCAATTTCCATCCAGAAAAGGCAAGAACATCTGGTGTAAGCTAAGAAAATTGCATGGACCAGCAGAAAGCTTTATTTTTTCCGGGTTTGTTACATGTAGCCCCTCATGCGTTGCCTGTCAGCCCAAATCTGGGCAGTGTCAAAGCCTGAGGTGCCTGCAGAGGTGGTGGAGCCATTGCTGTGGCCTCGATGTCTCCTGAGGTCCCACAGCGTCTGGCAGCTCCAGCATGCACCCACTCCCAAATGGGAGAGCGCTCCTCGCAAGTACTGATTGACTGCGCGGCCCCCACACGGCAATTTTTAAAACATTTAAATAGCCCATCTTCTTTGCTTCATCTTGACAATTGATTTTAATCAGTATTATCAGCTGCTTAAAACAATTCTCTGAAGCGCTATAGCATTCAGCCTCTGGCAGATACATGGAGCAGAGGTGCAGGATCAGTGATGCTATCAGTAGTTTTGTCCAGGAGGAGGTGGCCTGAAGTCCCTGTTTCATCAGTCATGATCCTGCTTGGGCTGCTGCTGTTTGCAGTAGCGTGGTGTGTTTTCAGCTGCATACCACCAGTGGAAGCAAGTCCCTTTGCAGAATGTTCCTGAGGTTCAAACCAGCATAAAAGGAGGAAACCTCATGCCTTCCTACCCACCCCACCGCTGCAATCTGGTTAAAAAAAAGAAAAGCACTCAAATAAACTAATCATATGGCTGAGTTATTTTGATACATGGTATGCTGTTTATTTCTGGCTTGTCAATACTTTAATTTATTTCAATCTGTTTCTAAAACAGAAGTGAAGTACATAATTGATTTAAATCTGTTAGAAGTTGTCCTGCCATCTGCGCAGTCTGAAGCAAAGCAGCACAGGCAGTGTGGCATTTGAAGGCATTAAAAGAAGTTATATGCTTCTGGATTAATGCTGACTTCTGACTAATATTTTTAGGTTCCAGTAGAAAAGATTATGGTAACAGCTGGAAAGCCATAGATCAAATAATATATTCCCTATTGTCATGTTTCTGTACTGAGACATGCATTGTTAGGTTTACTCATAAAATAACATATCTTGATTTTTAAGTGTTTAACACTCAGCCTCTGATTTTATGCCTAGGAATAATCAGGGGAGTAGAAAGGAGGAGATGCACATAACAGCTTATTTGTAGTTAAAGACCTACATGAAATATCGTGTCAGCTGGAGTTGCAGAGGGGAAAACCATGGCTTGGTTGAAAACAAAGCAGACCAACTCTTCCGTGTATTCCCCATACACCGAGGCCACAGTTAAATCAAGAAGAAAGTTCTTTTCTAGGCTACCACTGCTCTGAGCTTTTAATCTTCTTGAGTGAGAACTACACATTATGAAGTGCTCACTGTCGTACCTGCCTAGCTCCAGGAGATGCTCCAGGTTACCTCTGCAGGCAGAGTTATTCCCCTCCAGTTTGGAAATGGGCCATCCAGCCTCCCTTTTGTCAGCTGCACTCCTCTGACCCCCAAAGCAAAGTCTAATTTATTCAGCCCTCACTCTGTTCCATCTCTCTCACTCCCACAGGCGGGTCTGAGCAGTGTCCAAGGTGCTCTCAGCACTGAGCTGTTTATTAGTGAGTTTTTCCCACTGTAGTGGCAGGGAGGTCAGGGTGTGACATGTGTAACAAAAACCAAAGGAGCAAATGTGCATGGTCTAACCAACACGACTCATCTGTGCAGTTTAATTGCGGCATAAAATATGCAAAAGCACTTGAGGTCATTTAGAAAAGTTGGGGTATTTACAGGAAAGTAAAAATTGAGCTTGAAAAAAATAATTACACTTTTTTTTCTTCACATTAATGACTCTACGGAAGAGCCTTTTGAATGTGTCCTTATATGGGTTTTAAGCATTCATTCCACATCAGTATTTCACCTTTTTCCTTAAGTGATTTCTATATTCCTACTAACCAACAATCATTTTGTCTGAATCTCATTTCCTCATAATAGCAAACCCATCAATCTCTGCTTTATTAAACAGGGAAGCATGCTTGGAAGCCAGAGCACTCAGATTTGATCAAAGATGTTATGCAAACCATTGATTTTAATTTACAGCAATATCTACTTCTTCCATTATTAACAGCTTTGAATTACTGAGACTGAATAATTAACAACTATTCCTACTTGATTATAGATTATTCAAAAGGCAGATGTACAGACACATAGCCCTGATGAACATCCTTCCTGCACCCCCAGTGATGCATATGCCTATTTAATGTTCCCCGGGGGAGCAATGCAACATGGCATGAGAGAGAAATACTCTTTGAAGAGATCTCCCGAATGCTTCCGAAACAATTACTGCAGCAAATGCTCCATAGACAAGTGTTCCAGTGTGCGTTTCTGAGCTGCTGGCCTCTGTTCAGAGCCCTGGGCTGTGGCCAGCCAAGTCAAACGATGCAGACCAGGATGCCACCACTTTCAGGGCAGGGTTGCCAGTGCACACCGAATGGGAAATGCGGGCTTAAAACATGGCCCTGCTTCCTGGCTGAAGTTGAAGCACCCCTCAGTCTTCAAGAAGGGCAACGTCTGGTGAAATGTGGCTCAGTGCTGGCCTCCTTTGGCATTTCCAGAGATTGTTTTGATGAGTAAAACTCAGAATCCCTGTGCACCAAAGAAGACCTGAGGTGGGTCATTCTCTTCAGCATCTGTTCACTTGTACAACTCTTTGCAGCTGATGAGGCCAGAAGGGATAGAGGTCTCTGTACCAGGCAATAAGCTTGTTCACCGAGGAAGATGTCTGGGAGCACAGAGCAGATCTAAGTCTTCACCTGCTGTTACGGTCCCTGTCCTTCTTCGTGAGCCCAAATGAGAGGAAAACATCTGGGATTCTTACAAAAGGACACAGCCAATACCTGCCTTGCAAGGACAAATCTCCCTTCCACCCAAACCCACATCCCTGCTTAGTAAAACCCAGCTTAAATTCGGTGTGAATCTTCCTCCCCGAAGCACCAAACTTGGCCAGTTATAACTTCAGAGTTCAAACTTCTTTGCAGCTGTGGGAGTTTTCTCTTCAATGCAGAAAATCCTGCTGCTAAGGAAGAGCATAGGGGTGTCTGCAGCTATTTCTGTCCTAGCCACGTGGTGAAAATCAACACTTCTCTCCACCTCCAGAGCCCTTTTCTCTGGCATCCCTCAAGCTCCCTCCTCCCCCCGGCCCCGCAGAACCACCTGCGCCCATCGCAGAGGAGCAGCGTGCGCTGGGGAGGCAGCAGCGCAGGGTACACCTTGACAGAGCGGATGCTCCCAAGGAGCGGACATGATGTGAAGAGCCTGCCCTGGTGCCTGGGACACGGCCATCCTTTCGGTGGCAATAGCAGATGGCAGCCTTGACGTTTGCCGGGGTTTCCTGTATAGGCACAGCTGCTTTCCAGCAGGAGATGAGTGGGCAGTTCAGTTCACTCATGCATTTACTATGTGTTGTATTGATTACTGTGAAATGTTTATGTCCAAATGCAAGCCCATTGCCTTTAGGAGCAGAGCAGCTTATTCAAAGAAGGGGTCAAATCAAAATGCTTCACTCCTCTCTACCTCCCTCCATGGGGTGAGGCCCCAGGGCATCCTGACACCAAATGCCTTTCCCTGGGCAGCACAGCCACCAGCCTGAGAGCCAGTGTCCCCGCTGCGGGGAGGGGACAGGGATCTCGCAGAGGCAGCCTCAAAGCCCTGGGGCTTCCCCTAAAAAAAGCCAGCAGGCTCAGTTGCCAGCCCCCTTCCCCAGGCACTGCATGGTGGAGTGAGAAGCCCCATCCACGGCCGATGGCCACCTCACCCACCCTGGGCAGGGCTCGGGGTCAAGGGAGGTGTCTCTCCCCCTCTGTACACGCTGTAGAATGCAGATGCAAGGTGCTCAAATAATGCAGTGATGAGAATTGTTTACCAACAGCAGAAGGATGGGTAAAGCTAGATAAGACAAAATATAAATTTCACGCAGCCTGGCTCTGTATAAACTAAACCATCATCATCCTCTTTACCGCTGTGCCAGTGTGTATGTGCTGCCATGCTCATTCGGGAGGAAAAGGAACATCTTTTGTATAGCGCTATTCAGTGTGGTTTGACATTTTGTTTCACAGATGCAGCCACGGAGCAATGTTAGTCTATTGTGAAGGTTTATTTAGTCAGGAACAATTACAGCTTGGCAGTGAAGGTGCCTTTGATCCCGGCATCCCCATTGTTCCTTGAGGCTTTTCATCCCACCCGGTACCCAGGTAGAAGGCCTGTGGCTGAGACCTGCCTTTGAAGTTGTTTCTTTTCCATTTTCCCTTAATTTTCATGGTGTCTTCTGCTGATGAACATTATTGATGAAGGCTCTGGCATCCAGTTGTGCTTAAAATACTGATGCTTGGCAAGTGTCTGCCCTTCCCCAGCTGTGCAGCAGCCACGTGCAGCAGGAGAGCAAGCGGTGGGCCCAGAGCAATCTGTGTGGCTCCACCAGAGGAGAATCCACTTGTGCATCCCACTGTGCATGGTGCCCATGAGGGAAGGACCTGCTCCTGACTGCTCATCCTTTTCCAAAGGGATTTGCTGCAGTACAGGTTCATGTGTCAGCAGCTCCCAGCTTCCTGCCTGCCAAAATCTCCAGTGCAAGGCTTTGCTTCTTGGGAAGATGAGGTCTTTCAGATCGGATGTATGTGGAGACGGATGGGAGAGAGGGAGACTGATTTCTAGCAGGGGGAAGGAGTGACATCCTATTCTAGGAGCAGCTGTGTGGCCAGTGACTGATTCTGTAGGGTAGCTTGGGATTTTAGTGTTTTAGTGTTTACTGCTTGATTTTGCATTTAGCTTGTTACTACAAGATGAAGGAGGAAAGATGCCCAGAGATAGTGATCACCTTGTACTGAGATTTTGAAAGACAGACCAGAGAGAGGACGGCAAAGGAATCCACCAAGAGCTGTTGAACACAAGCCCACTGTGACGCAGACCTTTGTGGCATGAGAGAACATGCAAGGGAGGCACTGCTCTGTGTGTGTAGGCATTTCGTCTCCTACAGGCCACTGTCAGACAGAACGATGGATGAGGCAGATCCTTTGGATCAATAGGCATTTTCTTCTGTCAGATGGGAGGAAGTATGACTGGACCAGTGTAGGCAAATTGCAGGCAGCAATTGCATTGTAATTGCAAGAACTGCAGACACAAAATCCACTCATTCCAAGACCTGTCCAAGAACTAATGACCCAAGGTGTCAGGAAGCAATGGTCTCCAATAAAAACTGGGAGAGCCACGTTTAGTTCAGACAGAGCCTTGTCAACATTTCTGAATGCACTGAAGGATTTGTCCAGAGCTACCAGCTTCTTTGAGCCTTAATTGCCCTCACTGAAGTTGTGCTAAGTTCAGTAGACAGCGCTTTCTAATTAAGTGCAAACTCTTTCGGATGCTAAATAAAAACACATCTTGACTTTGCCTTTCTCCTGTCTTAGCACCTATAATGGGCTTGCGCAAAAATAAGTGTCTTGCTGGATGCAAACCCATGGCTATGTCTGACCCCTTCAACATAACGCCAGAGACCTTCTTACATTAAGTACAAGTGGATTTACTGACATTAGCACTGAAAACCAGCAGGGCAAAAGAAACAGACATGCCTTTGCCTTTGCCTCTGGGCAAGGATCATTCATTCCAACACAGGACAAAACCTGCTTCCTTACCAGGTACCCTTCTCCCTGAGCCACCTGTACACGCTCTCCTGGGACCCCAGCAACCCACCTCCAGAAGGACACATGCCTGGCAGTGCTCAGGGTCCTTGCAGAGAGGTGGGATACACCCAACTGTCCACTCTACGTGACATTTATTAATCTCTTAGTTTTAAATCGGGAGATTATCTGGAATTAAAAGCTACCTGTGCTCTTGCAGGTGAGAAAGCACTACTTGGCATATGGACATACATTTATGAAGTTAGGATATGCAGTTGCCTTGGACCTCTTTCTTATTATAGCCGTGTAATTGGACTTGCTTTTGAGCCTGCATAGATCTGTCTAGTACTGTGTTTTTGTATGAAACTAGTGTGAGGCCAGGACATCTCTTTTCTTTACTTGCTTATAAACATCCTCACCCGACTGGATGAACCTATACTTAAGTGATGTATTTCCTTGTAAAACATTGAAAAACAAGGAATTCCTAAGATACTGTTCCTGCTCAATACGAAGAGTCCAACTTCAGCAGGCTGCTATCTGCCCCACTGGTGCAACTGGCAGCAGGCAAAAAAGTCATACTCAAAGTGGCATTGCTTTTAGGGACAAAAATGGAGATTGTGGTTAAATGGATGTTCTGCAATGCGGGCTCAGGGTGAAGTCAGTCACTAGAAGCTTATTAAAATGGCACAGGTAGTGGAGGCAGGACCTCAGCAGTCTCTAATCTTTTTTAGCTTTGCCAAAATCAGGAGAATTCAGTGAGATAAAGTGTAAAAGTCTGGAATGTACTTAGTAAATAAAAAGTGGCCCCAGAGGAAGTCAAAGTAAAACAGAATAACAGTTCAATTTTTCAATTACCTGAACAATCTCACATCATTAATCCTGGGTGCTGACTACCAGCTCCGTACGCTGTGAAGAAATTTCCCTGCTGAATTAGTGTCAAGTGCTGCTCTTAATGCCAGTTTATTTCTAGCTGCACTTGATAACATGAACACCCGTTCTCACCCATACAATGTAATAGGGAAAGTTATACAAGCAGGCAAAGGTTTAGGATGCATTTTGTTATGGATAGATAATTAGAAATAGCTATAAAGGAAAAGTGGCTCAAAATTTTGTAATAAAACCAGTTTTATGAGGAATCGAACATTATTTAGTGCATGCTGTGTATTACCTTCCTGCTTTGCAGGCTCTGACAAAAACCCCAACAATTTTTTTGAAACATTTAATAAGATATTTGTCGAAATGCAGACTTAAAATATGTCCAACATTGTATTTTCATGTTATCCTTCCTTTTTCTTTTATTTCTCTTGACTAACTGAAAGAAATTATTGATGTCAGGGTGGGGGGAAATTGAGCACTTCCTTCTAAAAAAAAATATATTTTCTTTTCCCTAATTCTGGAAAAGTTACCAAGTGATAAAGAAAATAAAAATATGCCAGACTGCCTCTTGTTCTCTGGCACAGAGTAAAGGGAAGAGAGAAGAAGGGAAAAGATTATGTAGAGGATTTCAAATTCAAGATGTAAAATGCTCATCCTGAGGAAAAGCCTGAGGAAAAAACGGAAAAACAAAAGGAAAGAAACCCAAAATACTTCTGCATAGAAAATAACATTGTTTATTGGGATGAAAAGAGAATGAAATCATTTTCATCCAGAGTGTCTGAATTGGAAGGAACTTTCAGAAATCAGGCACAGGTCACTCCAGCCCTCAGAAATGGGCTCCTCCACCATATGCGTCGGCTTCTCTGCCACTGGGAGACCTGGGTGGCCATCGATGTTGTGGGTATTCTCTGCCTGTAGCCTTTCTGCTGATGAACACAAACCTCGCAGCTTTCCCCATAATTATGGGATGATCTTTGTTAATGGTTTTGGTGGGAAGGGTGCTTCGCTGTGACAGGCGAGGGGATGCTGCTCTCGCACTTGCCAAAACGAGTGCCCATGCTTGGCACCTCCGTGCTGCCTGCACAATCCCGTCCCAGTGCCCCTGCAGCCCCCTTTCTTTTCTTTTCTCTTTTTTTCTGTGTGCTCCCCAGTTCGAGTGAGGGCTTCGGCGTAGTGGAGAAGATTGTGCTGCTCACCTTCATCTCCGCCGTTATACTGATGGCCATCCTGGGGAACCTGCTGGTGATGGTGGCCGTGTGCCGGGACAGGCAGCTCAGGTGAGCCCACCCAGCCCGCCACTGCCTGCCTTTCCGTGGGGAGGCAGAGGGGAAAATCCCTGCCTAAAAAACCCCATGCCCACAGCTGAAGGCTTAAACTGCCGCGATGAAGGGCGTCTCTGGCCATGCATTACACCACGGCAGTGTCAGACTCTCACACTGGCCTCGCTGCATCTCCACTCGGATTTACACTGTGGTGGTGGGATCATGTTAGTATCCATCCTCTACACTTTTGGTGTGCTCAGTGCAAAAAACCAGATGAATCAGTGAAAAAGAGAGCTAAGCAGCAACTCCTTGGAGAAGCAGTTTGGCCTCTACCCCTTTTCTGTCTCAAATTTCCTAACAAGCCCATCAGAAAACCGCACAGATCAAGATCTTGTTGCAGTTGTGCTGCACTGCCACAGCTTGGCGAATGCTGCCAGTGATTTGAGGGGGTCACAGGCAAAACTCCTGTCTCGAGGCTTGCTGCTAGCCCTGGGAATTGTCAGACCAGCCTCAGGAGCAGAGTGAGATATTCAGCAGCCTCTATTCATATTCTGCGTGGGATTTTTAATGGATTTAATTCTATTTTATTGTTATGATTTAAAAAGTAGTTTTCAAGTTAAAATTACAGCTTCAGTCTGGATTCTTCTCAATGCTTTCTGGAAGGATTTTCTCAATTTACAAGTTAAAATAAAATCCCCCTCCTCCACCCCAAACTCTCCAATGCAAGCTGTGAGGCTGAGGCGCGTGCAGAGGCCTGTGAGCATGTATTTTCCTCTTCTGTGTGAGCAGAAGGATGTGTTTATGTAGGGAACATGGTGGATATTTGGCTGTAAAACCAGGAACAAGCTAGGGGTGACCATATAAAGTGAGGAATACATTAGCAAGGACCTTTTAGTGTGGTGGAGCAAATTAGACCCCAAAACAAGCTGAAATCTCTGCCCACATGTAGAGGATGCTGCACTGAAGCTATTCCACCCTAATTTTGTGATCTGCCTTGCAGGAAAATCAAGACCAATTATTTCATTGTTTCTCTTGCCTTTGCGGATCTGCTGGTGTCAGTGCTGGTGATGCCATTTGGAGCCATTGAGTTGGTTCAGGACAACTGGATCTATGGAGAGATGTTCTGCCTGGTCCGAACGTCCCTCGATGTCCTGCTCACCACAGCATCAATCCTGCATCTGTGCTGTATCTCGCTGGACAGGTATGAACAGAAGAGAATAGAGAATAATTACAGTTGCTTTAAGTTTCTTCAGTGGTGTTGCTCACTGCCAGGGGCTGCAGGGGAGGCTTGGCTGGTGAACGGCTGAGCCCCATCTTCCCAGGGACTGAACCACTAAAATCTCTGGCTTTCTCTCTCTTTCAAAAAACATATTTGACATATCTTTCAGGTGCTATCAGAACTGCTCTTCCTGCTGCTAGCAGTCATACAGGCAGATGAAAACCAATACTGCTAAATGACACATTGTGACATATATTACTAGATTATATGGAGAAAGAGCAAAAAGAGCAACCCACCCCCAATATGGGCTGCTTTTCTAAGGCATCCATTTGCACATCTCCACTAGTGACTGCTAACAAGCAGGCAAACAAAGCTGGTGAAAAGGGTGCATGGGCTTTGTGAGAGGTCCTAAAATCTTTCTTTTCTTTCAAAATTTTCTTGCAAAATTAAAGTGAAGCCAAAATCCTAAATAATTTATGGCAAACAATGCTGTTTTACTGTTGTCTGCAGTTTTTCAGGGTAAATGGCAGAAATTTCCATACAGAACAGCAAGAATTTTTCACAGGATAAATACTTAGAAGAAAACATTTTGTCCAGATATTCTAATAAGCAATATTTAGAGCTTTCATTTGAGTTCTGTGCAAAGATTTCAATACTTTTAAAAATACTTTTACTTAGTATTACTAATATGGCCAAAATAAACATAATCATTCTCATCATCATGACAACAGATATTTAAATAACATCTTTCACCCAAAGAGTCTGCACCCAGCCAGACTTCAAAAGATACTTGATTAACTTCTCCACTGATGGGCAGCACTCCTTTGCTGTGGGAGAGAGGGGCACTGGCACACGCAGGATTGTATCCAGAGAGAAGCTGACGTGCAACAGCCACAGCGCATTTCCTCATTGGGAAGTTTAAGGAACACAAATAAGAAGCTCATTATCTTAAAAACGTTGACAAATTGCCACTTTGAGCCAATTACCAGTAAAGCAGATGTTAGGCACTGCACTCTGGATGTGGCCTTTTTTTGAGTTTGATTCTCCAGGCTCTTAATTAAACATAGGGGGCTGTGTAGAGAAGGGGACATGAAGGGAAAATAATGGTTTCCCCCCTGCCCTTCACTCCTGATCTCTGACATCCTCAGGGAATGAGGAACTTCCCTTGTGGGGTGCACAGAAGGGAAGCTCCCCCCTTTCTCCAGCCTACGCCACCCTCGTGCAGACCCCCGCCACGTCAGGAGCTCTTGCTCCCACCGCCTGTCCCCAGCAGTCCCCATGCTCCTGGGACAGCCTTGTCTGGGGGTAGCAAAGGGATTGTGGGCAGCCTTGGCTCTACGATGGTCGAAACGCAGGGCTCAGGGTTAATGTATTAGGGATTTAGAATAAAGAACAGTTTTATACAGGAAGATTTTCTTTCTATAAACTGACCCGAGGCAGAGTTTGCAAACACCCAGCTCAGTAGAAGGAACTGGAAATGAAAAAAAAACCCCAAAACAACATTAAAAACCAACCTAAAATGAGATGGATTAGATTACTCTGTACTGAATGAAACATCAGAACAGAGTGTGAACACCTGTAGAGGACTACAGCTCTGCTCTTCCTCCTATGCTCTTTTATTCTCTGCCCAGGGAGTCTTGAATTCTCTCCACCAGATGCAGAGCTGCCATAGCAATGGGTGAACATTGCTGCCTACAGTAACAGGTAGATGATTCCCCTTCTTTTGGACAGAGGGAAATGGGAAGCTGAGTCTGGGGACCCCCACTCCATCCCCCAATCCCAAGCCAATGCTTTAATCACTAGAATACTACACAGAAGGGGAGAATGGCTGTCTTGAAAGAAAGCAGGAGCTGTAACCTTGTTTTGGAGGAAAAAAATTCACTATGTTTGTTCCGCCTGTGTTCTAAGAAGGTTTTGGAATGGTGCAGCAGCCCCTGCACTGGCATCTGAGGCTGATGGACACTGCACTTGAATGAGTCCCATATCAGCATTGTTCCATTTAATTAGCTCGGCCTTCTGTGATAAAATTATCCTGCTTTTAAAGATTTCTGCTTACTGAGTGTGTATTTGAACCTGTTGCTGGTACAGGAACATTCTTTTTATTTCTTCAGAATTAAAAAGATTCTTTAAAGCAGAATGATAAAAATGTGTCCTGGTTTCAGCTGGGATAGAGTTAAGTGTCTTCCTAGTAGCTGGTACAGTGCTGTGTTTTGAGTTCAGT
>JANZLQ010000044.1:9115494-9141708 GCA_026212715.1 Elanus axillaris | reverse complement strand
TTACTGTTGTCATTTTATTAGTGTTATCATTATAATTACTTTCTTCTTTTCTGTACTATTAAACCGTTCTTATCTCCCCCCACGAGTTTTACTTTTTTTCCCCCCGATTTTCTCCCCCATCCCACTTGGGGGGGGAAGGGGTGAGCGGCTGCATGGTGTTAGTTGCTCGCTGGCATTAACCACGACAAAATGACACACACACTGGCTAAAAAAAACCCATCCACCAATCTTGGTGCCAAGCTGATCAAAAAGAAAGTGTTTATTAGAGCTCTGACTTTGAAGGTCCCAAGAGCTGGAGCTCATCTTAAGTCTCACAGCAAAAAAAAATCTTTCAGAAAATGCCTGCAAACTTTTTCATCATGAATGCACTGATGGAGAGAAATCTCCCAATATTTGCCATCCCCCCAATATTGGCCATGTTAGACTAAACTGCAGTCAAATTGCTTGTAAAAAGGCTGAGGATTAATTCATTAATGAGTGATGGGTGTGCTGAAAACCTCTGCAAGTTCAGGGGTGAGGGAGCAGAGCTGCACTGTCTGGGATACAGAAACACAGCAGCAATTTTTGACAGCTAACAAACCTGAAATTGCCAGATGTCAGGGAATTATTTCAGAACACACAAACACTCTTTCTCTTTCACGTGTTTACCATACATGTGCTGTTCTTTGCTCTCAGGCAGAGAGAGAGAAAAGGTTTTCCAAGCTGGTGGCTGGATGCAGCCTGACATGGATAATTATTGCAGCCTTTATCGTTTGCTTGTTGCTTTCGCACTGAAGAATGATGCCTCTGCAGACTAGCTGCTGAGCTGATCTAAATTTTAGGTAATTCTCTGGTACTGTGTTTTTCTTGTTTCTCTTCTCAGAATGGCTTTATTGAGTGCTTGTTAGAGCAATGACCACCACACACACCACCACTGGCACAGCACTAACAGGAACATCCCTGAGACAGGCTGCTCCTCTCCAAAGGCACTTGAATTTGCCACAGAAACTTTTCTCTGTCATCTAATCTCTGCAGGGCATATATAGCTCTCCTAGCCATTCAGGCTTGCTGCAGAAGTTCATCTTGGATGCTATTTTGACTCCATGGGTAATCATTTGTAGCTTTGGCACTGACATGAAAAAAAAGAGGATTTCATCTTAGATGTTTCAAAAGGTATAGTTCTTCTCCCAGTACAAGAAGGCACAATTATGTCTGTGTTTGCTGACAGTGAGTGTCAGCTGAAAGAGGAAGCCCAAGATTTCTCTGTCTCATGTGAAGAGGAGAATCCCAAGTCAGCTGCATGGCTTTCATCACTTTCTGTTTGATCAGACACCTCAGTATGAATCTGATTGAGTCTCAAGATTACGGGCTTCTGGGTTCTTCCAGGACCAAAAGTCAAGTTCAGACTACCCACCGTGGTGCTCGAGCCAGACCAAGGTGCCTCCTGTAGCACTGGACTAGCTCTCCTAAACTGCTGTAAATGAAAATATTGTGGAGGTGGGTCAGTCCCTAGCCACCTTGCTCTCTTAAAGCTGTATTTCTTCCTCTGATTGACTGACTGATTAACATGATTTTCAAAATACAACTTAAGGCCACCAGTAGGGTACTGTAGCCATCACTGAAGTTGTTTAACATCCACCTGGACATTGTTCTTGAGCATAGAAACAGTCCTAATCTGACCAGGAATTTCTGTGCTAGGTCATCAACAATTTTGTGTCCCAAACAGTCTATTAAAAAGATTTTCCTTCTTCCTGAATTACCACTGTATATGTTATTTTACATTTCTGTAGTGCTTGCTCACTGGCATGATCTGGCAGCCTGATTAGGTAAATCAGAAAGCACTGTATAAAAGCAAATGCTTTCCACCACACAAGCCGCAGACCCTGATGCCTGCAGATCCAAAACCTGATACCCCTTACCTAGCAATGCTGTCAGATCTAAACATTCACAAAGACCAAGGACATTAAATTTTTTTCCTACTGGGCCTGTTTAATAAACCATTTTCTGATTGAAATGAAACATGAGGTCTTTCCCTCCATCTCTCAGAGGAGGCATGTGGGTGGAAGAAAACAAGGAGAACATAGACATTTTGATTTTGGCCCTTACCACATCCCTAAGGGCATGCCATGGTCTCTCCCTTGCTGTACTGAGGTTGATAGTACACTTGTGCCATGTCATGCTGCGGGTCACCTGAAGTCTCACTTCACTCCTGTGTCCTCTTCACAGACATTAATTCACTTCTGCAGCGATGAATTTGGATGCTGTTCCAAACATCCTCAGCAAGCAGGCCAACAGGGATTTGCAACATAGCTTGGATGGGGTGGTGGATACAGAATAACAGATTCATTTTCAGTACCTAAAGAAGGCTAAACCCCACCTTGTAAATCTGCCTTTTTCTCCTTCCTGATGTGCCAGCCCCTAACTGTGACTGTCCTGGGAACATCACTTCCAGGTGTGTTTTGGTCTGTGATCATCCTGAGAAGGGCAAGGAGAAAATTTCAACCTCACTTCATGTCACTGCTAGAGATGAAAAGTGAAAATATCCACACTTTAGTCAGATTTGAATAGATACAAGTACAAAAATTTTCTAAATCCCATCTATTTCTTGAGCACTTTACCAGTGTTTAGAATCCTTTTCCTTTTGCAGACTGAACTCAAAAAGTTTTCCTGTTCCTGGTGCATATTATTTAAAATGTGGGTACTTGACAGCCCAGTCTAATAGTGATTAATGACTTGACAGAGTAACCATCCTCTAACCCAAATGAGCACGTGCTGTTCACAGCTAGGATTTAACAGGCTAGCAAAGTCTCCTGATTTCCAACTGCTGCACTAAATTTTCCTTTTGGGACTTGGACTACAGGCTTTCAAAGTGTATCTCTCCCTTGTCCAGTGCAAACATTAGTTGAGATTTGAAAAGACTTCCAGACAGTCTAATTTTTGCAGTATTCTGCAGTCATCTCCAAGCAGCTTTCAGGTCAGCTCAAAATACTCATTCTGATATGAGTTAAGAGCAACATGTCTTTCTTCTCCACTCTTGTCTGCAAAGCCTCAGAGCTAGGATTTAAAGGTTGCTGGCAGAAACTTGAATTTCTGTGACAATTTTGGTTGGTTTGGGGTTGTTTTTTCCACAGTGAGAACTGACTCCCAGTGTTACAAGGACAGAACAGATGAGGAGACAGTGGTGGACAGCCCTGAGAAGGTCAGAGCAGGTAGATGAATGCCTGGGTTTCTGTGCAGAGAAGGGTGACTCAGCCCATCATCGACCTGTTCTCCATCACCACTGCATCACCCGTCCTGGCAGCTGGGTTGGAGGAGCACTGACAGCACTGCTTCCTTCACAGTGTTTTAGTTAATTTTTGCTAGCTGTTGCCCTTGTGTTCATTCAGACTTTGTGGGAGTATGCTTCTTCTAGCTGGTGTTTTTTCTGTGATTCGTATATTTCCTGCCTTCTGTTTTATTTCAGGGCATACAACTGTGGGTTTTTTAAGAAAACTGGGTGGTTATTCTAATCCTCAGGACTCAGTTTGGAAAGTCATTCTCTTCAGCATTTTCAGAAAGTGTTGCTTAGAAAGACTTCTATCTGATAATATCTTGTATCTGTTTCCATTAGCGCCTCTGGGGAAAAAAAAAAAAAAAAAAAAAGAGAAGAAAAAGCATTCAGGCTTTAATTCTTAAAGGCATCTGAGAAAATCTTGAAAAATCACCACCGGATAAACTGAGCTTACCAGTCAGACACAGGGAGCAAAGTACTGCAGAGACTTAGAGACACTCTCAGTCTCATCTGAAAAAGTGTTTTTCCAAGTATCAGAGGTATCTTAGGGCTCACTGAATCAAAATTTTGCTGTCACTGGGTTATGCTTTTTCATCATCTCTTTGGTATTCTAATATAAAAGAAAGATTTAGCCTTGAATTATTTATTTATTACATGTTTTATGCATACATATCCATTCTTTATGCCTATGCAATAAAAATAATTTTACTGCATGTAAATAGACCAAGAAGCTATGATAGTCTCCAAATACAGTTAACCTGTCAGGAAAGGCAATTTTCTTCTCCAATATTTGCAGTACAATTTGCAATACAATTACTTCTCAATGTCTTGGGGAAAAAAAAACCACAGAGAAACAAACAGGTCCTAAATGCCTGTATTCTTGGCCTTAGATGCACATCTGGCACCTCTGCTCTTCATGCAGCCAAAGCATCCTGCACCCTCTCTCTGCTTCCTCCAGCTCTCCTGGCTGTGTCCCAGCCCTTGAAGCTTTCCTCCAAGTCTCTATCTCTGCTGGGCACTAGGTACACTGTTTGCCTGGCGTGTTCGAAACATTTGCAGATTTGCTATGGAACACGCCACAAAACAGTCCTAACTGTGTGTTTGTATATTCAACGCTAACCTTACTGGAATTCAAACATACCACATAATCACTGCTAAATAAAGGCTAAAGCAAAACAGATGTATCCAAAGAGTGTTGGAGCACCAGAGTGGCAGATGCTAGTTGTGCCATTTACAAACATTAATTAACATTAATGTACTGTTCAGACATCAAATTAGCACAGTCCCTCGAGAGAGACCATGTTTTAGAGATTCCCAAAGCCCGGTGCTCCGCAGCGGCAGTCTGTCTGGAGAAGCAGCCCTCTCCTTGCAAGGGGTGGGAGGCTGAACGGCCGTGAGAGCACATGGAGGGGGCACAGGAGGGGGGACGTTGGGGTGGCCGATGGCTCAGCCCCCCTGCCTGCTGCCCCCCCTTTCCAGCGCTGCATCGCATCACTCTCCGTGCTCCTCTCTTTTGCACAGTGTTACAGCCGACGCGGCCGAGGCATGCGGGTTGACTGGCTCGCCAAAGGATGCCTGAGCCATGGCGGGGCTCGAGGTTGGGAGCACGATGTCTTTCTCAAGGACGGGGAGAAAGCAGCTGTGCCCAGCGGTGCTCTGCAAAACATCTGCCGGCCGGCCAGGGGCAGGGGGAGATTATTAGTGGGGAGACTTACTAGGTTTTAAATAGCTATCAGTAAGTAATGATTAGGCAGCTGGCAATCTGATTATATGACACAAATTCCAGCTATAGTTCTGAACCGGGCCATAAATCCCCCGTGCCCTTTTCAGCTGGAAAAGCATCTGATCTCGTACAGCTCCCAGGTGCTTGGGTGGAGGGACAGAGAGGCAGCACAGGAAGGGGCTGAGCAAGGGCAAGTGGAGACCCAAGGGCTGTGAGACAAGACACCTAACTGTGGAGTTATCCCTGTCAGCACTCAGCTTGGCAAGAAAGCTAACACGGGATTTGCAGAATTCAGGTCTGAGAGCATTAAGAAAAATAATGGAGCAGATGGCCATGGCACAGCCTGAGGGATGCACTGTCCTTTATTAATCTTTACAAACCCTCTAGAAATATGGTAATTTATTTTGCCACTGTTGCTGCCAATAACCCTCCACACACACCGACCCACATGGGGACCATGAAGGAGTCCTCTATCTCCGTTTGGCAACATACATTTGTTTGTATTACTAGCTAAATTTATCCAGTTCCAATTAACTGTTCTCTTTAGCATTTTTCTCAGTGTAATTATCTCAACACCAGCAGGCCGTTGTTTTTCTAATAAGAATTTAATTTTGTTAGATATAATCATTTTAGGACAATTTTTTTTTCTGGACCAGCAATGCATAACTTTGTTTTATTTGGCACTGTCAGAGACCATAGCTTATTTGCTCAGTGGAAGAAAGGAAAAGAGAAAAAGCTATTCTTTCAAAAAAAATGTAAAAATCTGGTTATGCAGGGGCCAGAATATGGTTTCACTGAAATATCAGCAAAGCCAGTAGTGCTGTTTTAATTTCACACAGGCACAAATAAATTGAGATCCTAGCTCGTTAGACTTCATCACTTGGTCAGGGTTCAGCTGAAGACTCTGGCCCAGTCTGGATTCACTCAGGGAGAGGAGGAACGTGCAAAACCACGCTCAGATGTGGGTTTTGTGGAATGCACCAGAGTAGGGCTCCAGAGAGTAAGGGGATCCTCCAAACTAGCCAAATCCTTATATATAACTTGTGCCCCGCAAGGAGAAACAGCATCTCTCTTCTGAAATAAACGTCCCTGTTGCCTGCAAGAGTTTTCCATCAGTGCAGTTCAGTGTCTTCAGCATCTGAGCTGGCTGCCGGGGCAGGCAGCCTCCAGGGCCCCTCGGCCGGGCTCAGCCTCCTCCCGGCTGTCGGGTTAAGAGCAGAGTCCCCTGCGGTGGCAGCTAGCCCAGGCTGGCTTTCTCTCTCCTCTTGCGTTTCTTTGGCCTCTCTTTTCTTAGGAACTCACAAACAGATCATTCCCACTTTGGTGTTTAAGACGTACTTCAGCCGACACATACAGCCACAGAGCCTGTATGGGCATGGTTGTTGCACCCGAAATTTGAGAGACAGCTAGTAGCACCCACAGTTACCCCACCCTCTTGTCTTTTTTTTTCTGGATTATTTAAGGGGGGGTAAAAATTATTCAGTATGAGTATTCAGTAAATTTCCCCTGGCTCATTTTGGCCCCAGTGATGACAAAACATATGGTATGTATATAATACATGCACATGACACCAAATGGTTTTAAATGTGGGCCACCCACAGAACCAGTCTGTTTAGTAAAGGTGGGTGTGTATTTGTCTGTCTGTGATATCCAAGGAGCTTCTTGCAGGGTAGTGTCTACACACCCGTAGCTCAAACAAAATTGTATTGCAAACCAGGGAGATGATACTTCCGTTTTCTCCAAGGGCAAGGAATTACCTAATGCAGCTAAGTAATTATAGTTCTGTAATGTGCAGAAGGCAAGGAAAGAGCAGCAGCGTGGTTAGAGCATCCCTGTTTCTGAGGCAGGAGCTGGGGACTCCAGGAATGCTCTCTGGAGATGCGCCCAGGGCAGCTTTTCCACTGCCATGGGCTTGAGGAAGCCCTTGGATGTCCAGGCTGATGGATGGCCAGATGTGCTGGCTGCTGTATCACTGCTTGCTTCTCTTTAACCACAGAAACAGGTGTATGTTAACATTATTGGCCCAGCTGGTCATGTAGATTCTTGGACCTTTGATTTCAGTCCTGACCACAGATTCCGGTCACAAATGGAGTCTCATTGTGTTCGTGCTTGACAAGTATGCAGTCACTACCACAAGTAGCTGTCCTTGCCATGGACCACAGCTAAATCATGCTGCTGTCAGAGCTCGGTCACTAGTGTGTTGAAATGCTGTTTCTCAGTCTCAGTCTTTCCTTACTTGTCTACAAGAACCTAGAAGCTATAAACTTGTAATAACTACAGGTGTCATCACTTAGAAGTTGATGTGCTTTTTAAGTATCTTTTTTTTCTTTTTTTTTTTCCTGGAGGAAAGGCAGGATATGATACAAGCAGTGTGCATACATGTGTGTGCATATATGCATGGAATTTTTCATACAGGCAAAATGGCAACAACAAACACCCATGTTTTACAGCACTTACATTTCCACAAAAGCCTTGGGCCACCACAGCAGATTCAGCATTCAGTTGTACAATGCAAGAATATAACTGAGGTTCATTTTCTATTTTCTCTTTGGCTTCGCAGGTTCCCTCTTATCTGCCCTTTCCTATCTTCACGTATACACAAGCTTAACATTAAGCAAGCTGTCCATGATCCTGCCACTGAGGAATGTGATATTATGTCTTCTCTACCCAAAGTGCTGAAGGCTATTAGGTACCAATGTGTTGCTGATATACAGTTCATCAGGCATTTATATCTGTTTTCTGGTTTTACATGTAGCACTGACTGTAAAGAGGAGCTCGCCAACAGGCAAAGCGCCAGTCCTGTTGGGAAAGGATAAAACATTTTGCTCTTACAGCTTGTAGACACTGTGTATATGAGTGACTGCGGCAGCTCCTGCTGGTGATGCGTGCAGGAATAGGGAGGAAATTGCCCTGCAGACTAGGGCACTGAGTCACTGAACCTTCAGTGTTTTTAATAGCTTTCATGAACATAATAGAGATGCACCTGCATCCCCTCAGAGGTGCTGGGAGTGTTCATAACACGAGGTCCACTTCTGGGAATTGATCCACTTGGCAGTAATTGGTCCTCCCACATCCATATCACTGGAGCTTCCACTGGAAGACAAGGGAGCATCATATTCATGTTCCTTGAGACAGGGTCTGGCCACTGCACTGTTTCACAGGGCGACCAAGTGACGCTGGGCAGGTCGCAAATCCTTGGTAGGTAGACATACCTGCAGTGGCCATAAAAGCCGTAAGTAAGGCCATAGGAGCTATGGATTTCTTCTTTTGAGCCATCTGTGAAATGTTAGCACTTGATTCATTCATGTGGCAAACGTCTGATATGGGAAAGGAAAAGTATTATAATAACCTATGCTTTGTGGAGCTACTTGGAAGATCTACAGCTCCAGGAAGGGAATCTTTTATTTCCCCTTCAGGGAAGAGTGGTGTAACAGAGGCGGGGGAGAGCATGTGTTTCGCATCATCTGCTCTGCTATAGGTAACAGGGAAGTTAACATTTTCAAGAAACTGCAGAAACATGGGTCTTGACTGATAATAGTAAGAATTAATATTTAATTAAACCTGGACATCGTATTAATCATGTGTATGTATTACATTATATATTCATCCATCACACTGTCATACCGGTACATAATAGATATTCTTTATGAGCACAGGTAAACAGCTTTAGCTTGAAAGGAAGCAGAAATATAGAATAAGAAAATGTCTTTATTTCAGCTTTTGACTAAAACTATTGATAATCTTAGAGATATAATTACTTTTCTCTCAGTGAATAAATAGCTGCTTAAATGCCCAAACCATCACATACATCAAATCACCAGCTACTACAAAAAATCAGTGTGACTTCAATGACTTCTGTTAGCATACGCAGATTTCTATTATCTGACTCTTGGGGCCATCAAATGGAAATCCTGCTGAGATATTGAAAAGTGGACAGTGTGCTTCTCTGCCTCCCTCGCCGTCAGCAAAATTGTCACCCACGCACCATTTGTGGAACTTTGTTACTGATAACAGTGTAGGGCAGGAGGAACCCAGCTCAACTTTCTGAACACAAGGGAAGTCATGGTAGCAGCAGTTAGCAAAAAAAAAAAAAAAAAAATCTTTTGACATGTAAGTGGAGGAAAATTGGTGCTGAATCACTGGGAGGGAAGAAATATGAGAGCTTAAGATGTCATTTTTACAGGCATAATTTTTACACTAATGGCCTTTAGTAGCATGTACAAGTCAGTGTAACGCTATCAGCTGCAGCAGAGATAGAAGTACAGAAATGTAATAACTCAAACTACTTGGAAGAATTGTTTTCCTGCTCTAGTTAATTAGCAATGTATCGTGGTTTTCCTTTTCTGTTTGCTTATTCAACTTGTGAAATGGTAGCTGGTGTCTTGGCTGTTCTTTCCCATTTATTTATTGAATTTCTTCTTCTGCCTTTTCTACAAATAAATGTCATCTCTTGTGACTTGCAGTAACTTGCCATCAGGCAGTTACAGGAATACTTTGATGTCCAGCACTGGGTAGCACTTTCCAGTAGATGCCTCTCAGATAGTAAACAATTAAATATGCCAGATATATCTCCCTTGTTTAGAGTCAGAAGAGCAGTTGCACGTAATGCCAAGAGAAGCACCATCTGTCCTAATAAGCAGTCAAAAACATTACCGAAAATACCTGTTTGAATTCAAAGGTCAGTTTGTTACCTGGGGGAAGGAAATCTGGAGAGCAAGGGGAAATCCAAAAGCAATAAGCTCTAGCAACAAAGGACAAGGTTACACAAACACATTGCGGCTGTCATGAGGCGGGTAGTTATCCTAGGAACAAAGGAAATATTTATTCTATCCTCTGAAATCATTAAGATATTGAAATCTGACCACAACGGTCCTCATTGTCTGACAGACTCAGAAAAATGTAGATTGGAAAGGACCTCTGGAGGTCTCTAATCCAGCCCTCCTCTCAAAACAGGGCCAAACTCAATATTAAATCTATCTTCCTTTAATTAGGTCACTCAGGGCCTTACCGAGTTCAGGTTTGCATGTCTTTGAGGCTGGATACCCTCACTTGTTCAACTTGTGATCCAATGAAGGCAAGCTCCAAAACTAAGTAAATCCTATTCCTGTAAATTATTCAGCTTCTCCTTGTTCCTCGTGGGAGGGATGTGAGGGCCATGTTAGTGGAGACAGGAATCAGACCCACTGACTGCCATGGCCATTAGCATGAGCTTCACGAGAAGAACATTTCACCTAACGCTCTAAAAGCACAGTTACTGTCAAATATACCATTTCTTTGAAAGTGAAACTTTTCAGAGGAACAGGCTGATTTTCATGCACATGTGAAACCAGAAGAGAATGTAGAAATGATCAAATTGAAATAGTTGAATGCTTGTTTCAACAGTTTTCCCCTGTGACATTTTGAATCTTGTTTCAAAGAGACTTTTAAAAAATATTTTCTTTTGACACTTTGATATTATTTCAACCCTTTGTGTGGAATATATAATCTGATTTTATCAAAATAAAGCAATTCAGTTGACTCCACATGACTTTTTTTAAAAAAGTCTTTAAAAAACTTGGAAATTCCTAGATTTTTGTGCCTGTTTCGCACAAACGTTTTGGTTCCCACTCAAATCTTGAGGAAATAAATTGCACACCTCAAGGACGTCTCTCTAATACGTACACATAAACTGCATACGGGTGCATTCACATATGTCTTATTTTAGTGTGCTGCTGGCACTTAGAAATTCTCACAGACATCTCCTCAGGTTAGTGGTCCAGCTTTAGTCTGTGTTTGCTAATTTAATGTCTCTCATGATTCTGCTGACCTCATAAAATCAACTTGTGTAGGCATTCAGCAGTGAGGCTCTCTCTACATACATACTATGCCTTGATGTTGAGGCTTGACTCAAAAAAATCTCTGACAGAGATTATTCATTCCCTTTATAAATAGTTATTGAAACTATAGCCACTTCTTCAATGCAGTGCTCATATCCTATGGGACACCATATTGCGTCATTTCTGTGCTTTCCAAATCTGGAAACTACATCTACCAGATAATTATTATTCATTCACTAAGAAAATGTATTAATCAGGCACATAGCTGAATGATATATTCAGTTATTTAGGAGACCTGAAAATTTATGGGCACTTCTTGTGTCTCTGGACCCCAGTTCCCTGTCACAGCTATGGATGGGGACATCCGTACTGGCCTGTTTCTACAAAGTGTGTTGACATCCAAAAATCTAGAGATCAAAAATGTTTCACTGGGAACCTGAGACAGACTGTCAGGTCAGGACCACCAAAACTCTGCAATAGGATGATATGGTTGCTGATCTGCTATGCTTATGGGCATATATTAATTTCAAAACAATGAAGTTTCCAGTTTTAGGTTTGATGACCTTCCTGATCTAGAAATCCACTAGCAGGTGGGTAGCACAGGGACCGAACAAAGAGAAGAGTTTTTTCTTATCTCTTTGAGAAGACATTTTTAGTTTATAGCTAGTTGTTATTTTAAGAGCAGGGACTTGTACTATGAATATGTTGGATGGATCAGGAGGAGAAAGGAGAGCGCAGGGCATGTCCTCCTGACAGTAAAAAGACTAGAAGCCCCATGCAGACGGTTGCCCTGTCCTTGTCGCAGAAGGTTAAAGCCGGGCCAGGCAAAAGGCTGATTCCTGGGAGGTAGAAGGGGAGCTTGGTTACAGGAAAACACACTTCATTTTACTGACATTTTCACAGCTTTGAAACACTTTGTTAATTTGCAATAACAGCTTTTGCAGTCTTGTCAAAATAAATGTCCATTGCAGTTAGGAAAACCCCAACAGTTACTGTATGGCTACATAGAAGGAAGGTGTGCTCATTCACCGCGGTAAGGAGGGTACAGACATCTTAGGGACCAAGTAGAGAGGGAGAGGAGGGCTGAATATGAAGTCACTCCCTTGCTCTGCAACCTCAGACAAACCACAGCATTAATCTGTGCCTCATTTTCCCTAGCTGGAAAACAGAAAATACTGGCTTTCCTCTGCAAGGCACTATGAAACCTTATTTACTCATGCTGTGAAAACATCCTGAGCTCCTTGTGTGAGAGGCAGTCAATGGAAATAGGCTATAGACTCTTTTTTTTTTCTCTGTTTTGAAAGGGAGGAGAAACAAGCTGGAGAAAATGCTTTACAGTTTTATTTTTAGAAGACTTGGAAGTCTCCTTTGATGACGGTTGTTCTCTCGCTTTTCTCCTTGCAGGTACTATGCTATCTGCTGCCAGCCTCTGGTTTACAGGAACAAGATGACTCCATTGCGCATTGCTGTAATGCTTGGAGGGTGCTGGGTAATCCCAACATTTATTTCTTTCCTTCCTATCATGCAAGGCTGGAATAGCATTGGCATCATTGATCTGGTGAGTAGCTAAGGAGGTACACCAACCTGGTATCAAATATATTTGGTGCTGTATATTCTTCTTTAGAAAGCAATATTTTAGAAAAGAAGGCAAGAGAAGCTGAAGGAGAAACTTCTCGTTATCAGTGCAGAGAGGCTGCTGATTTTTCTGGAGGATGTCTTTAATGGGGTTTGAAATTACTGTCCTGGAAGGACTGTCACAAAGACAGTGATGGCTCTGGGAGAGGATTTTACCAATGTCTACTGATCAGTTCAGTGAGTAGTACTTTGAAAACATGCCAAGCTCCAGCTGGCTCCTGACAGGCACCTCAGGAGTCCTCAGTTCCCCTTGGCCTCTGCAGCTCTTAGGGAAGTGCTGGCCACTGCCAGCTCAGCACGAGGGTCCTTCCTTGCCATGCTAGTGATGTTTGGAGAGCCAGGAAACCCAGACTTTCCCAGACGGGATGGTGCTTTGGGCCAGTCCCATCAATATCCCCTGTAAGCCTTGAAATGGGGGAGAAGGTGAAATTCCCCTGTGCGAGTCATTTCAACAGACATCAATTTTCCCCACTGCAGTCTGGCTTCACTTGCAGGATCCTGTCTACAGGGTAAGACGTTAAGAGCTGCAAATCTGTTCTCCTTCCAGTGTAGAGATGCAGGAATTAAAAATGGCAAACTGTGAAAACACCTTATTTAGAATAGCTTGTTTGAAGAGTTGTGGCATCTTCTATGCCAAGTCTCAGTCTAGGAGCTATGAATACTTTTTGGCTCATCGAGAATAACAGGTGCAAGCTGCCAAGTCTCTAGACAAGGTGATAAAGCCAAAATTGCTTCCAGACAAGCACCTTTAGGACATGCAGCTGGTAGAAAAGGGAGCTGCATTTTGTTTATTTAACAAACCATGCCAGCTGATTTCTTGCCCCCACCTTTTCAGAAAAGGCTTAACACCCAGCTGTCTGTACCAGCTTTTCTAAACACCAGTGCAAGTGCTGCCCTTCCTTGTAACTTGCTGGCATTCACTGTGCCGATTTCAGTAGCTGCATGCTGAGAGGTAGTGCAGGGTTCAAACACCACCTAGTGAGAATGGTTCGTAGTTTACTTTAGAGGAAAACTCCCTTTCATGCCCAATTAAATAATTTTGGTAATATAGTTTTAAATGGGAGACAGAGTTATTCTCCTGTTGGAATAAAGACCAGAAATTACGGGCCCGATGGACCTGCAGTGATACTGTTTTGTAGCAAGAACAGCCTCAGAGAAATCCTGTCTATCCCAGCTATGCCCCCTGCTCCCCAAACTCACATGCAAGATGCCTTTCTTCTCCGCTTTCTCCGTTTCCATCACAAGTCATTGACCAGATTTCAGCCTACAGACCTAACCTGCAGACTTCTGCCCAGGCTGTTGCCCACAGCCCCTGTGCCTTGGAAGCTCAGTGTCACCACCAGCCTGGAGCTGCCCCTAGATGCTGCAGCGCAGTCCCTTCCTTGTCCATCTGGTCCTTCTCTAATACCCCGGTGGGACTTGGCTGGGTGAAACTTGTGCATCCTTGCTGTATACCCACGCCCAGATGAACAGAGCAGTGAGCACTGAAAAAACGCATGGCACAAAGAGCAGTTATTCCCCTTCGCTGTGTCTGAACTGGGGAGCTAGGCTGATTTTCACTGGCCAGGTTGAGGCATGCTCTAGGAAGCCGGAGCTGCAACATGGGCTGATCCTGCAGACCTGGGGACCAGCAGGGCCTGAGAGCCCATGTTGTGAGCACAGGCAGGAGAGGCAGCAGTGGGTAAGGCAGGTACTGCCGGTGGGAGAGGGGAGGAGAGGGAATCGGAAAGCAGTGGTGAGGTGTCCTGGCAAACAGACTGCTGGTATCGGAGGAGCAGTGCTGAACTTCCTTCCTTCTTTGTCCTTGTCCCTCCTCCCCATGCCCCAGATTCAGCAAAGGCAGTTCAACAAGGCTTCCAACTCCACGTACTGCATATTCATGGTCAACAAGCCATACGCCATTACCTGCTCCGTGGTGGCCTTCTACATTCCCTTCCTCCTGATGGTGCTGGCCTACTACCGCATCTATGTCACAGCCAGGGAGCACGCCCGCCAGATCCGGGTGCTGCAGCGCGCGGGAGCCCCCACCGACGGCCGGCAGCACCACCCGGACCAGCACAGCACCCACCGCATGAAAACTGAGACCAAAGCTGCCAAGACCCTCTGCATCATCATGGGGTGCTTCTGCCTGTGCTGGGCTCCCTTCTTTATCACAAACATAGTGGACCCTTTCATAAACTACACAGTGCCAGGAAAGCTGTGGACGGCTTTCCTGTGGCTGGGCTACATCAATTCAGGGTTGAACCCTTTCCTCTACGCCTTCCTGAACAAGTCTTTCAGACGTGCCTTCCTCATCATCCTGTGCTGTGGTGATGAGCGATACCGAAGGCCTTCCATCTTGGGGCAGACGGTCCCCTGTTCCACCACCACAATAAATGGATCGACTCATGTACTAAGGTGAGTGTTTCTCGGATGCAGCAAAATGCCTGGAGTCACTAGAAAGACTACTTCTCCAGAGTTTTCGTAAAGGATTGATTTCGCTTTGCATTTGAAATATCTGATGGATTAACTGTTTAAAAAGGGAGGAGGCAAGTGAAGCATCCAGAAATCCTTAGGGTGCTCAAAAAAATGGGTTTGTAGATAACAGATAAGTGTTGGCATGCACAGTTTCTCCAGAAGTGTGTTCAGGAAAGAGTTGGGAGAGTGCAGAAGTCATGTATCCATTTTGGCAAGCCCTGTTATTTGGTCTGAGGGGAACAACTTGACCCCACAGGGAGCACCTCGAGGGAGGGTGCCTACTCCATCTTCTCTAGCAAAGGGATCATGATGCTCATTGCCCCTTCTCAGCTTCTGCCTTTGTAGCCCCACCAGCCACTGCTGCATCTGCTGAACTAATGAAAGGCAAAGGATGAACTTCCCCAAACACCTTGACCCTGCTGAGGCACTTCAATGGCTCTCTGGGAGGAGAGATACTTGCGGTGGTGTTTTAGCAGCTCAGAAAATGCTGGGGTGTCTGCCTTTTACTATAACCCAGTCAAAGCCTGCCCCTGTGCAAGGTCAGCAGCAGCCAGCTCTGCAGGAGCCCTGGGAGCTGAGTGTGCCTCATACAGGCTACAGGACATAGTCCTGCTGGTTGGCAGTTCAGGGTCCCAGCGAATTTGAACCCCGCACACACCCCATCCTTCACTGGGTACCACAACGTGTTCATTGCAAGAGAGAGTGTGTGGGCCGTACACTGTGGGCCTGCAGAGGGATTCGGAGGGCTCTGTGGTATAAGGCACCCTCTGTGGTCTTCTCCTCACCAAGAGGAGAGGTGGGAGGCAAAGCACAGGAGGAAGGCAGGGAAGAACAATTATCTCCCATAATATCAGAACAAACTGCAATCTCTGAAAAAAAACCATAGGTGTTTCTATGCAACTGTCTAGAGGAGATCTGGTTCCTTTGGTAGATGGATTCATGGCTCTTCACATGCAGATGAGGACTTGGTAACCATATTTGTGTTCAGAGCTGAACTCATCTGGAGACTAAATGAGATACTGAGCACTTCCCAGCTGAGTCTGATCTGCTAGTTTGCCCCAAGCTCCCTTCTGCAATGATGTCTGAAGTTTTGGAAAGAGTCCTGAGCTGTATAATGGATGGAAGATGGGGCAGGGCTTGTCACAACCTTGAGACAGAACTCTCAAGCTTTTTAAGTCATGAAGGACATTACAACATATTTATCTTCTGCTGATTAAAACCTGTTTGGGGGCTATGGTCCCAGAGCCCTCTGTCTGTGATGGATGCATGCCATGCTCAGCCTGTATTTCTGTCAGAGCTCTGCTCCCAGGGACAAGCCAGATGCTCCTCTGCTGCGGTTAGAAGGATTGAGAGGTCAGCCCTTGTTGGACGCATTGTGCCATCCTGCAGTGAGCGAGGCCGGGGAGCTGTGGGGGCAAATGCTGGAAAGGCGTCCCTGCGTGGGGAGAAGGGGAGGGAGGGCTCGCTCCCATCCCTGGTTAACTGGGGCGGCTCCCTGCTCTCACTATGGGGCCAGCCCTGTGGCCTGAACACAAAGAAAGAGAGAGTGGCATCTACTTTGGCTAGTAAGCACAGCAACAAGATTCCTTTTGTTAAGTATACAAGGGAGAGAGAAGACAGGGAGCCTCTCTTAGGTGTGGGTTTGAGATGTGGAGGGCAGGGAGCCCTTCAGCCCAGAAGGTGAATTCCTTCAGCCTGCGCTGATGTTTGACCTCCAAGCGTTGCAGATGGCAATGCCAGTGCCTCCGCATGTCTCCAAGTTGTCTCGCTGCTTTTGCACTAAGTTGTCTGGCTGTGAGACCTCATCATCCTGCCTGTGCCCTGTGGGACAGGCAGGCTCAGGCCAGCACTGCCCTGGGGACGCTGGGCAGTGGTGAGGGGCTCTGGAGAGAGCGAGCGGCCAGGGAGGCTCTGCACACCTCCAGGAGGGCTGAGCTGCTGGGGGTTTCCTTCATTCTGTGCTGAGTGTCCCTGAGCTGACAAACTCCTCATTTTGAGACTTTTTAAACATATGGATGTCCCTGTGATAGCCAAAGCAAATATGATGAGTCACCTCTGCTTCAAAGCTAGAGGTGGCCATGGTCTCAGCCACCCCAGCCAACTAGGGAGGCTCTGGTGGGCTGCAGTAAATGGTGGATCCCACCATGGAGTTGAGATCAGGCCTTCCTCATTTCCAGCTTCACCCTCCCACTTGTACCACTCTGCTCCCCCATACAAGTTATCCATGGAAATGTATAACAATCCTGTCAATCTAGATGTGACAACCATTGCAAAAAGGCCCCATAAGAACCAAACCTGCACAGGGCATCTTGTCCGCTGCCAGCTTTTATGAGTACTTTTATGGATAAGAGCACATTGCCTCTCTTCAACGTGCTACAAGCAAAGTCACATTATCTCCCGCCTTTCCATATCACTCCAGCTCTGCAGAAGGCCCTTGCTTCCTGCTGCCACATCCCCTCCTCCCTTTGCATGCCAGAGGGATGTGGCTCTGCACATCAGCAGTTCCAAGAGCAATTGTTTCCCTCGGCTTTGTAACTGATGAGAAAAGCGTGACTTCTTTCCGTGGTGCAGATTATGCACTGGTGATGATAGAGGTGTGGGGATTAAAGGAAAATTGACTAACTGTAGTCTTTGGACAGTTAACCTCACTTGAGGAATTTGCATTTCTTCAGTGCGTCTCTCTTAAATGCAAAAAAGGTTGGACTTAGCATGAATGGCAGAGAAATTCAGTGAGGCAGATTCTCCTAAGGTATAACATACATTTGCTTTACTAGCATGGAAATACAAGGGGTTTGTGCCCAGCAGCTGAAATATTGAAAGCTTCCTGTACGGGTTGGCTTCATACCAACCCAACTGAGAAGCTGTGGGGCTGGACCTGGCTCATACGTTTCTTTTCCAGCCTCAAAGTTGCTTCTTCCTGACCAACAGCTTCTGCAAATGGGGAAGTTGTGCAAGTGTGATTTTACAGCTGCTTCTTCTACCCAGGCAGGGAGATCAGTGAAGAGAAGGACAGACCTTGTGCTGACCTAGGGCATAGTTCCTCCCCCAAAACCCACAGTTTTGCAATTATGTATTAAGCTGACCTGAGTCATTGAGCCTCAGAGGGAGTCAGGAGTGGTTGACAGTAGGTCTGGGATTTCTAACTCCTAACCACTTCCAGTCTTGAGAAGATCTGAACTTTCCTTCAGCTCTACCTGTCCAAAACATTCTGTCCTTGCTCACAATAACCTCACCGGTGCATTTGCAAGTGCAAGAATATGTTTGACACTGTTAAAATTCAGGCTCATGCTCTCGGATGCATCTGAGCTGTGAGAGTGCCTTCCAGGGACGGAAGGCATTTCTTCTTTTTTTCTTCCGATAACTTTAGTGTCAAAATGTTCTGACATTCCCATTTTGGGGTTTTTCACATTTATATTAGGAATGGGAAAAAAAGAAGAAGAAGGAACAGAGTGCAATAAAACACGGCAGTGAGAAGAGACAGACGCCCGCACCACACACAGACTGAGACCACTTGGGAGATAGTTCTCATTCCTTCCTTTTTTTTAAATTTATTTTTCAAGTGAACTGTGAAGACTGTGGTGCTCTGGGTGACCCAGGTAGGGAGAGACTTTTTATGAAACCACAATGGCTATGGGGCAAGGGAGCAGACTGCACAGTGGCTTGACTGTGATGTGAGGGTGACCACAGCTTACTTAATCCCCTGGCAACCACCCCACTTTATCTCTGAATTATGAACCAGAAGATGGGGAAAGGATTTCCTGTCACCTGTTTTGTTCTTGAACTCTCCATCAGCTGGTGTGAGAGACACCCATTCCTTGGGCGGGGTAAGATGTGGTGCAAAACATGTTTTGAAGATGTCATGAACAGCCAGGAGATAGGATTTGGTTAGAGCTGGATCTATATCTGTGGTGGGAAAGAGTATTAGAATTAAATATTCAACTTTGAAAGAAAATTTTGGTTTGCCTGTTTTCCACATTTGCTTTCTGCAAGTGTAGGAATTGCCAGATCACTTTTTTTTTTTACCCCTGGATATTCACTATTTCAATTCTGATGTGTACCATCTACTGCAAAATTCAGGCAGGACACATGCAAATGGTGAATTGAAATCTGCAGGTGTGGCTACAATCCAAAATTCATGCCCTATTCATTTTTCAATGGCTGAGATTGCAACTCACGTCATATACAAAGGTTTGTTTCTCTGGCTGCAGCACAAGTTGTGTAATTCATTATAAATATTTGCAATTCATAGTTTTAATAACCTATGGTTTGGAATATCATTCATTGAAAGGACTTGGGAATCATTCTGAATAATGAGTGGATAGGAGAATTTACAATGAGCACTCAACTAAAATATGGTAAAAATTAGTACAATCATTAACTGCAGTAGATACGGGCTTCTGGATGGCTGTAGCATGTGTTCAGGAGTTCTGTGAACCATGAGACTGAAAGCGAAATGACATAATCATCTGAAAAATGCTGTCTTCCCCTTTAAACGTATTGCTTGCGTATCTTTTGTCATGCACAGATATTTATTCAACACAAACTAACAAACTCATGCCTTCATGAATCATTAAACTGTTGTATTGCACAAGTGAATGGGAACCCAGGTCAGCATTGCCTGTATTCTTGGATAAAACAAGTTCTGAAATTTTGCCACAGCGAAGAAGATGACTTTGGGAAAAATATATTTGAGCAATGATCAGAGTAGACAAACTCTGGAACATTTGGGTCAAGGAGGTCACTTTGGTGTATTCCCCATTTCCTCTCAGAAGTGCACTGTTCAGCACAGTACAGTGTATTAGTCTCTTCAGGAAAAGCTATAGTGAGTGGTTTATTTACTGATTTTCCATCATAGAGAGGTCTTCTCAGACAGGGCTGATGCCAATTTTATTTCTCCAAAGTAAAACACATCTTTATTTTCCTTTTAGAAGAGCCAAAAGAAACAAAGTGAAAAAAAAGCACGCACCTTGGGGGCTGGAAGTCCATTGTCTTCATAAATACAAAATTAAATAAATAACCCAATCAGCCCACACTCGTGTCAGCACTCTGAAGGTGCACAAAATGCTGGGAGAAGTGTGCAGTAAATCATTGTGTGCAGCCAGCACTCCACACCAGAGCATCGCTGTGGAGTCTTATTGGTCCCTATAGGGAACGTGAGTAATTGTGCCAGTAAATGTCCTGAACTGCTGTGAGCCCCAGTGCTTCCTTGCTGCTGTTGGAACAGGCAATGCAGCAACTCGGATCTCCAGTTTTTAGTAGTTCAGCCACTCCACAGCTTACAGATCTGTTGGAATAAAAATAAATCCACCCTGGTTGTAGGGAAGAGGTCAGAGATGCTGTGGAGCGAAGGAAGAAATGATGTGTGCCTATCAGTGATGCTTCCCCAGCGGCACTGCACAGGGGTGGTTCTGCCCCGTGGCTCTGTCCCCTCGGCAGCCCTCCTGCAGGGCTGCCCCAGCTCGGAGCTGGAAGCCCCTCCTGGCACATATATGCTGTGAAACCTCTGCTGTAATTTGAGGGGAGACCCGTTGTGGCTCTGGTGGTGTCTGCACAGCGAGGGGAGCTCCACGGGCGCCCTGTGCACCCACTGCCCCTGCTCCATGCAGCCAGACCCTCCTGTTGCAAGGGGCTGAGATGCGGGATTGTGAGGAGGGTTGGGGCTTGAGGGCGAATTTGCACCTGGGTTTAGCTTTGTATTGCCACTTCCAGTCCGTAAAGGCAAAGGTAAAAGAGCTCTGCCTTTCTCCATGCCTTTTCCTGGCCAGGAGCAGAGGAGCCTTTGGGCTAGAGGCCACTACGTACAGGCAGGATGGGTGGGCTGGTGGCATTGCATTACTTTATGCAGGTTTAAAACACTCAGTAAGTTAGAGACTTGCCCCCTCTGTTTATGAGGTAGCTTTCCACGAAAACAAGCAGCCATTCTGAAACCGTCCTGGCTTGTCAAGACTGCCAGCACAGATTTCCATCTCCTCTTGCTCCTGGGGTGTCCCCAACACCCTGACATGGAGGACCCCCCTGCCTGAGTAGCAGCCTGAGTGCTGCCTGCAGCAGATACCCATCAGGATGCCCACTGCTGTGGAAGCAAAGCAATTTGCATATTCTCAAAGATGATTTTGAATGACCATGCCTTCTTAATTTCACAAGGTCATTAACTCCATCAGTGCTCAGTCACCTCCTCACATCGCAAATCCTGGCTGGACAGGTGTCCCTGTGCCACCACACGCTGTCCCTTTCTTCTGTAGAGTCGCCTTCAGGGAAATGGGCACATTTGGTGGCTGTGGTGTTACAAATCCTCCAGCTGTTTCCAAGCTCTCAGGCTCAGAAATGGCTTCACAAGATGGGTTTGAGAGTGCTCTGGTTTCCCAGCGTACCCAGGCAGTGAGTATGGGCTGAATCACGCAGCAGGTTCATTGTCTGGTGTGGGTCATTTCATTTGCGTTCATAGTGCGTGGATGGAGCAGCGATCCCATCCCACCTGCGATAGTGGGATTTTGTGGGCTGCAGTTGTGGCTCGACTCAGAAAACACAGACGTTAGTCACTAAGAGCTGCTTTCTGACGGAGCTAGCAGGTCTCTCTCAAGGATCTGGGTTTACAAGTAAAATATCTCCTGTTCTGCCTCCTCCTGTTCCCCTTATCCTCCCTTAGGCACTAAGCTGCAGAGACCGTAGGGCTTCCTGAGGCAGAGTAACACACGCGCTGCCAGGGGTCAGAAAGCCCTGGCGGCTCCGCAGCAGCAGCAGCAGTCCTGGGCTGGCACCAGCAGTGGGGCTTTTCTACCCCAGCCCAGCCGAGCCTCCATCCAAAGGCCTGGCCAGTCTTCTGCTCGCCTGCCTCTTCTGCACCTCTACTGAGGCAGAGCCATCCCTTGGCGTCTGGCAAGCAAAAAGCTCTCCCTGCATGGGTGCTTCGTCGGCAAAGGTGCATTTAGCCTCAGACTGGGGAGACGTGTGCCTTCATTGCTGCATTTTCCCACGGGATAGCGTGGTGGCCGCTGGCACCAGCAGAGGTGTTTTGGAGGAAGGAGGGACCATGGCAGCGAGCGTGGGGGGGACAGATCAGGCACAGCCAGGACAGTATCTCGGCCCTCCCTGCTGCAGTCCCTCAAAACTGTATCAGTAGCAGTAGAGAGGAATCTCAGCCCAGGTCTGCTGCTGCTACATGATGCTAGGTATTTGTCTCCCTTCTGTTTTCTCTCTTTCTTTCTCACACATGTGCACACATTTGCGGAAACAACTAATTATGTAAACCAGAGGGAAGTTATTTCTGGAAGGGAGATGTTTGCAGGCTGTGTTATCAGGGAGGTGTTTACACCCTGCTGTGTTTGGCTTGTTGGAAAGAGGATGATGCGCAAGGGCTGCAGCCAGAACCAGGAATTCAATGCCAGGCTGCAGCAGCAACCAGCCGGGCTAGGCAAGGAGGGGCTTCAGTGCTGCTTTAAAAAAAAAAAAAAGAAAAAAAAAAGAAAAAAAACGAAAGAAAATGAGAAATTTCAGTACCTGCACAACTTTCTTTGGACAAACTCGCAAAAGGCTCTGATCTGCAGCTGTCCCAGAAGTGAAAGATTACAGTTTGGGTTCAAACTCAGGGTGTCGGGACTGCTTTCAGCTTCAAAGCCAGCTATTTGCCTTCCTCGTTCACTCTTCTAGGCTGCCTGGAGGCTCCACCAAATTAGTTAAAAGGGTAAAATCCAATATTTATTGGTTCTCCCAGAGTTTCTGTGAGGTGAGCTTTTTTTGCTTTTGCTCTTAAGAAGAAATAGGCAAGTGGCAGGTAGGCACCTGGGTGCACAAAACTCACAAACAGACCTAGCAAGGGAACAAAAAACATCAGTTACAAACACGCTATTTTAGCTTGGTTTGACCAAATTTCAGATTGATGTGGAAGTGAATCTTCACTGTGACTCAGTTTTTAAACACAAAGGATGCAGGTCTTTCTTTGATTTAAAATTGTGTGTGGGGGGTGTTTGTTATGTATTTTAGCATCAACTACAACATGAATACCCTTATAAAAGTTTTTTTTTCCCCCTTTACACAAACTGAACAGATTTTTCTGTAAATGTTCTGTGATATTTTTTTTTTCTTATCACTGAAGTATCAATTGGAAAAGAATTCCAGTGGCAGAATACTACTGCCCAGAAGGTATACAGTTGTTTAGAGCAAAATCAGACCATTAGGGTTAAAATTTCTGACTGACTGGCAGAAGCTGCCTGGGAATTGTAATGATCCTACAAGGTGGATCAGAGCTTTGACATGTTACCATCTTCACTACAAAGTCCTTGGCCTCAAGACGGATCTTTCAGACTTGGTCTGCTCTTTCCTTCATCACCTCATTGTTCGCTGTTTCACACTGGATTTCCATAGGTCATTTTGGAGGCACAATATTAGCAGTGTACATTTTGCTGTGCTTGTGAGACTTGGAGCAATTACAGGCTACTAAGCTTTAGGATGTGTGTTGTAGTTTCTCCAGCAGTCTCCTCATTAATGGGACCAGTAGGCAACACCTTCACCCCTTTGTGAATGTGCTGATAAAGCACATTCCCACTAAGCTCTTTTTAGGAAGTTTCTGAGCAGAAAATTGAGAAACACAATGAATTATGACATCCCCCTGCCATCTCCATCCCCTGCAAATTTTGCTTTTCTTCTTTTTTTTGACAGGAGTTTATCGGAATCTCCCTGTTGAGAGACACAAATAATTTTTGTTTTCAGAGAAGTTTATGAAATATTGCTAGGGTGCAGCTAATATCTTTGCATATGTTTGGGCTGGGATTTTGATTCTTGTCCCTGGCGGCAGGGATTTATTTTGCTTCATCGTAGCAAATAGATGCAAACATCATGTTTGCATGCAAACCATCGTGCTCCTGTGATTAGATTACTCTGTTTAGCAGGCCTGTGGGCAGCCACCCTCAGCTGCTTGTACCTTGCAGGCACATTATCGCATTGCTCTGTGGTGGCTGGAGGACCTGAAGGAACATCCACTTCTGCCCCTGGGAGGGCTCTGTCCTTAGGGACCCTCCCATGCTTAGCAAGAGGCACAAGAGAAGCTAATGAAATTTTTCATTTAATAGACATAAATCTTGGTGGACTTGACTTTAATTGCAGTAGTGTCATTTTTCGTCAGGTGCAGGTGCCTGGATAAGCAATGCTGACATCCTTGATGCTGTCAGGCAGCCCTTTTCACTGCTTTCCCCATTACAAGTTTGCAAGCATAGTATTAGGCACAGCCAAAAGCGTGGCCCATGAAGCATGAGCACTGCTGGAAGGGTACTGAGTGGGTAGCTCCATGCATCGGTCTGGAGTTGCTCATTCCACCCTGGTACAGAGCCATGCCAAGGAGAGAAACCTCATGAAAGCTCTCCATGCCAAGGCATGAAATATTATATCAACCAAAACATTTTAAAATGGTAGACTTCAGAGGTGACAAAGAGCATTTCCTTCATTTTGGCACAGCCCCAGGGCTGAGCCCTTTGGGCAGTGCAACCAGAGATGGCTCAAGATCTGTTTTCCACTCCAGTAATTTCAGTTCAAGTATCAGTTCCCCATGCTGGCAGAAGCAGCACCACACAGCTCCGTACCACAGCCCGAGGACAGCTGGCTTGTTTCATCTAGCAAAATGGAGGCTGAGATGGGATCTGATTGCTGTCTGTAAATACATCAGGGGAGTGAAGACTGGAAAGGCAGAAGAGCTATTTAAACTGAGGAATAATGCTGTCACAAGAACAAATGGATATAAAGTGGCCAGGAGTAAATTTAAGCATAGAATTAGATGGATGTTTCCAGCCATCATGGCAGTGACGGTTTGAAAACAACCTCTTCCTAAGACAGTGGGGGGAAATGTCCAATTTTTAACAAGCTGAAGCTTGATGAATTTACAAAAATCATCTCAGTATAACTGTGATGGCAGGAAACTGCCTCAGGACCACACAAAGCCCCACTTTTGCCTTAATTCTGACCTTTGTGGAAACCAGAAGCAGAGCTGAGCACCTTCATGTCTTGTTGATACCTGAATACCCTGCCTATGTAAAGTGCAGCTTTTTCTCTCACCCTGCTGATTTTGCATCCATCAGGGAACATGGAGAGAAACAGAAATTGTCCTTATTTCCCAAAAGACCTCATGGTCTGGGTCCCTGTGCTTCCTACCTCACTGTTCCCCTCTGGGCAGTGGCTGCAGTACAGTATTACCTGCTGGCTGGCAAGTGGGCTTTTCAGGATTGTAACCCTGTGTGTCAGCAGCTTGGTATCCTGAGGTTGCCTCTGTCTCATTCCCAGGATCCAGATTTGGCACAAAATTGCACACACAGATAAATAGGAAGGAAGGACATGGTCCTTAAGTGATAGCGTTTGATCTAGAATATCATATAAAAAAATCTGAAAAGACAGAGTAATGCTTGTACTACTGGTAAACATGGGATTATAAAAAGTAGGTCTCAATTCTCCAAACTAATTTTATTTTATGAGGTTGCAATTTGCAGGAAGTGTGACACATTTGACTTGGTACCTACATCATCACGGCACATACTAACTAGATCACCCCCATAGTTTGTAAATTATAATAAAATTACCATCTCCTAGTGGATGCATTTCTAGTCAGGACTCTAAAGGAACAGGTCTTGGCCATAAGCTGTTTACTTTTAATCTCCTCTCTGGAGAAAAACAAATAATTGCTGATAACATAAGCAGATAGCACAAGATTATAGGACTAACAGTAATAAGAGCGCAGTGCTACTCTGCTCTCTGAATTACTTGATTAACTGACCACAAGCAAAATGTTTCCACAGAGTTACAGAAAGATGGTCTTTATGGCTCTGCCTCTTGGCATACTGAACACAGACCACAGGCTAATCTAGTAAACAGCCAGCGTGAAACAGGCTTCGGTGCTGAACATCAGCTCCCACTTGATACTGAGCCTGAAGGGGCCAGTGCTGCCCGTGCAGCCAGGGCTGGCAGTGGGGTACCGTGCTCCAGGAGGAGACTGGAAAAAAAGAAGTGTGATTAAAAGTTCCAAAAGGAGGCTGTAACAAAATAGTCCTGGCACATAAACTATTTATCTTGTACTAGAGAAGGCAGAGAGATCAGTGTCTGCTTGGGTACTTCAGTCTAATGCACAGATGCTTAGCAAGGGGAAGACCTGCAAGTTTAAAGTGCACAAAATTGCTTTAGAAACATAGCATTCATTTTTAACAGTGAAAATTGTAAGCCATGACAACAGATTGTCATATGCAGTTTTCTGTCACTGTGGTGGATTGACCCTGGCTGGATGCCAGGTGCCCACCAAAGCCGTTCTATCACTCCCCCCTCCTTCGCTGGACAGGGGAGAGAAAAATATAACAAAGGGC
>JANZLQ010000044.1:9064513-9112612 GCA_026212715.1 Elanus axillaris | reverse complement strand
CTTCCCTTGCCCTCCCTGTCCAGCCACTTGCCTCCCCTTCCCTTCACTTCCCTGTCCAGCCACTTCCCCATGCTGGCCACCTGCGCTCACCTTCCACTGATGCTCCTATTGCCAAGCCCTGGACCACTCAGCCTTCTCAGCTCTCCTCCAGCAGCTTTCTTCTCACTGTTGAAGTGCAAGGGTTAAAAAGGAATTGAAGTGCAAGGATTGAAAAGGAAAACTGGGGAGAAAGGGTAGAGCGCCAAGGCCAGTGCTACAGCCCGGCCGATCGCTTCAGCTAGTAAAAAATGCACACGCGCTTGCAGCTGTGCATAAACAGGAGCCTGTGCCTGCAGAGGTTTTGGCCCCTTTTACTTAACAGTGACACAGACACATCTCCAGGCTTTTTCTGTCATACTGTAAAGTCACCCCAAGGGGAAGGGAGCGGGAGCTGCCGGACTGTTTGGCATGGCGTTGCCTTTGGGCTCCCCGCTGCACAAACCCCCCCCCGGGCAAGCAGTGCTCGATCACGGGTACCAGCTGCTGCCCACATAATTTAAAATCCAAACATCAGAAAAAAGAATCCCAAAGGCCAAGAGCTACAAAAGAGGATGGGAGACTCCAGCACTGTCTGGAAAATAAAGAGCAGGATTTGCACCATTAACTGAAGCCGGAAAAGCTGGGGCGGAGGTGGGAGCTTACAGCAAGACACGGTAGTTGGGACCCTCTCCGAAGCTGTGCTTACTGTCTAAGATACAGCCCCTGCTCTGCCCCTGTCGTGGTTTTGGGAAGGCAAAGCATGTCTGTGCTTACTGAAGCAACCACCAGCATTGCCGCACACAGCGTACCTCCAGCTTGCATGGGGGCGGACTTATTTTTTTATTGTGGGTGTTTTCTAAAGTTATTGCTGAAGCCTTTCTTTGTATTTGTACATGCAATAGGCTTTTTATTGAGGTTAGGTTATCCCCAGGGTAGGAAGTCGAGACACTAATTTCTTTTCTCTCAGCTGTCATCTGTGAAGTCTGAGGTAAGGTTCCTCCTCCCACCTCTCCCCTGCTTTTTCTTTCCTAGGGATCTGTGCTAAATTTAAAACCTGAACAGTTTTAAGACTTTTTTTCTTTTGACACTTCAAAGTTCTTCTGCAAAAAGGTTAAAGTCTAGGGAAAAGGTGTGGGGTGACCTTGGCTCCCCCCCGCCCCCCGCTTGGCACCACACCAGCTCCCTGGGATGATGCAGCGCTGCCGGCATCACGTTGGGCTGTGCGGACACCGTGTGTGTGCGTTGTCCCTTCCCTGGTCCTCGCTGGCTGCACACCAGTCCCACCTGCCAGCCAAGCCCTGCGAAACCCACCACTAACACAAACCACCTGTCCCAGTACAAACCAGCTCCCACGAGGGCTCCTGCCCTCGGATTAAGCTCATGCTGGCATCTGTGCTGCACCTTGTGTCAGAGGAGGCTGGTACCTTCCTTCACTCCAAAACCACTTGTCTTGCCAGTAATCAGGACACTGCGGAAGCCTGGTACACAGCTCAAAAAAATGCCTCACCAGAGGAAACTGAGAACTTTTGATAAGAGAAAAGCTTCTTGTAATTGTACTGAGTGAAATCAAGATATTTATCTTATTTCTTACAGAGGAAAGAGGGGATTAGGGTTTTAAAATACCACAGTTTCCTTCAATTTTAGTGAGGTAATCTCTTTCAATATGTCTGTATATTGGAAAAAGAGATTAGAGGCAAGATAAACCCCTTTTTGTTATTTGGCCTAATACATGATTCAAGATCAGAACTTCTCTTCTGCATCAGTTTGTTTCTGGTAGGGAAGTCAAGGCACTGAAGGGCACCTTGAGCTTGGAAGCAACCAAAATATCAACTGATTTTTGTCTATTTTTAATCGCATGACTTGTGCTTTGGGTAAGGAAGGCAACTCATGTATGCTGGTGGGGCAGGACCCCAGTTAAGGCTTTCTTTCTGGTCTGAGATTTACTTTTGCTGATGTTGCCCTGGTTTATATCTCCCTAGGGAATGCCTAACCCCTGGTTCAGTACCTCCCCATTTGCAGTATGACCCATATCATTTGGAGGTTTCTGGGAGAGCCTTTTCTGCAGGAAACAGTGGCGGTTTAGTACGCTGTGGGCCTTCCAGGGAATTGGGCTCAGTCCAACAACCCCAGGAGCTGCCTGCCTGCCCACACCACCCTGGGTCCTGCTCAGTCTTTGTATATATCACCAGCAAAACCTACATAACCAAACTCCTGGCTTAGCCCCATTACTCTCTGCAAAGCCTCTCTTAATCTGTTTATTGTTTATGAAAAAAGGAAAGCAATCTGATTTACAGAAGTTTGCGGTGATCCAGCTGATGGTAGCCCCTCCAGTGCTGTTGGAGGACGGTCCTGGAAGGAAGGGTGCCATTAGGAAAAGCAGAAGAGGGGAAGAAGCCACGGGGATGACTAGTCCTGCTGCAGGTCAACATTTCTTCTGTGCAATTATTGTCGGGTTTCACTTCACTGTCTCTCTGATTCAAATGGAAACTTTAAGTAACTTACATTAATTGTTGTCTTTTCCAATTAAACCTCTCTGGTCTTTGACATGCATGACTGTTTCTTATTTCTCTCCACTTTGCACAGCCAGTTTGCATAATGAACAGTGTGTCCCCAGCATTTTGCAATCACTGGCCTGGAACACGATTGCCGCATGGAGCCCGGGAAAGCTCTAACTGTGCTCTCCCAAGGGTTTCAGAAATGCCTCCCTTGCTGCAAAACCTCAGCACCTACTGCTGTTCCCCCATCCACTTCCCTCCTGTCCAGCATCTGCAGCTTTCCTCAAAGTTTCCTTTCCTCTCTCCTGCAAGATAGTGCAGGGAAACAGCAAGGGAGTACATGACAAGAATAGGAACACCATCTGTCTGGTGGGACTCACTCAGTAAAGATGGGCTAGATTTCCACACATTTACTTTTTCATCCTTCTAGGTCTCGTGACAGTAGAAGTAAGCAGCTCCTGTTGTATACAAAGTGATTTGAATGATAATTTTAATTGTTTTGGAGGCCTTGATGAAAAAGCAGGATGTTATGTGTTGGGAAAGGGTCTAATCTGATTTCACTTGAGTCCTTACCAATACTGAGCACCATTATTGGACTGCCTAATTTAATCCCAGCTCTGCTTCCTGAATCAATGATACAGTGCTAGATATTTATTCAGGTTTATACACCTAAAGCAGAAAGCTTCTGCTGAAAAAAGGAATTCTCTCTCATATAACGATATTTAGCTGAGATTCTCAACAGCAGTGTGCTGTGTTGGGAATACAGGACAGGCTGAATAGCTGGTGCTGGGAAAGGTGCTATGAGATGGACAAAGTTGTGTGTAATTATCTGCTTCCCAGATGTAATTAGGAGTCCATTGCCTGTTGCACCAGGAGCTGGTACCCATTGCCCAGAGAGGAACACTGCTGGCCATAGCCCTGTGCTCCCTGCGGCTGGAATGCCTGACATCTCCTCCTGTCGCATGGCAAAGCCCAGACCTATTGAAAACACATCACTTAAATAATTGAATGGAACTTAAACAATTACATTTAGGTAAATACATACAACCCTCGTAATACATGCCAACATATTGAATCTGATTCCAAGACCTTTAGGACTCTCTCCATTCATTCCAGAGGGCCAATACAGAGTTTCAAACTAATTTTGGTACCTGAATAAATTCTACTGTGGATAGCAATTTCCTATCCACTTGCTTCCCTCTGTTTCAACTGCATAGCTCCCAAACCAAGACCTTTGCACAGCTACGATGAATGTGTTGGGCTGTTCCCCTCCTCTCTAGAGAGTAATATGTTTTATCAGGCAAAGTAGTTTTAAACAATACATATCAGCATTTGCAAAGAGCTCCACATGCCTTAGGGCTAGAAATGCTATATAAAACTAAGCAATTATTGTTATATTCTATTATTAGTTGTGGCAGAAAGCATCTCAAACTCAGGGCTAATCGTTTAAGTACATTTTAATTTTAGGCTAACTTCTTTTTCCTTTTTCATTTTTCAATAACCCTCTTCCTTTCTGATTTCTGTAGGAGAATTTACTTATGCATTATATGCACCACCTTTCTCTGTAAACTCACACTGTAGAAAAACTTCCCCATTGCTGTAGTTAAAATTGCTTCTAAGGCTTTTGGCGTGTCTGTGGGAGAGAAGAGCCCTGTTTTTCTCAAGACATTTTGGCCAGCTCTTTGGTATCTCCAGGAAGGTGTCAAGGACTTTCAGTACATCTTCTGTGATTTGATTGCCTTTTACAATTTTGCCACTTTTTGGATCCTTAACCATTGCCTGTATTTCTGATTGCTGGGTGGCTGCTAGTGCCAGCATGCCTGGTTCACATGCTTCATCTAATTCAGGTATCTGCTAAGGCTGCTGTGAGCCTGTCTCCAGTGCTCATCCACCTGTGATTTCAGTTCTTCATTAGCCATAAGCATTTTCCCATCTCAAACTGCACATTTCAAAACAGTAAATTGGCCATTTGGAGGGTTTTGGTTTTATTTATTTGACAGAGCAAAGATTGTAGCTGCTAACATCTGCCGCTCAGTATGCCTTTGCATCTTGAATTGATGACCTGACCTGTGAATTGATACAGATGTGGTTTTGTTTTGGTTTTGCCACCAATAACGTTGCAATATTTCTTTATGTATGCCTTTGGGAGTACATAATGTCTTGCAAATACTACATCAACCATTACAAACAGCTGAGTAAGGCTATATCTGCATTAGCTGATGACTTCCAGGCCTTACTTCTGCATTACTCTTTCTGTTCTTTGGCTATCCCAGGCTACTTCAGCCTTACTATCATCCATCACAGAAGACAGCATTTTTTAAATTCAGGTAGCCACGTTTACAAGGCAGTTATGGAACTCATCTTTGTTCATGTTGCTATGTTGTGCTTTATGGTTGTGTCTTTATCAATGAGATTTATACCTGGCATATGATACCTTCATTGATCACAACCCTGTCAGTGGGGGACTTTTCTGAATTCTCCCCTTGACCATATGTGTTCATTTAATCCTGATTAAACAACATGATTTCTCTTGCTTAAAAAGCTCATTGAACCACACATGTTGCCTTTCTCTTACTGATGACAAAGTGTAGTCCTCTCCTTTGAGATATACAAGCACCTTAATACCTGAAGTCTTCTTCTTACATTGCAGGGATAAACCTGGATGCGTTTTCTTACTACTGATGTCAAACCATCTGAAATCCTGCAATCTGAAGACTGGTTTCACTGTGAGCCTTCATATTTTTTAAGTGTTGTAATCAGAAGAGTAGTCATATCTTAACACACAAGATTAGTAACTCTTGGCTGGGGGAACCTGACTGACACAGATCAGAGTCCCAAGTCTATTTTCAAATATCCAGAGACAAAGCAGATTCACTTCCATGATTTCTAATAGCTTTTACTGTTAGGTGTTTTTAAGTTCTGTTCTCCTTTAAAAATAAGTCCTTAATTTCTCCTATTAGATCCAGTTAATTCATTTACTAAAAATTCCTCTCTCTTGATGTTCATATCCACGGCATCTTATACCAGAAGTCTACAAAAGGAGTTAGTACAAAGCAAGTTAACCACCCTCTATTTTACAGATTCATATTTGAATTTAACCTATAAACATTACTTCAAATTCAAAACCTATGAATGTCCCAAGAGGTCACTGAAGCATAGAAAATGTTACTAGCATACTCCACATCCAGTGTAATTAATTGCACTGTGAGATGCCAGAAGAAGGAAAGACTGGCTATAATCTCTGTGCAGATAGAATGAACTTTTCTGGTAATGTCTGCTCTTTTGTATGAATTTAACTTCTTACCAACCAGAGGCAACAAGTGAGCAGGAACAGCACAATATATCCACTTTTGAAGGGTATTTGAAGGATATTATGAGGTGCTGATTTACTTTAAAAGCTAAGAAATTTCCTGAGCAATATTTGGAGGTTGTAATTGTGCCCTGTAGGAGTCTGCTGCAGGGCTGTAGACCACCAGGAAAGAAGTTTCAAGGTGGACTGATTTGTTTGGATTAGAAGAAATAATATCTTCTGGAAGCTTAAGAGATCTTTGCTGGTATCCCTGTTGTCAATGGTAACTGATAGATCAGATAGGTAGTGGGACTCAGGCATCACTCTCTGTGGAGAAATGTGCATTTTTTTTCTGAAAGATCATTCTGAGGGAGTGGTAATTTGTAAACATCTGGTCATAAAGAGGCGTGCTACTTCCTCCACAGATGTCATATACTTAGATCAAAGTAAGCTTCATCATTTTCTATGTAAAAAGTTTATAAATTAATTCTCAAGCACGGAGGCATTCTGACTGGCATAGGCACTGTCAGATGCAGAGCTGGCTGAAATTGCCTCAATCTCATACTTTCACTGCAGAAAATGTGGAGATTTTTGAGAGGACAGCTCCAACAGCTTTCCCTTCTTCCTGTGAAATGAAAATTTGTGCTATTAATAGTGTGAGGAGTTAACTAGCAGATAGGCTCACTGATAATTTTCCTCTTTTTCTTTCATCAGGGGAGGAAGACATGTTAGCTCTAGCAGAAGCTCAGTTTGGCTTTGTGTGCTTCCCCATATAGCAGAGTCAGGGACTCCTACCATGGAGTCTTCAGCTGGACTTTCTTTAATTCCAGAAGACACAGACACATTACAGGCACAGGTTTTGAGATGAGTTTTCCACAGCAGAGCAATCCTTAGGATACAGCTGAGCTGTATTACTTTTCCTTACTTGAAGAGCACTGTGCTGGAAAGGAGGAACATTGCTGCGGTCCATCCTGCATTCTTCCTTTCTCTGATGCTGCTTTCCCTCACAGAAGTCAAACCAACTATCTTGCTTTGTTAAACCTTTCTTGGCAGTGACTGAGCCAGTAGTTTCAAAGTCAATCATGTCCCTCAAGGAAGCTTGTCGATCCTGTCTGACACTTGTTAAGTGTCACTGTCACTTACAGTCTTTGAAGGGATGTTCTTGCAGACTTAACAGAAGGGATGTTAATTAGGCTGTTGATTTGCATTATTCCATAGGCCCATCAAACAGTGCAGCACTTCAGTAACTAGAGGCACATGGTACTAAAGAGCATTTAGCTTTATCTATAAAGTGCTATTTATTACCTGGGAAGAACGTCAGGTATAAGCTAGTATTTTTCAGATGTTGTTGCAGCAGCCTCCTTTACATAATGACATCAAATGCACCAGTGCAGTGGAAATGCACTCTGAGACTCATGCAGGCAGTTGAATCACCTGCAAATGCTGCTTTCTCTACTGTGAATCCAAATGCAGCTGGATGCGTTTGCTTTCAAGATCGTTAACTTTCTTCTAGTTCAGAAGGATGCTCTTCCAGGTCAGTTGTTGATCCTTTTGAAGCTAATTAGAGGTTTTGCTAGTGAGTTCATTCAATTTCAGGAGGATTCAGTGTTGCAAAGGACCGTTGACCCATTGGCCACTAACCAAGCATTAGCTTGCCTATACCTGAAAGCAGGCAGGTACTCACGTGGCCCATAGCATCAGCCAAGCATTGGCATGGCATTTGCAAGGGCATCAGCCTATGTCTTGCACTCTCCTGGAAGAAGGCGGGCCAAAAGAGCTTAGGAAACACCACTGTAAAGCATAACCCTTTCTGGACTGCTTTCCAAATCATCCAACACAAATATGTGAATGTTAGACTGAATTTAGCTTATCTTCATGTAAATCCACATGTATGAAGGGAAAACTGAAAAGCTAGTTCACATCCCCTTACATGCCATCATATGTTTTCTCCATTTTTGTGCTTTGCCTTGGCATTATGTCACACATCATATCACACATCATATAATGTGACATCCTCACAGGAGCATTATACTGCTCTGAAATGCTTATCTCTCTCAAAATGAAGTATGGAAACTCCTTTAGCCTCAAAGTCTCCAAAGGTCTGACACCTAGCAGCGCTTTTTCCACCACTGAAGTGAAGCCACCTCTGGAAAGACATGTAACAACTATTTAAGTGCAAACCACAGTAATAGGCGTACAGGTTTTTTGTTGTTGGTTTGTTGGTGTTTTTTTAAGAAGTGAAGGAAACATGATATGGATTTGTCACTTTGGAAGGAATGGAAGGATGCAACATTGCTACAAGAAACTGAGCGTAGCCAAACAGGCAAACTTGAGTACTAGTACCAAAGAAAAGAAAAATCAATAAGCCGGTTGTATCTTATGTTAATGTTATGTACGAATAATTTTATCATTGATTGATCTGTAAACTGCCTGGTAGTGCACAGAAATGGTAACAGTTTACATTAATGTATTAAAGGCACATATAATTTATTCAGTGAGATTCATGCCCTATGGTGCTTTTTGACAAGTTTTTATAGCACTGTAGTTAGTATTTACTAGCAATGAAAGCACTTTATAACACTTTGATACAATATTTGAGACAAGAACTGCACAAAGCAACTACTTCATAGGCAAGAAAGCAATTACAAATGACACTTCAAGAAGTGTTACCAAGAGATCTTCAAAGAGTTCAGTTTCTTACCATCAACAACACAGCATCCAGCAATGGCACAGTGCTGTCAGCGCAGAAGACGGGAACATTTGCTCAGCTCCACCCCAGCAGAAATGTCACATCCACCTCCCCAGCAAGCAGATGCACCTTCTGCGGCACCTCGGAGCTCCCTTCTTGGGCACAGCTCCCGTTCAGCTTCTGTGATCATCCGGGAATGAGGAAAACAGGATGCAAGAGCACAGTCCCTAAAAAAATAGCTCAATGAACTTAGAGAAATGATGCACTTCAGTAACACACCACTTTATCTTTTTTGAAAGAATCTCTGTTCTTAATAAATTTTAAAACAAGCCCATAAAATTCATTCAAAATAAGCTACAGGCTAAATTAATGTCCTTAAAAATCCTCTTTCCCCTATGTTCACATGGGTTTGCCTTGGAACATTTGGCTGTAAAATTGTCTATGCTTACATTGGGCTCCTTATTAATCAGCTTAATTAAGGGTTCAGCAGAACAGTCTGCTGGTCCTCTGGAGCTGTCCTGCCTTGCCTGCACATCTTGTTTGAAGTCAGGAGGCACACACAGAGTTTTACAAGCAAGTATTTCGGAGTGCCCCAGACTAAACAAAAAGGCTTTGATTTTCAGCAGTGCTTCTCCCTTTGGCTTCTACTATAGACCTGAGTGCTGAGTGTTTTGGAAGCAATTAAATCCTCAGTGATCTGCAAAATCCATACATGCCTTTAAGTGAAAATACATATATTGGGAAGCAGCAGAAAGGCAGTTGGACAGAGACTGGTCTTTGGAACATCACGCGGAAACGTCAGACGTATGTTAAGGGACAACTCTAAATTATACTCTCATGACATAAGGAAAGTTGCCTAATTCATATGAATTTTTAGATGCCTGAAATTTGGGTTCTTCACCAATCCAAGTTCTCAGCTGTTGTTACCACAGTTTTTGTCAAACTATGACACAGATAACATAAGCTCAGAGACATCCCTTGTGGTTAAATTAGCCTTACAAAGCTTGTGTACACAAGCAGGATAATTTTCAGCTATTAATTATGTTGTCACTGCCACTGATGCTATTTGCACGACTACTGCAGCCTCTTAAGCCAATTCAGAAGCTTTTAGGGAAGGAAAACCAGGCAGCTCAAGCAATATCCAAGTGTCTGACGTCAGAAACATGTCTCTTCTGTAGAGACAGGCAGAGGTCTGAGACAACCATGAGCCTGCAGTTACCTGGGGCAGGGAGTCCCACTGCCACGTTGAGCCACCTAAACTGGGACACCCCTCTTGCCCCAGAGAAATCAGTGAAGACAAGCTCCTCTAGAAGGCAATGCAGGGCAGTGAAATGCCTGAAGCTGGGCTCTGAGGGTACTCCACCTCTGCAATCAAGTGTATCACACAGGTGTATTGCAAAGTCTTCCCTCCAACCCCCATTTTAAGTCAGCAGAAGAATAAAACCCTGATCTAAACATCATGCAACTCCCAGTATGATGCTCTCAAAATACTTCATAGGCAGATGCAGGAGTACAAAGGTATTGTTGGGCTGAAAGGAAAAGGCTCTTATTAAACTACAGATGTCAATAAAAAGCAAGGAAATGCAGAAAATAAGCCAGGTCTGTTAACTGTTTGTGCAAATCTTTTCCTTCTCACAGTTGGCCCTAATGTGTAATTCTTTTCTTCGTCATTCAGTGGAGCTGCTAAGTCACTTGTGTTTGCACTAACTTCCATGTCCACAGCTTGTGAAACCTTCTTCAAACCTACAAAGTACATCATGTTTCCTGACTTGTTCTGTCCTTTTCTGTTTGGCAAATAGTTTCTTCTGCACAATTATTTCCATATATGCTGCTTTATTTATCACTGTATTTTTATTTCTGATAATTGTTGCAGAATAAGGTCTAGATCTGCTACACCTCAGAGAAATAAGGGCTACAGCTGATGGTCACATTTTTTAATGAGTATGGGATAAAAAAACCACCCTCTCATCTCATGACCTTCAGCCCAGGTTCTTGGAAGTGTACCTCTAATGACCTGAATATATGGGTGGAGGTATCCCCCCAAGGCTGGAAAGGCAAACATAGGTAATCTTCATTCCCCTACAGCTAGATTTCAGCTACCTGCTCCTCTTAATTCCCCAAAACTCCATTTTTGGGCACGTGTTGGAGGATCAGTCCCCTTTTCTGATGCCCATGAGCTGTTTGTAAGCGGGGGTATATCAGGGGAAGGAATGGGTCTGCAGAAGATGAGGTTTGTGTGTAATCGAGGATGAGCAAATCTGGCAGCTCAGCACATCTGTGGGTCAGGAGGGCAAAAGGTTCTCTCCTGTCCACAAATGAAGAAATAAAAGGAATATCAAGTAGAAATAAAGAAGTGACTTCTTTACTTGACATGGTGTACTCACAGGCTGTAGCCTGTTTTGATGTGCCCATATCAGGAACATGAAAAAAATCAGTAAATTCAGGTTCAACAAAGCACAAAATAACTGAAATATTTGAAAGCCTGCCTTACAGTGAGAAATTCACAGATTATCTCATTCGGTGCCTAAAGGGGATGTTGGTCTTTAAGGCAGTGAAAAGAGGATCCTGTGACTGAAAGCTGAAACTAGAACACTTGTACTGCAAATAAGGCACAGATTTCTAATAGTGAGGGTAGTTATTCAGTTATCAACTGCAGCATGGCTTTTCTTTTACTTATATCTTAAGAAATTAAAGATATCCCCCCCCTACCCCGGGATACAACTGGTTGAAACATTTAGCAAGGACCTGTGCTGTACACAGCAATAGGGTGTTTTTCATCCGTAGGGCAGCCCAGGTGAAGAGAGCAGTGACATCAAAAGCTACAATAGGGATCAAGGCCTGCCTGTAAATCTCCAGGCACCTTGCCAATGGGGGAAAAACCCAAACAAATCCACCAGATCCAAGGAAATCCCATTTGTGAAAAGGTCTAAGAAGCTCTTAACTTTTCCACGTCAGAACTGCTGCTGTTTATATAGGAAATTTTTCTTCTCCATTTGCACTTCAGGCTCTTGTTGGCTGGTCAGGATTAAAATGCAAGACTAGGAACAGGAATTACAACTGTTAAGTGCATTAAGAGGCACTGGCGATTCTCTGTTACAGTTCAGAGGACTGGTGAAAGACCCATGGTACCCTGTTCACAGCCAACAGCAGTGTATTTCTAAAGTTAGTACCAGGTGCTGGCTAGCAGCCAGGTATAGTTATAACTTTACAAAAAATTAAATAGTAACTGCTGTATTCCTGCACTGCAGTCTGACAAAATCAAGGAGCTCAACTATTACTCCCCCATCTGTACTTTAAAAAGCAGATCGACATTTCCAGCATACTAGAGCTGTCAAAAGGCTCAAGGATCACCAGCCAGGAATCTATGGCAGGACCACATTGCCTCCATAAATCAAATTTCTCAGCAGTGAACATCTGTTATCATGGGTGGAAGTTAAGTGACCTAGTTAGTACTCCCTAGACTCTTGTTTAAGAGATACAGGTGGCTTCCTCAAAAGAGGATCCTCAATCAGACCAAATGGGTTGGTGGTGGTACCCATGAAATTAGCAGGAGGAAGACAGTATGTAACTACCAAATCCCCTCCTAGAGCAATACTGAAGAGCTTGTGGAAAACAGGCTCAGCAGAGTGTTCCTGCCAAAAAATCGTATCAGTGAGACAGGAAAAGGATATTCTTGAAAAGCTAAAGAATTCCCAAAATGGTTTATGAAAAAAAAAAAAAAGAAGGATCCCACCTGATGGCTCATACAGTTCTAACCCAGTTACCACCACTACTGTAAAAATCAGGTTTCCCTTTTAGTGGGAGATTTGGGGATGTAGCTCTAACTTTGACACTATTGGAATATAACTTCTTGGTGTTTAATGTCAGGCTAGCTGGAAAGCATTTTCCTATTAACTATCTCTGTGTTTTTTCCTTTCTCCCCTTACTACCTCACTGTGTCTGTCTTTCCTCCTTTCTACACTAAAAGTGGCTGTTCCTCTGTCTCCAAGCTCCTCCTGCTCTTCTGCAGTAGACCGGCTCCTGTCTAACCATGAACATGCTCTGTAAGTCCTTTCTTTTATTACTGCAGCTCTGTGTGTGTGTCTGTTCACCATTTATTGTAACACAGTTTAAAGCCTCATTTGATGTATAGCTTAAGATTTGTGGGGTAGAGGCAGAAACCCCAGCTGAATAGGGATGTTTCACCCCAGGACATTGAGGGTGGGCTCCAGCCTGCAGGATACTGCAGACAGCACACAGCAGGAATGCTGCCTTTGGCTGATGGTTGTTCTCACTCAAAGGACTGTGTTACAGTAGTGCAGGGTCTCACCAGTAGGTACCACACAAAGGAGTAGAACGAGATACAGAGGACAGTAACAAACTGGGGTTAATTTTACATTAGAGCTGCACAACACCATATATCACAGACTGTGCTCAGGACAGAAGAGCTATCTGCAGCCCTTGGCTGGACCAAGCCTGACCCATGCATAAAACATACAGGACTTGTAATAATTCCTAGAGTTTAGATACAGCTGTGAGAGGTTCTCATAAGGATATGGAAGAGTCCAGTAACTCCAGTACCTGTCTTAAGTCAGTTAAACCTTCTGACAGCTCTGAGGCTTTCTCTTCCCTCAGGTGGTATGTAGGGTTCCAGCTGGGTTCCTGCAGTGGGACAAGCATCACAGGAATGCTTCAGGGGCCGGGCACTTCCAGACACACAGCTCCAATTAGCTCAACATTAAAAGGGGAATAAGTATAAAATTGGCTTCCTGCTCAAGATGTTTTTGGAAAGAGGGTAGGGAAAAGAAGCAGAGCTCCTTTTGGGATTAAAATCCTGGTGGTCACAATTACAGTCTCCCTACCTTGAAATTGGTATGACAAGTCACAAGAACTGATACTTGACCAGCCTTTTGCATCTTCCATCAGGAGACACACAGAATGCATCTGGCCCTTCGGTGCCACACATCCACCCACAACTGCTCCAGCATCTCAATGTTACCAATCCCTCCTCCGGCTCTCCACTCCATGCCCTCTGTATCCAGCTGATGAAGCCACAGACCCTGGGGAGTTTGCAACTCCCATTACCCACAAAGCCTCCAATTATCCCAACAGATTTGTGGCAGGCAGGGGGTTTCTCTTCTTTTTCCCTTCAATGCTTTTGCTTACTCCTCATTAGGACACTCAGATATTGAAGAGAGGCAGCAGATTTCAACAGTTGCTTTAAGACAGCAGAGTTCAAAGTGGAGAACACAGTTTCTGTTTCTGCCATCTGTAACTTTCCGTAGCCAGGTTCCCTGGATAGGATGCAGCATATGCAGAGTCAGAGCTGTGATCAGGCTGCAGTCTGCTCCCTGTATCAGCACTCAACTGCTTTTGAAGTTTTGCACTGCAGAGCTCCCAACTGAAGAAGAACTAGCACCGTTCCTTCAAAGGCTGCAAGAAATAAAGGACATTCCTCAGCAACAAGGGGTTGCCAAAATGCCCTTTTGAAAGCAGCCAGTGGAACTGCATAAGCTGCTAATTTAAAGTAGAATTTAAAGTAGACTAACACAAAGTAGGGACCTCGGGCACAGAGAGAGCATCCCTGGCTAAACAGGAAGTGAATGCTGAGCACTTCTCAGAAAGCACATTACTAGAAGAGAAGCCTAATTTCCACTATCCTCCTGTTCCTGGCCATCACTGAAACCTGAAGGACTAGGAGATCCCCTGGATACACTTGCAGGAGCAAAAAGCACCCATGGAGCAGAGCTCCTCAAAAGAGAGATCTTCTAGCCCTTTGCAGCATCCAGGGCAGAGAGAGCAGTCTCCCAGCAATGACTGTCAGCACCACCTCACACCATTTCATCCCTGATGGACTCGGTTCCGGAGCCTGAGGCTATGACAAGCAGCTCTGGTTTTCAGCAATATTCAGATAGATAGGCAGAGAAGAGAGGGAGCACCGTGTCTCACTTGGGAGGGAGGAAAGACTGAGGGAAGCACTTGGAAGAGCCCAGGGACAAACCCCATAACTCCCAAGCCACAAAGATTTCCTCAGCTGAAATAACTGCCTGTGAGAGCAGGATTAGCACAGCAATCACTCCCTCTCATAGCTATCTTTTGTAGCACCTTTCCCTCACCTTTTCAATACTCCCCAGGATAATGGAGCACTAATACAGCTCCTTTAATCACCACACCCACTCCAGCACCCAGAAGTGCTGCTCTCCCACCCTTGCTCTTTTATTTCCTCCTCTCTACCGAGGCACTTGCTGCTTAATGAGGCTCATTAGGCTTCCTGCTGGCCTACCCATCTCCCTGCTCTGCAGGGACAGCTGTCTCTGGTAACCCTCTCCAGGCCAGACTCTGTGCACAAGCACCCTGCAGACACATTTCAGCTATGAAAAAGTCACTGTTCTACAGCGTTGAAGGACACCGTAAACAGGCAGTATGTCAGTTCAGGGAGAGCTCCGTTGCCTGCTCATGAGGGTCAGATCTCGTTGAGGATTATAATTTCGCAATTTAGTCCTTTACCTAAAGCCACTGCCATGACCAGCTGGCTGTCATCATCAACTCATTTTTACATGTCTGTTAATAAGCATGCACAGAGTCCAGGCACAGTCTCACGGACCCCTTGACTATGTCATGTCACCTTCTGAAAGACCCCTGGGCTCCTTCATGGCTGGCACACGAGCTGTGCTGGCCCACAGGAGAGAGGTGGGGTGAAAGAAGCGCCTCCCTGCTGGTCAGACTCCTTTGAGATGTTTTTTTGGAACAAGGTGCAGAGAGCAGGTTGTCCTGGTTCTTCTCAGTTGTTGATGTACTACGTGATACTGCTGTATTTAAGCAGTCGGTGGCTTAGGAGATGGCACTCACCTCGTTTTCCTTTTCTTAAGCAGAGGCATTAGCCACAGAAGTTAAAAAGTCATCCTGCATTGCATGTGTATTTAAATACTTGTGCAGAATGGAAAAATTCCAACAGAAAACACGAGCAGGAATCAGTACTCAAAAGCAGTTACTAATCTGGAGGTGGTGGGTTATTGTAGGATGGGGGAGAAACAAGTCTGATTCTCAGTGGGAAAAGAGAGACCTGAAGGCTGAACCCCAAATCCTTTTCTGCTCACTAAGCTGCTGTCACCAATGCCAGCCTGTCTGAGCTGACGGAATGGGTCTGGAAAGCTGAGACTCCCTCAGACCTGGGTTAGGAGGCTCCTGCGGTTTTTGCACAAGGCAGGTTCATAGCTCTCTGGATTCTTTGCATTTAGGGAACCAAGAGACTTTACTGGGTCCTCATAATTAGATGGGAGTTGAGCACAGAGTTCAAAGGTCTACATTTCAGACCTAGATGTCTAATGTGTCTGTTACTCTTTCAGTTCTTTGTGTCAGGTGTTTGTGAAATGTCCTCATGTGAGTTTTTGTGTCTGCTTTCCTCCCTCTGGCAACTTCTCCACTGTCATTTCCCATCATATGGCCATATGCTCTTATTTCTACACAAACATCACTCAGCATGTCCATCACTTAATTGTAATCTGTCTTGGCTGCAGTTCTTCCAAAAAGCTCAACTGAAGAAAGCAAGCAAAAGGTGATCTACAGTCTCCAGCTCCGTGTGCTGCTATCTCTGTTTTACGGTGAAATAATTAACTCTGCTTGGAACAATCCAAGCTAACTGAGGTGCTGCCAAATCCTGTGACCCACTAACACTTAAACATAACACCTCTCCATTTGCTCTGCTAGTCACAGAGAGGAAAATCATAATTTTCCATAGTATAGTCAATTGTATCTATGCTAAATAGTTACAAAGCCTTACCAGTCTGATCTGGTAGGATTTTAACTTTCCTGGTCAAAGTGAAGAATACTTCCCTAGAGGTCAGGACAACGGTGAATATAGCTCGGTTTCGGAAAGCAACAAGGAGCAAGGACAAAAATGTTAAATGCTGCTGGCACAAGCCAGTTCATGCTTGTTTAAATTGGCACAGTCCATTGCTCCTTAGACTGCTCTACCTAACTAGCAGCAACTGGGGACCTGACCCCATGGCTTGGCAGGCACCTTCAAAGGATGGACTCCTGCTATCCTGGTTGTGAGAAGTGCAGAGCTGTATTTCATAATTTGACATTGATAAGATCAGTCCTTATTTATCACAGTCTTTAAAGTCGCCACTACTTTGATTAGGGTCTGCAAATCTGCAAAAAAAAAAAAAAAATTTATGCAGGCTGCCAAGGCAGTCTCTGAACCACATGACTCATTCGGAAGTGAATTTAGCTGTTCCAAAATGTGGAATTGTGATGAAATGAGAAGCCCTGGCAGGCTGCAATGGTAGAGTTAGGAGCAGTACTTTAGTTGGGGCTGCCTCCCTGTTTAATGTGGATTGCTCCATTTCTTTCGTTAAGAAGATGAGTGACTGTGGCTGGGACAGAGTTAATTTTCTTCACAGCAGCTGGTATGAGGCTGTGTTTTGGATTTGCACTGGAAACAGTGTTGATAATACAGAAGTGTTTCCATTACTGGTGAGCAGTGCTTACACAGAGTCAGGGCCTTTTCTGCTTCTCCTACGACCCCACCAGTGAGCAGGCTGGGGGGGGCACAAGAATTTGGGAGGGGACACAGCTGGGACAGCTGACCCTGGCTGACCCAAGGGATATTCCAGACCATATAACGTCATGCTGAGCAATAAAAAGCTGGGGGAAGGAGAAGAAAGCAGGGGACATTCGGAGTTGCGGCGTTTGTCTTCCCAAGCAACCATTACACGTGATGGAGCCCGGCTTTCCTGGAGATGGCTGAACACCTGCCTGCCCATGGGAAGTGGTGAACAAATTTCTTGTTTTGTTTTGCTTGCGTGCACAGCTTTTGCTTTACCTATTAAACTGCCTTTATCTCAGCCCACGAGTTTTCTCACTTTTACTCCTCTGATTCTCTCCCCCATACCACGTGGGGGGAATGAGTGAGCGGCTGCATGGGGCTTAGTTGCTGGCTGGGGTAAAACCATGACACTCTTCCTTGGTGTCACTGGTGAAAGACAATGGGAGGTTCACTTTGTGAATCAGAGCAGAGAGCTGGAGCATCTGGGCAGAATGTACCTCCACTACAGTCTTTTGGTACAAGTATCTGCTGTTAAAAAAAGGTTTGTAGCTCCTTTGGCCAGGAAGCTACACGTTATGGGGTCCCCAAATGGAACTCCACAGGGATGGTCAAAGGGAGAAGCTTTCCAACAGATTCATTAAGCCGTTGCTGAACTTAGACAATTACCTACAGACCCAGAGCAACACAAACACACTCCTACATTCCTGGTCCCTTAAACAATTCTTTACAAAGTTTTGACAGCATACATTTCCTGAAATACTAAATAAAGCAGATCCTAAAAAACAGTAGTCAAAAAGGAGGATTGACTGTGCTGCTGAACAATGATTTCATAAAACAATACAGCCACTTGCTTAAATATATTCCTTTCATGGGCCAAGTAAATTCAGAGTACTGCCAAGTCTTTAAAATCAAATTGCCACTTAGAAAATCCATGCTCAAACCTATGCAGATGTTTTCTCTGAGATAGTGTTTTCCTTTAGAGCCATTTATATTATAATCTGAATAGAAAATTAAGTTGTTTATATTTCCATAAGATAAATGGGCTCCCTAAGTGTTATTTTAGGCCTTGCATTAACCTTGCCCTAAAAACCTAAGTTACTCGTGATGCCATCCTGAGTTGTTAAACTAAAGGTAAAAAATGTACGTGGTAGGATGCTCTGTGTAGGCGAGGATGCAGTGCTTAGGGAGGGCAAGCACCTACAGCTAATGAAATGCATGAGAGGCAGTGGGGTCCTCCAGTCAATCCCCAAGGCTGACATACTGTGCTGGAGCTGTCATGTCCATCCCAGCTGGCCTGAAAGCCAAAGTCAATACCCAGAAGGCTATCCCAACCAGTGGGCACCTTTGCTTTCCTTCTCACGGCCATGGCACAGGCAGCTCTGCCAGAGCGTGGCAGTAGTCTTCTGGCCAACCCCATGAGCCAGTGTCATGCCTACAGGTTATATCAGCTCTAGGCCAATTTAGCATGGGCTAGAGACAGAACTGGGATGATAAAACTGCTCCTTATTCTTCTGCTTCTCTTCTTGTCCTTGTTTATGTTGCACAGTTGATTTTGTCACAGTTTGTTATTGATGAGATAATCAGCGAGGCTGCAGAAAAGTTATCTGAGATCCTGCTGGAATTTTTTTGAGGCTTAAAAGCACTGAGAGGAAAGCTGTCAGTGCCTGTCATAGAACACAGATGATTCAAATGCCTCAGACATCAGGAAAAGTATTTTCAATTTGTAACACAAAACTTTTCCCACAATCATCCTTGAGGACTTCAGGTAGGATGCCACTGCCAAGGAGAAGGAAAAGCTAGCTCCGCTTTGTCTTTCTTCCTACTTTAACAATGCGTTAATGTGATAAGGATAATCTCTGGTGGTAGCTATGGCTGCAGTCATACAACAGTTGACTTGGAAAGATATTTCAGCAACAGAAATGAGGGGCTGCACAATTTTCTGAAGCATAAGTCTTTCAGTTTTGAGACTGCTTTCAAAGAGCAACTGGAAATGCTCAGCCTAAAACTGGCTTCCAGCTGGAAAGGGCAATAATAATGATCAATGCTTCATTGCAAGCAGCACACTGGGATTAACTGCAAAGTGGATATCCAGCAGTTTGCTTGGTAGGTGCAGTGTGTGCATCGTGCCCTGCGAATGCCACATGCTTGTCCTCCAGGAGAAATTAACGTCCAACATTATGCAACATTTACTAACTAGTCTGGGAGGGGAGTGCAGTATGCTTCCACTGCAACATCTGGACTTTAACCAAAAGTGAAGGAAAAAAAATGTGCCAGTCATGGAGGGAATCAGGAAAGAGGGGAAGGTTTTCCCTTTTTTTTCCTGTTAAACCGCGGGGTAGAAGGGGAAACTGGCACACGTGTGTGTGCATGTGCACATGTGCCTGTGCCACTGTATTTCCCTTGCACCACTGCAACAGACTCCTTAGCATTTGCAGGGAGTAGCGTGCGGGGAGCCAGTGCTTCCCCACACTGCCAACTGTAGCAACAGCAGCCGAAGACTGTGCAGCCAGCACCTCCTTGTCTTTTCCTCCAGAAAACCACAACGGGAACTTCAAGGGTGCTTTTCTTTAAGATGGCAGGGATTTCTCAACCAAAATTGTGCCTCCATTCTCATTTATTTCAGCTAACGACTTGGGAGTTGTGCTGTGTTTTAGCAAGACACTTGAGCACATAGAAGAGCAGGACAGAGGATGGGTCCTGCTGCAGAGTCGCGTCCTGGGCATGAGAGCCGCTGCACCATGGTGCAGATGGCAGCGCCATTTTCAGAGCTATAAACAGTATCATTGTCATAGCTCTTTGAATGGTACTGCCATATGTACCAAAAAAACAGCATTTATGCTTGTAAGGGCTTTGGGCCAGCTGGATTTTCTCCCCATTCGGATGAAGCTGATTCCTGAAGTATGAGTGAAAGCTGCATGCTGCTTTGGAGTAATTCCCTCTCAGTACTTATTATTGAGTCTCCAAGGATCATCATGTTCTCATCAGCCTCCTAAACTGCAAAACCCAAGTGTCCTGCACATGGAGAGATTACTGATGCATCTAAACCTCCCTGCTCAGTTCAAGAAGAAGCAGAAAGTTCATGGAAATTTTGATAGAAAACCAGTCAGGCCTTGCAAGTTTTTCTTTAGCAAGTATTGTACTTTCACCATAAAGTGTGTTTGACTGAGTGTATATGTCTGTGTGAGTGGGTGGGTGGATGGACAGAAAGCATTCATCTTAAACAGTCAGTCTTCAGGGGCTGCATACCTTGCCTGGTTGCCAGTGCAGCTCACATTGTGCTCCCTTCCATTGATATGACTGAAGGAATAACAGCCATGTGCAGCAAAGCGAGAAAAGCGTGACAGCAAAGGGTGCCACAGTCAAGTTGATGAGCAAAGCAGAGCCCAGCAGTGCAGCAGCAGCAGGGCCACGCTGCCCTGAGAGCTTGGGGGCTACGGTCTGCTCTGGGGAGTCTCCTGCCTTTGCTCAGCTTTGTCCTTGCTGCAAGAGTTTTGCTGTAATGTTCAATTTTTCGCTGACCCAGCTTCTTTTTGGCAAAGAAAAGAGAGAGGCTGGCAGCTCTGGGCTTTGTTGAAATAAGAAACTAGTATGGCCCTGCAAAGATATGCAAGCAGGTGGTAGGGAAGGAAATTTCCCGTTTGCTATAAAGCCACTACAAACATCAAGATGCCTTTCCAGGGGCAGTGGTCCTGCATTGCGCTGGTTCTGCTCTGGCATGAGTTTGCACCAGTGTACCAGATTCCCCTGGGCAGTTGGTCCCTTTTGAGAGGTGGCTCAGACCATACACCATAGCTGGGGGTGCAGAGAGGGGCCAGTTCACAGGGAGTAAATGTTTATGGAACAAGAGCAAAAACATAAACTCCTGGGCTGTGGCCAAGCCTTTCAGCTGGCAAATGCCAGGTATCTTTGTTTAACATTAATCTGATTTGTACTTCAGAAGAGCCTACAGAGATCTGAGAGCCACAGAACTGGGCAATATGTTTCTGATTATTCTGTGTATATACCATCAGCAATAGAGTACTATGACTAGTGAGTCCAGGCATTTGTGACAAATACACAGTTTACCTGGCCACCTGTATAGAGACATATTCTAAGAACGAATTAATTCTTTCAGTTCCTGGATTAAACTGTTGTGCAAAACATCCCATCAAACAGAGAACATTATATGGTATGTTACTGTAATTAAATAAAGAGATAATTGAGCTAGAGAGATGCTCACAACACTTAATTAAGATTAATTAAGCAACATGATCTTCAACTGGAGAAGATGAAACCGAGCAATTCAAAACTGGCTAGACAAGGTGGCTGTGACATGTGGAATTCACGAAGGCACATAGCGGGAACATGTTGTCCAGTAACACTGCTATGGCAGCCTCACCAACCAAGTTGATTTAATGACGTTGTGTTTAGCACCTGGAACACACCCATTCTTTTGGCCAAACACAGGCATGCCTGTTACACAGCTAGGAGTTCAGACGTTGGTGGCTGGAGGCTTGGTAGCACAGATAAAGCACTGCCAAAATATACACAAGATTTCCTTTACAAGCCCTCTCTGAGACAGCAGCTAGATTAGTGTGTTCTTAGCTTCTCTGATCTTTTACTCTGATAGCAACACAGTTTATCTGTGCAACAGAATTATCACACTACAGGCAGACCAGCTGTATGAAATGGTTGGGAGAAATTATCATTTCGTAGCCTATTCAGAATGAAAGGATAATTCCAGTAATCGGTGTCATCAGTTCTTGCTTCAGGAGAGAAATCCTAAATTGTCCCTCCCATACAAAGAAAGCAAGAAGCTTAGTTGTTCTGGGTCAAATTAAAAAAAAAAACAAACAACCCAAACATTAAAGCAAGCTAGAGATTTTTTTTTTTTACAAGAACTGGGGAATCCCTCCCCAGAAATCCCCATTTGACCTGTTACAGTGTCACACCTTTTGTGCCTCAGCTGTGATTTTCTCTTGCTATATATGTGCTCAGGGCATCCCCATGTTCCAGGCAGAAATCTGCAGCTGTTCTTGGGTCTCCTGATACATTTTTTTCTCAGCTTCTGGTTTTGCAAACCTAATGCTTATATAATGGATGATCTCAATAGATAGTCTCTCTCCATATTTTATTTTTCAGCCTTGACAGCCTCATTTTTTTAAACAGCTGTTTCATTAAGGCATGCATCCTCCTAAATAGTCTGAGGTCTCAGTACTGCAATGTCCTGGTTTTGTGTCCTCATGGCACGTTCACAGCCAGTTTGGGAATTCCCACCAGAGTTAAGTGGCAGTATATTACCGAGTTTTGTAGCTGAAACCATGTTTTTCAGACTGTTGTTAATCACTGTGAGATCTTGCTTAGTGCTTTTCAATCACTCAAAAGCTGTAAAGCTCAGCAAGAAAAACACTCTTTGCACCAATATAGTCATCTGAAATTAATTCCATGTTGGTGACTGAATTTCTCTTTTGGATGGTATGTGAAGTGACGAGTCTATCTGGAGCCATCAGATCTGTCGTCCTGTTTGAAAGTAATTTCGTGACTGCATGAGAAACACAGGGACAGCACAATCGCCACCTCTGCTTGCTAAATAAGGCTTATTTTTCAGGTCACCCACCCTAGACTCCTCTGCTACACTATTAGGGAAAACACCGAGAGATTTGGCTGCAAGCTCAGTGTGGAGATCATGATGTGTAAACCCATTTGAAGGATCTGCAATAGCAAATGGTCTGGGGGTGAAGTAAGGAGGTGAGATGGTTGTTACATGAATGATGTTTGTGATAAAAAAAAATTGCTTGTCATTTTAGGGTGTCTGATCCTAAAGTTCTTTTGTTTCCCTGACATAACTGGTGTGATTTAGCACTGAAAACCGTGAGTTTTGTGGTCATCTGTTTCCTTCTAATCCTTCCCATGACCATGTAGGTAATTACTGAGGCATCCTGGGGTCTGGTTGCTCCATGGCTTCCAGAGAAAGCAAGAAAGTCAAGGTTGGATGTTTTGACAAGGTGGCAGGAGAAGCTGCCACCTTGGGCCAGTGTCTTCAGCATCCCAAGTCTTCACAGCCTGCTGTCTTTCCATGATGGTGAATTGTAAGGTGGAGACAGCAGTGAGCTCCTAAGGCTCTTTTACTTGTTTTACCCTTACTTTACTGCAGTGTACTCAGCCCAGAGGTTTTAAGTCAGATCACCTTTCTGTGAGCTTGAGCCAACAAGACATATGTCATGAAATCAGGTGTACTGAACTCTGTAACAGGTATATTCAGCTCTTGTCATGCTGTCTCTCAATACCTTCCAAGCGCCAGGGTCCCTTGTCTCTTGTCAGTTTAACTGCATTTATTTATTTTTGTTTAGAGAGTACTAGAATAGAGAGGGATAGACTAGGTGCATCTCCTTCTTCAGATCAGCATTACCTGATAACTCTCTCCTCTGTATTTTGTTAGTGCCTTCAAAACAGTACATGTTCCTTTATTTTCTTGCTTCCTAGAGTAATAATTAGTTTTTATTTTCTCTGTGTTAATCCTGTTCAAATCTAGCCAAAATATTTCCTTCCCCCTCTCTCACACTGCAGTTGTAGTCCCATGCATCCCTTTCACTAGAATAGAATAGAATAGAATAGAATAGAATAGAATAGAATAGAATAGAATAGAATAGAATAGAATAGAATAGAATATTTTCAGTTGAAAGGGAAACTATTCTATTCTATTCTGTTCTTTCAGTGTGAGCAGCTGGAGCAGAAACTCAGAGCTCTCAGGGTCACATCTAGCTTTGAAACAGGAACATTTAACCAGGAGCTCAGTGTTGATATTCTCAATATCACAGGCAATGTTTGGAAACTTTTAATTTCATTGGTATGTATGGTTGAAATCACACTTCTCAAATGTCCTTATTAGCCAAGGGTGTGATAATGCCCTCCCCAGATAATACTGTTCTCAGATACTAGTTTTAAGATAGTGCAGTTCTGGATGGAAACCAGTGCCACAACTTAGATACCCAAAGGTAAATATTTGGGTTTGCTCACTTATAAATAATGAGTGATCACTAGCACAAGCGAAGGGCATAGAGGCACAGTGTGTGGAAATCATATGCTTGGCCAAATAAGAGATCTCTGCTCTAGAATAAATCATTTACTTTTAAAAATAATTAGTACTGTTGGACTGTTCTAAGAAGTGCAAGCATTGATAAAATAATAAACAACAAATGCCTGCAAAGTCCAGAACACCTCTTGCTATTTCTCTTATAAGGGCTAATACACCTTCACTTTTTTTTTTTTAGTAACAGAGATGAATTTACATAAAGAGAGGGCAAAACCTTGTTGCAATGTTATACATGTAGCAAGTATCATGTTAATCATCCAGGAGTGTGATAGTTTGCTAAATTATTGGACAAAGTGCAATTAGATTGCCTCAAAGTAACACAAAGAATTGCAGGTACAAAATTGGGTTTGTTTCCTAAGAGGATGGACCGGTGATTGTTGTAGTTGAGCCAAGACTTAAGTCAGTTACATTTGAAACTTGCTGGCTAAAATGCAATTTTCTATTCCATTTGCTATATGTATCATTGCTTTGCTCTTCCTGAAGAAGGGGAACAAACATAAATCTCAGCAACATTTATTTACCAAAGCAGAGGCTAAGGCAGAGATTTATAGACTACGTCATCTCCTCTGAAGCAGAAAATACAGAGGCCCAGGAGCAACCAAGGAAAGGGATATCACAACCTTCAAAAGTTCGAACTTGCTTGCTTCTGCACTTTAAATTTGAAGGCAATATATAAAGCAATGGACAGGTAGGGGCTGCCAGTTTTGTGAGCCCTGGAAGATACTCATAACTGCCGAAGGACTAAAAGAAATCACAAAATAGCAAAAGTAGCCTAGTGTTAACAGCAGGTATATGCAAATAAAATATTTACACACATAGATACAGACATCAAGAGACACAGACAGAGGGTGACATTCCACCAGCTTATGCCAAGGCTCAGAAAGCTGCAGTGTGGTGGGTTCAGTGATGCATCTGAATTACTGTACAGCATAGGACTGTGGTTCTCTGGACATCAGGTCCATCGGTTGAAGGGCTGGGGCCACCAGTGAGAGATTCAGTATGTGAGAGGGGAAAGAAATTGCCGCTGTGGTTAGCCTGGCTTAAGAAAACCAGCTCTGCCTGAAGGAATCAACCTCCAAGGCATCATGTGCAGATATTCTCACTGCAGCAGCAGACAGGACAAAAAGGCACAATCTGATCTCCCCAAAAAAGTCCTTAGCTGAATGTTCCCAGCATGCTTTCATAGCTGTATTTGACTGCTGGAGCAGCATTTTCTCTTTAAACAACCTCCTTCAGTCTGGGAATCCCTCGGGCAGCAACAGCCTCTGAGATACTGTTATTTACAAAGACAGGGCAGAGCTCAGCCAGGTAAGCAGATGTCTTCAGGAAAAATGCTGCAAGGACATGGTCAAGGTCCCACCCTCTAAAGCAAACCTGACCTCACTGGCTCAGGCTGAAGGACCTAAACCAGCATAAACTAAGGAAAAACACAGATGGAGTTTTGCTTACTTTATGTCTGTTTTCGGTTTTATGTTTTAAGCGTTCTTTGTTGAAATAAGATACTGATATTTCTTGTGCTGGATAGACTATAAAGAAATTCCTTAAGTAAGCTAACAGCAATTCTCATGTAGACAGAAGTTTCGTTTGTGGATTGAAGGGAGATTGTGCAGCTGAGGCTTGCTGGGACATCCACTCTTCTTCCCAGGCATCTGTGCTTGGGTTCTTGTGTTTTCTGAACTACTTGTGCTGTGGAGAATGGTTGTACCTGTGCTAAGAAGTGATGAGACTTTGAAACAGCTGATATTGCAGAACAGAATTTGCCACGAGATTTGGTGACTTCGGGCTTATCTGTCCCATCTGAAGCAAATCAGTCTCTTGATTCTGAACCTGTGTGATATTTAAAACATACAATGACTGTTGCCACAGCACAAGTGACAAGTGTATTTATCATCTGTCTTGACAGTTAGCAGTCAGATTTATGTATCACATACTGTTGTGGTTGTTCTCTGTCATTTGCAGGTGTAACTATGATATATGACTTGAATGCCCATGAAAATATATATTCCACAGACCCATTCCAACAAACTCCAGAGCTTCACATGTGCTTAAAGGACTCAAACTTGGCTGAGTCAACCCAAAGACTCAATTTTCATAAAATATTTTTTGATTGTTTTCTGCCAGCATTTCACTTTATGTCAAGTAGAATAAATGACTAGTTTCACCTGAAGCTTAATTTCCCCACCTTGTATTTCTGCAAGGAAACTGAAAACTTAATTGTGTCAGCAGGAGAAGGAATATGACTTTATTAGCAATTATTGTGTGTGTTTCTCCCAGCTGACTGCCAGATAGTTTGATTGCACAAGTTACTTCCTCCTATGATCAAAACCAATACATTGATCAGTACAGCTCTTAAGTGTCATGTTCCAATCTATAAGGCATTTGTGTAACAGAGCATCTCAAAAGGGATTGCCTAGGGCTCTTTTTACTTTATGAAACCCACCAGAGCATAAATGTCTCCTTTTTTATGCTCCCTAGTTTCCTGGATTCTCCTCACCCTCCCCCACATTAGAAACTGTTTGCAGCTATGCTCTTTCCTCTTCAGATTTTTTGCTTCTCCTGACACTTAGAGAAGTGTCCTTGGACATGGTGTATTAAATTGTTCAGAATGAGCTTGACATTTTTCTTTTGGACATCTTCAGAAGAGATGAGGTTCTGCTTTCTATGGCGCTCAGATGAGGAAATTGTTTCCTTAGGTTCTTCTTGCACACAGAAGTTCAGAGGGTCCCTGAGTCTGGAGGGCAGCAGTAGCTGGCATCACTCCTATGAGATCCTCACTAGCAGATGTCCAGGAACTACACCTATTGAAATTGGAAAGGCTGAAATGAGATAACAGGCTATCATCACAGGATGTTTGGGGATATAGCTAACAGAAAATGGGGACTTAGCAACCTCTGAATCATATTGAAATGAAGAAGCTGTCAAAGGCACCTCCTGTCCTCCCCAGCACACTCCTGAAGACGATCTAACCTAGCTGTGAAATAGCTCTTGGCAGGGAAGGCGGATGAGCAAATGAAGCATCATCCTTCCTGAACAACAGGGGAATGAAAACACAGCCACCAAGCAATATGTACTTAATGGTTTATTTTGGTATTGGTTTTAACCAAGCTAAAAATGAGGAGCAACTGTCTATGAAAGTGATGCAGGTAATTAATGTTTGCAAGTGGGGTATATATAGGAAGACAGAGTAGGATGGGGAGCATAGAGGGTCTGCTGCTGCCCTTAGCGCACTGAGGGAAAATGCAGTGTTCGTTTGTCAAACCAAGGCTGTACAGAGGACAATATGGAGATTTTACTCAAATTAAGCACCCACTTCCAATGTCACCATCTGTAGTATGACATTTAATCCTAATAAAATGCTTACCAAATAAGACTAGTTATGAGCACAGCTCAAAAGTTTGCCATGTTAATATTTTTCATAATATGATGTATAAAGTTTTACAAATTCATACACAGTGGGCTGCAAGAGAGAAGCAGTCTAAAGTCAGGAATGTGATAGTTAGTGCATATCATAGAAAATAGAAATGCATTTCATATTTCATAGAATTGAAAAACCTCGAGGAAGAAGGAAAGACAAGTGCAACTCCCATTCAACACAACATGGTGAAACATGGTATATGCTTTCATCTGACCTGTCCTTCCCCTGGAGCAGGATAGATAGCTGAGAAAAGGCAGCAGCTACTGTAGCCAAAGAAATTTTAACTTCAGTTAGTAAGACTTACTACTAAAACTTAACCTAAAACATAGATACTAGTTGAGATGTTAAAGGCACCAACAAGGATCTTTATTATTAATTTTAATCTTAATACTGTCTTTTGTTATTTAATTTTTGTGTCATTGTTCCATTACCAGAAAAAACAATTTTCAGATCTTACCATTAGGTGCCTTAAGATATGTAGATTCACAACACCACTTTCAGCATATCCAGAAATTACCAGGATACAAACCCATAGACATTGCATGGGCACATGTGTGAACTGGCCCTACAAAAGGCAGGAAAGGCTGATACATACCCTGGTGACCAGAAAACTTACCAGCAGGCTGTAGAGTAGGAAGGAACATGCGTGAGCCCCAGATGCTCTGAGGGAGTTTGTGATAGTTTGCTATTCAGAAAGGAACTTAAACTAGTGACTGACATTAACAATGTGCATATGCTAGACTTGTGTTATAAAACACATAATTCTTTATAGAAAGTCTTGTTTTGACACAAAAAAGTTCTGCTATTGCACACACAAAGTAGACACATGAAATGATGAAGAATTTTTTGCCAGAAGACTTCAACAAACTGCAATTGTCATTTTTCACTGGGTATTTCGCTGCAGAAAAGGCACCCATTTCCCAGATAGCTGCAGTTCTAACACTGTGGCACGTTTGAAGCCTGACAAACAAAAGTCAGTCCTGGTGCTCATGGCTGCAACACATCTGGAAATCGTGGTGTCTCCATTGCACCAGGAAACAACTCAAAGTGGTTTTTGCCACTATTTCGTTCCACAGCTTTGACAAATGGCTTGTGTTTTTTTAACTAGCAGATGAAAGATCTAATTATGCCAGTTGAGAGATCTCCATTTATAAAAAACCATTCATTATCTTCCATTTGAATATTCTTAATTGATCCTGCTTGTACTTCAGTAATTGAAACACCTTATTTAAAAAACAGAAGCCTATTATGAGCTATCCCATCTGCGGGTAGTTATAAACCGCTCAATGTGATGCTGTGTATTTCTAACATAAGCGAGCACTTCCAAGTACTCTCCTAATTATCAGATTTGGGCCTCTTATGACTGTTGCATTAATTATAGTGCAAAAATGAACTGTAGGCCAAAATCAGCAGGTAATTAGAGCATACAATGTAGTGCCGAACTTAACATTAATTAGAGAGGAATGGAAATACAGAGTTAATGTGAGAAAAAGGGGAAAGTGCCTGTCTTCTGCAGCATGGCATTGAATGGCTTCACTCATTGCTTACTTGTTTACCCTCGTGTTTATAATTAGCAAATGGATTTAGATCACTGAAAACAAATAGCGGCTTTGTTGATTTTAAAGTTAGTTTAGTTTCTGTCCTTCATTACCCAAGTTTCTTTTTCTCTTGTGGAAACATCAACTATTGTGTCATTAACAAGGTGCAAATCTGTGATGGAAGACGTCAACATCTCTGGACTGACACCATCATCTTGCTTGCTGTGTGGATCTCATGTTTTTCATCACCAGTCTTTGTCACATTCATGTTCATAATATCCAAAGTCCAAGGCCTTTTGCTAAAGTTGAGCAGAATGTCCTGCAGTGGAAAGTAGGGAAACTTATAAACATCACTCAGGTCAAGAATCTGGAAGACAGAAGCTTAAGGAGGCTGGGAAAAGAGAAAACTCCAAGCTGGGAGATGGGACAAACATCATTATGATGACTGTCGGCAAAGCCTGTCAATGATGACATCTATTGGCACATGAAGTAGTTTCTTGAGGGAACCACTGTAGAAACACCCATTGGATGACCAAAATTAGGCTGGATAAAGTAATGGCAAGTGGTACAGCCCTGTATCAGCAGAGAGGTTGCATGGGGTAGGTGATAATCTCTGTCATCTCTCTAATGCCTCCACTGGACTTGTTAGAACAAGGAAAATGTACCTTTCAGCCCAGGTGCCTGGGGACCTTCTTGGTGATACCTTCTTCATTCCCTGCTCCACTGTGACATGAGATCACAGTGCTGCTTCTCCAGACATTGTCTCAGCAGCTCTATACAAAAAGCAAAGCAGGCTTATTTTTAAACTGTTGCACAATATGCTGATATTTTGCAATACTCAAGTTCAGCAATCAAGGTGACGGGGGGTCTTTAACCCTTCCAGCGGGGTCAGGATTGGCATTAGCTAGCATCACCTTTCTGTTTAAGGTCCACAGTGCTGCTCAGCACCTGGAGCTGTGGGGGAGAGAGCTGCAGGCACCCATGCCCCAGCAGGTCTCCATGAGCTGGGCAGAGGGGAGCGGAGAGGCAGCATCCCTCGCACATCCCAAAGTCGGGTGTTTTTCCGCATAGGGGTGCCTGTGATTCTCATCCTTACACCCAGGAAGAGGTGAGATACAAACTGCTAATCTTTCTAGAAAGGGGAGAGTGAGATGCATTTGGGATGTGCTGCAGAAACGTGGCAGCTATTGTTCTGACAGGATCAAAACTGCTAATGGTATAATGAGGCTCATTATTTTTACAATGAGTTTGGCTGTTTGAAAGCTGCCACGCTTGACAGCTCTGGAAGGCACAGGCACCTGCTTGAGCGAGAAAGGGAAAATGCAATCAGGCCACAGGAGCACAGGGGCAACAGCTAGAAGAGTTTATCAGCTCCCTGGGAAACAGAAACTCAATTGTCAGTTGAGCATTGTTGCTTGGGTCAGGCTGACAGCAGAGAACAACTTTGACAACAGTGATGGCATGTTTTGGGTATGTGGTTATTTCGTTTATTTAAGGTCTGGTTGAGCCTTGTTGAGTCATGTCCAAAAAGCCACTGAGCCATCAGCAGTCAGTGATTCTGGCTTATGGAGCAGATCTGGTAACCATCTCCCAAAGTATTAACTTTCTCAATGGTGACACTGCTTTATGCTGAAAAATTGAACCTGTTCAGCTGCTTGCTACTGGAGGTTTGGTTTTATAAGATAAGAGCTAGGAAATGGGCAGGCAGGAAGATATACAAGCTGTACAAACACAGTCACAAACATACATACTCAAGGGATCATGTGCTGTATTTCTCACCTCTTCCAGGCCCCACTCAGAGATTGTTTGCTGTTTTTACTTTAAAAGTTATTACAAATCTCAAGCATGTCTTAGCAACATCCATGCTACAATTACTAAATGGCCAACAGTGACAAACATCAGATGGACGTTCAGAGCAACCTCCACTGGAGGCAATGGAAAATAAAATAAACCTGCTCAGTGTGAGTCAGGGCCAGCAGGCACGGTGCCTGGCCAGTCTCAGCTGTTCCCCTTGTCTGAAATTCTGTCAGGTAAAACTCAGATGCTGAAGTTTAAAACAGGACAGCAGTATTATATGGTCAGCAGAAGAGAGGACAGCTGTCGGTGGGTGCTGCTCTGTGCAAAGGCAGTGTCCTGTCCCAGCGCCAGCTCAGCATCACAAGCACAGTGCTGCAGAGCTGCAGCGTGACCGTTACAGTGCAGGGATGCTTCAGCCTTTTTAGTAACCATTGTTAAAAGAACCAGAGGAAAGGTGGAATGTAATTATTGTGACTGCAATGAGAAACTGGAGGCCCAAACCAAACTCAGTCATCTCCCTGTTTTTATTTCGCCAGCCTGAGAGCATCATTACGGTCAGTGACCCAAAGGCAGGATACTCCCAGCCTCTGAGGGTGTGAAGGATTTAGTGGAGGAAGGAAGTTCTTCAATAAATAAAACACCTTTCCCACAGCTGTAAGTTGTTCTGTCCTGGAAAGCATTCTGACATTTTAAAATTGAAATAAAACATTTTTATGTAAGTGATTAATTGCTCCTGCTGGAGCACCACAGCCCTGAACCAAACTATGATTTAGTTGTACCAGACACTATTCATATCTGATATAACACAATGCTTCTTCCAAAGAGGCTAAAATTCAAAGACAAGGCATGCAAAGGAAGTATTATTGCCTCTGTTTTATCCACAATGAAAGAAGGCTCAGAGAAATGGCATGGTTTGCCCACTATCAAACAGAAATTGTTGGAAAAAACACCTCTTCAGTCTTGAGGTGTCCCAAGTCCATGGTAATCTTCCGTCAACAATTTCTTAAAATAGCTCACTGAAGTACTTAGCTGATCTTTGTTCTTGTTAGCATGTTTAGCATTTGTCTATTTGCTTAGCATTAAAGTATCTGTAGTCATGTTCCTGGTTTTAACTTTTGATGGCTATCAAGAATGTAATTATCATCTGAAGAGGTTATTATTCAATACAATGAGACTGTGTAACAGCATGCAAAAAGTTTTAGCCAGTACCCAGAGATAATGACATAGAAAAATGTGTTCCTTCAGCCTTATTTTTTACTGAATTGGACTCTTTGCTTCTTAGCTGATCTATGTGAAATGCCTTGGCTGACTCAGGCCAGGCCCCTAATTAGTTATCGTCATTAATCAATCTCTATCCAATCTATTTCCTGTGCCAAGTGAAGGGTTGCGTTCAGCACTCTACCAAAGATACCAGTGTGATTTTCCTCCATTCATGGAACAAGAGTCTTCTGAGCAAAGGAGCAGTGTGCTGGCATTAGCTGTTGAAGTAGCTTAAATGGGTTCCTACAATTTTTCTTAGACCAAATTCATTAATAGAGCCTGGCAATAAAAAGAATTTAAAAAGGAAGATATAATGAGCACTTGCAGTTCCAGGGAAACAAACTGATAGGGTCATATTCAGCAAATTTTTTCAGCAGGAGAAAATGAAAAGGAAAAAGGTTGCTGAAGTGTTTTGACATTTTATTTCAAAATGATATTTCAGTTTATTATTTGCTTGCACTTTTAAAAGGAGTTAAACATCCTCCTTAAAAAAGATATGCTTCTACTGTAAACACAAAAATAAAGGAACTGGAGGGGATGTTGGTCTTGTTTTGCCAGAAAAAAATTATGAAACATTTCTACTGTACATCAACCTAAAGCACTGGGGCCTATGTGTTGGTGCAGTCATGTATCCACCTAGCATTATCTGCACACCTCTGCTTTTGGAGATGAGGACGTCCCTGGCATAGCTACAGTCACTTCCCTGGTACTGTATGGGACTTTGGCCCATGTCTGACCGAGCCGGTCTGGGAACGTGTCCTGGAGCTGCAGGTCATTAGAGCAAGTGGCAGCCAGAGCTGGCTTGTAAGAGTGAGAGAACAGGCGAGCTTCAGCAGAGGAAAACATCCTTCAGGAATGATGGAACAAAGGAAAAAGAAAAGAGAGAAACAAACGTACTGATAGATGCTTTGTTTTCTGTGACTTCTCAGATACAAAGAAAGTAATTTTTTTTCCAGTGGTATGTTTCTCTCACTCAAGGGCTTTGCTTACTTGGAGAACTGCCTGCTAATTTTAAATCTGAGGAGGCACGTAGAAGTCTTACAAAATGTACTGAAGGCCAGATTATGTGGGCTGGAGACAGCTGTTTTTAAAACCTCTAACTGAAATTTAGTAAAGAATGATGAGTGCTTAATTCCAGCTCGCAAGGTCTGAACAGCATTATTTGATTTAAAGATAATTAAGATATTTAGCATAACTGCTCAAATGTGGAAAAAAATAAACACTTGTCATGAGATAGAGACAAATTTGTATTTACATTTGACTATAAAGGATTTTAAAATCAACATTGCTGTCATATCCATATAAATAATTTAGCAATCCAAATGTTTTCCTGAGATTGGATTTTCATCATTCAGCTGCAATGGGAAAATTGAACTTTTGATGATATTTCTGTGGATTATACCCATGTTTTTCCAAAGGACTGCATCATAGGATGAATGGTCCACTAATATTTGCTCCTATTTTTAAAAAAATAATTAAATAGTAAGACTAGGACAGACTTCAAATTTGGCTAGGACATTTTAAGAATTCAGGATTATTTTCTCTTTGGTGCTGATGCTGCTTGAGACATCAAGTCCACTGACTAGGTGGATTTTACACACAGATAAATGATGATTCCTCCCCTAAATTGGAATAAAAGACACTGAAGGCAAAGGAATATTACTCCTGTAAGGCTCGCTGCAGAGGATGGATTTCATTTTCTTTGCCACGTTACTGTGTTTTCCTGGGCCTGGCTGCAAAGGGACAGACAGATACCGACCGTGTCTGGCCGGCTGTTTCTCCACCAGAGTTCCAACAGGCAATTTACCAAATCATCCACCCCAGCCACTTTACTCAGATAATCACACCATATCTTTGTGGGCTCTGCAGGCTGTCAGCTTGCAACGAAGAGAAATCGTCACAGGAGGAGGGGATGGAGTGATTCGTCTGCCATCCAGACTAACTCAGCTCCCAAGCAGAAGCAGCAGCTAACCCTAATGACAGCTTCACCATCCCCACACCTGGGTTCATCTGGTTTGAATTCCACCTTCCTCTAGCCTGCTTGGGTGGGAGCCCTGCGCTTGAAAGTGCACGGGAGACAAACATCAGGTATATCCCTACAGAGTGAAAGGAATAGATCTGATATTTGAGGGAGTTCTCTCAGAGCCGTTCTCATTGTGTTTTCTGAGTTCATACACTCCCTTTTATATTCATTGGTTTCCCATACATTTAGACGAGAAAGTGTCTCTGAATTGGCTTCTGTTGGACAAAGCAGATTACATGTAGTCATGCGCAGGTGCAGGGAAAGACCTACCTTTAGTAAACTCACCTTTGATAACATGCTGGTCTCCTCAGGGTTGTAGGTCAATCAGATGCAGCACAAGGACGATACACAATAAGCTTAAACATTATTGCTAGGAAACCTTGCAAGTATCTTGCTCATCTCAGAAACAAAGAAATGAGAAACCCACAGAGAAGCAACAGGAGCTATTCACCCTAGAAGTATTAGATATATTGCTAGTTTTGCAGCACTGAATATGAAATTAGTTTACATTGTTTTGCAACATTGATACATATCAACAAAAGGACAGGATGAGCTTGTAATTTCTGGCTATATTTTGCCTCAGGAATTGTGTTGAGTAGGTAAGGGGTATTCTTGTTATCCTGCTATAATGATTTCTACTGATGGCCAAATGTAGAAGTTCACTTCAGTGGCTAGAAGCATGAGTCATTCAGCCCAGAGATTACTAGAGTTACTAGAAAGCTTTTAATTTTATGGAGTCTACGAACCCAGTAATTGTGAGAGAGGGACAATTCTGCACTGACCTTCTGAAAATTAAACATGCAGCTGTACTAAAATCAAATGTTTCATGAAAATACATTTAATTTGGATTATGTGTATTCATTTTTTTCAACAGAAAATGGGAATGAACATATTTTGTTCACCTTTTATTTTGACATTTTGTGTATTTCCGATTAAAAAAAATATTTTTGCCTCTTTCAAAATGAAAAATGTCACAGATCAAAATAGCAAATTCCAGAGATTCTTGGATATTATTTGGATTTTACCAAGATTTCCCAGTTTTCCAAAATATCAAAAGCACCTTTTCAGGGAGACAATAGAATTGGCATCTTTACCCTTAGCTCCTGTAACCCTGGATGGCACTCCAACACCACAGGCTCTTTCCCGCTGCTCTGAAACACATGCTCAAAGTTTATTCCTGGCCCATTTGGATACAAGATGGTTTGTGTGATCTTTCTTGGGCGCTTCGATCATAGACATGGCTAAATAATTATGCCAGCCAGAAACTGTACTGCACTTGACATCTCTGTGATCTACAAGCAGTCATTTATTGTGCGTTAGTGGCTGCCATAAAATACAGAATTAAAAGACTCTTTTCTAACTGCTTCTGAAACAGGAATAAAGTAAGCAGATGCATCACTGTCTGGAATAACTAACAGTCATCTTAAGCTGTTCTCTCTTTCCCTCTCTTTTATAGTGCCTTTATGAATTACATTGTTTGCATTTATAATTATGGGATTGGACAGATGGTGGAAGGCTTATTTCAGAATGATGTGTTCATTGAAATAACCTACTCTGGTCTGCCAAGTGATTGTTAACTGTAATCCCATTTGATATTGAAGACAGTTATTTATTCTTTCTCTCTAAGTCCATCTGAAAGAAATGGAGCTTTGAGAAATGGATGCTATACTGGGTGTGAAGCTGCAATAGTGGTGCTGCATATATTCCAGGTGGGAAACCACTAAAGAATTTTGCAGCTGTGAGAGAAAGAAAAATGCAGAGAAAGATAAATTTTGGACCACCACAATTTTCAAATCTAAGGAAAGTTTCAACCCTTTATTCAATTTGGAAGCTCAGTTCCACTTACAATGTGGTTCCAGCCAGCTTTTACCTATGAGCAAACCCTTTCTATGGTCCACCATCTTAGGTAGTTGAGTACAATACTGGTAGATTCCATTATTAATAATGGGACTCTCTCCTCAAGCAAAACATAAAGCTTCACAGTTTATCACATCTTTCATAGTAAACATCTTGTCTTCCTCTAGTCCCAACAAGTGCTTACTGGGTGCTTTGGCAATAACAAGAGGTTTCGTGATGTAACTGGAAGTGATCATCACATATTTGTCCCCCTTCCTGGGAATCTTACTGTACCAGCTTCACTTTACCAGCTTTATGATCTTGCAAGGCATGTGATAGATCTGGAGACAATTCTTTGCACTTCAACTCTTTTGCAGCATTTTATTTTTGAGATCGCCTGCCCCACTATTTTCACATCAAGACTGCAGGATCTGATCTGAACACGGATGAAAGCAGAGACACAGTGTCAAGGTTTCTTTGTTGAGATTGAAGGAGTCTCTATTTCTCCAGTTGTGACCATTATCCAGGTTCTAATTCCTGGCCTTCACATCTCCTTGTGCATATGTTCTATCCAGGCTACCGCAAGATGCCACTTGTGGCAGATCTTCTTCACTCAGTGGGCAGTCTGAGGGCTGTGCTGCTGGTGAGCTGCTCAGAAACATAGTTTATAGCTCTCCTATGGCTGAAAGCTTTGCTCTTCTGCACCAAAGCAATTGGCATCATTTGTACCCCACAGCTGTGGCACAACCATGGCATCATCAGAATTTTGCAGGCAAAACTCAGAGAAAATAGTGAAGAGTGAGATACAAAGGGGCAGGACTCCTGTCTGCCTGTCTGAGCCCACAGGGAGCAGAACCAAAGGTGGGAGGAATGGGAGAGCAGTGGATAAGTTGATTGTGTTCACTAAAAATAACCAGAAATATTTGTGTTTTCTGGGTTGCCTCTGCAACCATTGTCACAACCTTCAAAGATGCAAATTGGCTGTACAAAAGCTGTTACTGAGAAGCTTTCTGGGATCCTGGAGAAAGTTTCTAGTTGCATATGAAGGGAGAAACATATTTTGAAATGTTTCATTTGGAGTGCTGGTAATCAACAACTGGAAAAAGGAGAAAATGAAAGAGACAGGCAGATGAGTGCTCACTCATACAAAATTGCCAATATGACAGTGGTTAGATCAGTCACCTTGATAAGAGGCAGAAGGAGGCCTTGAACATGAATTGGAGTCTGCTTTTTTTTTTTCTTCTTCTTTACTTTCTCATGAGAAATTGCAGACTTGCTCCAGATCAAAATGAGGAAAATATTTGAAACTGTGAAAACTTTTGGTGAATGGGAAAAGCATTTTCTACACCACTCTGATTTTAGCTTCAAACTCATTATTTTTTACCTAGCAAGTAAGTCTTTACAATTGCATGTTTCTCAGATGCTCTGACCTCCCTCAAATATCCACTCCAACTTATTAAATCTCCTAGCTGTAAAATAAATTAGCCTGTACATTTTTTCAGGGCATGCATTGTCTTCAAAAGGAGCTTGCCGGAGCTCAGCACAACAGATTTCCACTTTAGTTTGGATACAGTATGCTACTGTCAGGAAAACATGAATAGATTTAGACTTTTCAGAGTTTTAATTTTGTTGAAATTTAATGCTTGGTTGAATTTGAAATATTTAATTTGGAATGCAAGCAGGTGACAAAAAAAAAATTAATAAAGGACACTTCTCCAAAACAATGACAACAAATTGCAATGCCTTTAAATGAAAAATTTCACTTGTAAGTTTTACAGAATTATTGCTTTTAAATTTTTTTTTAAAGAAAAATTCATAGAAACTGGCACAGACACAGGAGAACTTTCAGTGCCACACACCCTGCAGATTTATTTCTTTTCTTATTATTTCAAATTTTTAAGAATGTCACAGTTAAAACTTGCTCCTTGCCTGACTGCCATGCTTGAGTTCCCTCCATCAGTCTAGTAGGGAACCACCAGCAACAACCCCCAAATCCCAGTGCAGGCATGTCCAAGGACCACAGTTTCATTTCAGTTAGGGGTAATTTTCCTGATTTGTGTGAGTGTGGGTTCAGCAGGAGACTTTCACAGGCTATCACATCTGTAAAGTCGTGGTTGCAGCCAGCAGTGGAACATTACAGTATATTACAGGCTTCAAACAATTTAATGTGAAGAGCTAAGAACAGCACTTATTTCGAAGAATTTGAGACAAGGTTTTTATCTTCCATTCTTGCATTATCATGGGGTATTTAGAAACTCTGGCAGTAACTATTCTCCATTTATAATATAAAGATTATAAAAAAGATTTGCAAATACAATGAAACTTCGTGCTTATCAGCTTTTGTACAGTTCATATCTAAACTTCCCCAGACTTTGCAGTCATTTGTGTACCCAGCTGAGATCCGAGCTAGCCTGGCAGTACCAGTAACAGACATATATGCCATAAATGCACCCATCCACCTACTTCTGCAGTAACACAGACCTCTCAGTGTCTGAATGTGTGTGCAAGATCTCTACCTGGTGACAATGTGTCCTTCATTTTCTGGGCAGAGGGGGAGTGAATTTAGGTGGCAAAAGTCCCAGGGAGCAGAGAGTTAACAGCTCCCGTTATCCCCCCTCACAAAAGTGAACCCTCCCCAACCCAGTCCAGGGACTCCTGCAAAACCTCACCTCAGTGTCCAGGGACTCCTTCAAAACCTCACCTCAGTCTCCAGGGAACGTCAGGACAACAGGAACCACCTCCTGCCAGTTCAGAAATGGAAGCAATTAATAATGTAAACAGGTGTATTGGGAAAGGATTACTAAAGAGAGAGCAAAGACAGCTGCGCAGCTACAGCGCATTTAGGGTGGCTGCAGCTTCCTCCATTAATCTGCCTTCAGCCCAGCCAAAAGGTTCGCCATGCCTGGACCATCATGGGCATTTATTTTATTCATTTTTTTCTCTACTATTATTATGACCCTCTAGGTAAAATTATTTCTCCTGCCAGGGTTAAAGGGACAGAGCCTGCTGAGGGAACACTAAGCCCAGAGTGTGTTCAGAGGCTTTGCAAAGTGCAGGAGATGCTGCCACACAAGTCCTTTAGCCCATTAGTGATTCAGCTGTAGCTGGGAAAGGCTGTCTTTGCTCTCTCTTTGTCAGTTTGTTATTAATGAGCAGTATCTACTAACGCGATCCAAACCCTCGAAGAGTTTCTGTACCTGTGAGGGGGGCCCTGCCCCTCACAGCAGCCACCGGGATTAACTGCCTGCAGGCTAATGAACTCGAGTTTGCAGGGAGTTTAGGGAAGAAGGATGGATACGAGTGTTCAGAGCAAGGACTACGGTTAAAAGCCAGGGCAGTAATTCCCAGGTAAACCAGCTGCAAAACTGCAAACTGTGCTTCCCAGGCTGGTGCAGAGGAGCCATGGGTGTGCATAGCCAGTGTAGGCAGCTTTACGCAGATACTGCAAGCATGAAGGCTTGGTAGGAGGCATTTTTGGGAAAAGTAGATACCTTCCAATTCCTGTCTGTTCCCTGCTGTCCAAAGGACCCCAGGCACCATCTCCACACAGAGGCTCCCTTCTGGAAACTGGACTGGTGACTGCGAGCTGCGATACAAGAGTGACACACACACCATCAGGGTATGGCTTCCCCTCCTCTTGGGTTGTGCTCTGCTGAGGAAACGGATGCAGTTAGCTTTTGTGTTCAGAGCCAGGAGCCCCGGCCCCAAATTGCACTGCTTTCTGCTTTTCAGCAAGACAGGCATGATCCCAGGGGACAGAGCTGGATGCCGGGGGTTTGCTTATCAGGAGAGGACTAAGCAGGGACCTCAGGCTCCTTGAAAACAGTGATTGTTTTTCATTACAGTTGCAGAAGCCAAAGACCAGCAATTTTTTGGCTTTGCTTCCTTAATAAATTGTACAAGTTGGTGTGGAGGACAGCTCCGCAGGGAATGAAAGCAGGAAGATTACAAACAGCCACTGCATCCCCTTGGCGTTTTCTCCCTGGCTCTTGCTGAGTTCCCAGAATAATGCTGGAGCATCTTGTTCTGGTCATAGGCCTACAGAGGGTAAACTCACACAGGTCCCCTCTGCTATGCTGAGAGCTAATCCAACCAGTTAATTAAAGAGTCCATTGGACTGTCAGAAACAGCAGGAGATGCAGAAGCAATTATCTCCAAATTGGTCATCATCACAATTAAAGTACCATTTGGCAAGTATGCGAACAGCCTGCAGCAGGGTACCTTTATAGGTGGTAATGCCTTTTCATTATTGGGCTTTATTGCTGCGTGGTGGTGTCTATGATAGGAGTAAAGCTGTCAGGTGAAATGACAGAAACACTCACCCCCAGTTCTGGGGGAAGTCAGACGCAGAGGGCAGAGGCAGCCTGGGATGCTATTTGTAAATGAGCTTGGTAGCTTAACGTGCCAGTGTATACAAATCCCACCGAAGGAAAGCTGAGCAACTAATTTGCTGCAGATAATTTATTTAATGCATTTAAAACTTTTTAATATTTTTCCTGCTTACTATATTATGGCTTCCTCAGACATATTCATTACTCAAATGCACTTCATAGATTTCTCTTGAAACATTCAGCCCACACATGCAGGGTCTGAGCGTTGTTTTCTTTTTGCGGTTGGTAAGATAAATCCTGTGGTGCTTGGCTTCTCAGCTGGGTGAGAGCTGAGGCACATCAAGTGTGCATTCCTGTAGGTGAGGCAAAAATGAGTTTCAGGTGCAGCTGTGCTTTCTGTCTGAAACTTGCTTCCCATAGATACTGATGCCTGAAAAATTAATGGTATTTTCAGAGAGCAGATCAATTAAGACACAATGGTGTGAAAAAAAGCAGGGTTGTTATAACCCTGTCTTTTATCCAAGACTAAATTGGTGTGCTGTAACTGGCAGGTAGCTTTGCACTTTCATTTGAAGGGAAAATCTACTGTATGCAAAAACAATCCTGGTAACACAAAAGCCCACCGGTGGAGGACTCAAAGGAGTTTCCTGGAGATGTTGGTAAGATTTTTAGGAATGATGTGCCAGTACCAGAGGAAGCCATCACCCCTGCAGTGCAGCTTTCGCACCCTGCATACAAATGCTCTTTCCTCCTCTCCTACCAGTCCTCTTTCCCCACAGGGTAAACAGCTGGAAGTGCTGAGCTAACTACCAGAGGCTTCAGACAGACACTTTGTGCCACAAGAGATCTTGGGACACCTTAATGACTTCTCTTTAGCTTAATGCATCTTTGTAACAAACGGCATCACCTGCTCAATTGCTGATCTTGCACAACTGTTTTCTGACTACCGCAGAAGAAGAAGAAAGGTTTGGCTCTTTGGATGTCCTGTATGCAATCAGCTTTCAGTGCCTGTCTGTTGTGGTTCCGAGCAAGTTCTGAGTTGCTCTGAACTATGTCTGCCTTGTTCACAGAGCAGGGGGTCTCCTGGCTCTCATCCTCTGTATCACCATTTGTAGCAGAGACTTTGCCATGCTAGAGGTCTCTTTGGTGGATTGCCTCACACAATGTGACATGTCTGACTTAGTATATAAAATTCAAATTACATTATGACTTGTATGCTTCATGATCATCTATTCGGAGTGTCTGTTCAGTGTTAGATGCAAAATGTCTTATTGTTTCTTACATCAAGTCTGTATCTTGTTGGTAGAACCAGCACGCTTTTTGAAATTTATAATCATTATTTAAAGTGTTGGAGTGCTAAGGAAGTACATTCAATGGATGTATCTGCACATGCCTGTATTAAGGCAACCAAGCCTGACCATGTTGAAAACCAGCATCTGGTACATTAGAGAGTAAATTCCTCCAAGAATATTCACCAGGGCAAATTCAGACAGGCAGTATAGTTTATAGCCTGGCTTTGATTTTGAGTCCATGGCTGACCTACTAGAACTAACACATATTTCATTTGTAGGATATTCAGGTCATCTACTTCATGCATTTTAGTGGCATTGTAAGTACCTTAATTAGGAGCGTAAGTCCCAAGTGTACTCAATCGAGAAAAAGATGCATCCAGATTAATAATGATTTATGCCATAGTGTCAGTTTTTGATTGTGTAGACAATGAGGAGTTCCTGACCTTTTTTCTAATGATTATTCAAACAAATCCTGATGCTGATAGTACTTCTTTTCCCTCTGCTAACAGCAGGAGAATGGCTATAGTCTTCTATTTTCTTGGGCTTCTTTCTTTTTTTTAATCTTTATTGGGATGTGGATATTTCAGGTATATCTTGGATATTTGTTACTAAGAGAAATAATGTATCTACATCTCTGAACAGTCAGGAGGGGAAAGTCTTAACAGAGACCTGACTTCCCTGATATGTATTTGGACTAGGGAAAAAAATATTTTTTTAGTTATTTTTGCAGCTTCCTACTTCTGGACCTACTCAAAGGATGGTTTGGTTCAGCTTAAGTTTAAATGAATGGACTGCCAAAGGAAGATACCTGATTTGCTCTGTACCCTTCAGGAGGTTTGCAAGCAAGAATGATTAGATGTGAGATTCTAGAAAGATATGCTAAATTGGTTTTACTCCAGTTAGTCAACATTTTTGCTATCACCTCAGGTCTGCTTATTCCTACTAAGCACTGCACACCACTCAGAGAAAAGAGCTGCACGTCATTAGCAAACTAAATCAACAGTTCTATTCAGAAAGCCATGTTGAGATGGGCCACAGGAAATGGGCTGGTAGATGAGGCACAGGGTAAGAGATAATGTGGAATTCCTTACAACTGAATTCTGCTTTTCCATATCTGGCCCAAAGCCTGGAAAAATATCAGAAAGGTATACACATGACATGATACCTCCAAAGGACATAAAACCTGAACACCACTGGTTTGATAAAACATACTAGAATTGGCACTAAACCAAACTTTGCAATAAGAAAAACTTTTCTTTTGGAAGTGGCAATGCCTTGAAACATTGGTATTGGTTTCATCTTAACCACCATTCACTTCTCAAGCTAGTCTCAAATGATTCTTTAAATGCTTGCATTGAAGACATTAACTGAAGCGCCTTCAGCTTACTACACCCACAGATGGTCAGTGTTTCTTAGTTCTTTGGTCTGGTTTCCTCTCATTACCAGCTGTACCTTAGATACAGGAAAAACCAAGAGGTTCTTGGTTTTCAGGGATTGCCTTGACTGCATCAAACTGAAGATTTGGTTTCCTGTCATGGAGCAAAGTAGGGATTCACATTTGCTTAATGTGGGATCTGGATATTTGGAAGTTGTACTGTCTTAAGATGTACTTCAGGGTTTTAAAGAACTCATTTTACATAAGCGTGTCTTTTAACTAGCACTAACAAATCCTTATGTTTTTCCACTCCCAGGTACACTGTTTTACGTAACGGGCATCATCAGGAACATGAGAAGCTTCCAATCCACAATGACCCTGAATCCCAAGAGTCCTGTTTCTAGCCATAGTCCTAGAAAAGGAATGGCCCAGCTGAAGGAACAGATTCATTTTAGGATACCCTAAGGATTCACAGACAGCAGGACTTTATGAAATCTCATTCATCTGCATTGTCATGGTGCCTCCTGCACTGACTTCATATGAATGTCCAGCTGCACGTGCATATCTTGATGGGGGCATGGGAAGGTACACGAGCAGAACAGCTGAGGAGACTTTCCTGTACCTGCAAGGACAGCTGGACTATATGACTGCATGAGAAACTTACTCCAGGAGTGAGCTGATTTCTGTCAATGTAAGGAAACAACACAGATACAAACCACCCAGTGCAGGGAGTTCTGTTTTTCCTTTCCAGCTGCCACCTGTGTACAAGCCACCTCTCTGTCCTGTGGTACCATGACCTTAAAGATTAGAAGTTCTGGCTAAAGCCCTAACACGATGTGAGCCTGCTTCACCTGCACAAGATCCTGCCTGCCGGTGACCAGATGCTGTCAGGAGAGAAACAGCACTACATTTTCTTCAGCAAAATAAGAGGAAATGTTTGCCCTCTGATTATAGTTACTGGTGAAAGGTCAGCATGAGCTGCTGATTCACCCTACCCTGCAGAGCTTTCTTTGTAAATGCTTTTATTGTGTTTCCTGGCCAAGTTCATTGGTAGAAGACTCAGAAGGTATATATAGTGCCTGACAAGCTGGAGCAGGACCTACAGGGACATTTCACTGCTAACAGAAGGCCCTGCAAGCACTGCTTCAATCCAGCCCAATTGCTAAAAGACAGTGGCCATCCTCTGCCATTCGGAGGCCAATGGAAAGGATGTGGCCCTTAAACCCCAGGCAAGCTGACAGTGCTGTCCTCATCTGAGCAAACTTTGGGCATTCTTACCAAGAAGAAAGGTTGGCCAAGAGACAGAGTCAGTCTGTAATAGATCACTAAGTGCCATCTTGAAAAATATACCATCTAAAAAACTCTTCTAGCTACATTAGGAAGAGACACTTGTACTTACATTTTCCATCTTTATTTTTCTATTTGTTTCTGTTCTCCTCCAGTTGAGGCAGGAAGTTTCAAGACTTTCAAATATCACCATATGCACATCTCTATTTGCAAAGATCTCAGTTCTTAGCTGCTTCCTGCATGTAGATGTTGCTATGTTCTTTGTGAGCTGCTTTCACCTTTGCATGGAAAGAGTAGGCAAGGCTGTAGACTTCAACAACTTTGGGAAAATTATAATCGTGCAGTGGGAAATATGCAGGATCAAGACTACGAGCCTCTGCCCTTTTTAGATGAAGATCTAACCCAGAGATGCCACCCTGAGCCTAGAAAATAAAATTGTACTTTGTTATATGGTGTAATCATGTACAGATATTTAAAATGTAAAAAGAAAAGTGACATTATTTATTATTTTTTATCAGGAACATGTGGGTTTTTCATTAAAAGCTTCTAGACCCAGGAGCTTAACATTATATGTATTATTATTTAGTAATATTTCTGTTGCTATGTGACAGGTATTTACTGTAAACAAACAAACAAACCCTGCTTTGAACAAAAATGTTGCTCAGTAGGAAAAAAAATTTATGCATGATAAACAAGTGGCTTCCTTGCCATGGTGTCTCGCTTCTTTAAATACTTCTTCCACATAAAAGTCACTGATAAAGCTTCACATCATTTTCCTTTAGGATTCAAAAAGACAATGGGCAGAAACAGCCCTAATTAGAAGAAGCCAGATACTTACCAATGTAGAAAATTGTTAGCAGCTAGAAAGAGACAAACTATTGGTGTCTGTGGTGATAGGTGCTGATGGGATGGGAAAAGCATGAGCTATTTGAAAAGAAGGGGTGAGGTAGTTTGAGCCAATTCCTGGTTCAGCATTAGGAACAGTTTGGCAATGACCTGTTTTTACAGGGCTGTGTTTCCAAAAGAGCTCGTTATCAGTTCAACTCTATTGTTAACACCAAAACAGAGCAGTGGGTGAAAAAAACAGGCCATTATTGAAAGTCTGGAAAAAGTCCATCCAGGGCCACTTCAGTCCTGTGATCTACGCCTCTGTGGAACTGCTCTCATGGGTTTTTGTCTGGATTTGGGTATGCAAGACTGCAGAACAGGTTGTCTTGGTTTCACCTCAAGTATCAAATTTCTTAAAGAAATCCTATAAATCTTTTCTCTATCCCCATTAAAAGGCATCAATACATTGGTGTGAAATTTCTCAGAGTGATATGGAACCAGCAGCATGAGGATGCTATAGTGATGGTGTTCTTTGTTTCCACTGTTGTCCTTGAAGTGTTGTCTTCTATATTTTTGTGTGCTTTAGTAATATATCTCTTCTTAATTTAAAATAAACTTCTCAACACTGAGTTTTACTCATGGGCAATGTTCAGAAGGCTCTATCAATGGGATCAGTAGCTCACTAGCCAAAATGGTCAGCAGCTCTGATTGGAAAAAAGTCTCCAATTTCAAACACCATATTGGAATGAAATACCAAACATGAAATGTCCGTGTTCTGTGTCATCTCTGGCTAATCGCTTGTTGGACTCAGTAAGCCTGTCATGAACCACCTGGCAGCTCCTGCTTATTAAGTCAATAATCTCAGCAATGCTTCTATGAACCCAGAAAATGACATTGTCCATCATCAATAATGTTAGAATTTCTATGGAAAAGAAGCTGTCTCATAGAAAGGACCCATACTTTACTTCCTTTGCTAAAGGTAGGTAGTCCTGTAGCCTCTGAGTTCATCTTCTCATTGACCATTTTGGCTAGCAGTGTCAGAGTCTTTGCCTGTGCTGAATAATATGTAATGCATTGGCTGTTTCTAAAAATAAAAAAATCTTCTACATACATTGCAGTAAGCTCCAGCTCATTCATGCTCATTTCTTTTACTGTTTTCACTCAAAACATAAGATGCTACCAAGTAATACTTTCCACCTGCCTCGCAATATACTCAAACAGCTATAACAGCAAGGAAGAATCTGGTCCTATTGCTTTGAAAAATATGGATGAGCTCTTGGGTTATAATACAAATTCCTAAAGTTTATCTACCAGAACAATCCTGCCTCCTGCACCAAGTTCTTGTGTACCAGCTCTCTTTCTCCCCTTTTGCTTAGATTGTTACTGAGTCCTCTTTCTCCCTTACCTGTGCTGCATCAACCTCACCTCTCACTGTCTACACTGAGAGATGTCACTGCTATGGGCATCATGCTCAAGACAGGCATTTGCAAATGCAGAGTCAGATATAATTTCATGTGGCTCTGTTTCTCTGAGTTTCCCGGTGAATTTGACTGAAAAAGGATGCTGCTTTCTTCCTTCCTTTACATGTCATTCCTGCCACCTCTCGCAGATTCACTCTAATAATAATATTATTTATTTCTTCACATAAATATACTAGCACTCATCAGCAAATTATCATACCACCACATTTATGGCCTGGGAACACTTTGTATTTTTTTCAGTGCAGTAAGCGTCAGAAGTGTCAAGCATGATGCCTGCTGTAGCTGTTTTCTTGGATTACAACTGATTACACTTTTCCTCGCCAGAGGTAATGTGTTAGCAGAACAGCTAGCTAATAAGAAATTGGCTGGCTGGGCCTTTGCTAAACCGTCTTCAGGAGGCTGATCTGTCAACACCATTGTATTTCCATATTTCTGTATTCTTCTAGGCTCCAGAAGCATTCCTGAGATCTTGCGTGACATTTGATAGCAGGTCATCTGCCCAGACAAGCAAATCCAAAGATGCGCTGTGGTTACTTGTACTGAAAGAGGGAAGCAGAGCAACAGGCTGACTCCTTCCACAGGCAGGCTGAAAAGCTAGCCTAACACTAAAGCTGTAGGCCATCTGACTTCAAGCAGGCCCTAGACGGTGTCAGGGTGCACAACACCATGAGGTGAGCCATCCTTTCTACTGAGCAGCCTTCCATGTCTCTGATACTTAGTTACTTAGAAACTAAGTCACAGTCATGCTGCAAAGTAAAATTCGGAGACAAAATAAACAGGTCAGCAATGGGAAGCTGTGTTCAGAAAACAGAAGCTCCAAGGAAGAGTGCAGAAGAGGCCATAGACTTTAATTAGCCGATGATCAAGACTGTCTGGAGGGATGTGAAGCAATAACTGGATGATACACGCTCTGTAAATGTCAGTGCTTGAGGCAGTCAGCAGCTGTGTTGCTTAGTGAGATGTATGGAGATATGGCTGCAGCCCAAGTGTACTAGCAGGTCATGCTCATAAACACCATGCAGACAGATGAATCCTTATGGGGAAATGTCCGTTCCAGATTTATCTTTCACAGTTCTTTCAACACTGAATATATTTTCAGTTTTTAGTCTTGGAGAGGGCAATGAAAAAAAAAAAAGGAGGAACAGTATCTCAGCAGAACAATTAGGAAAATGCTTTCAATAAATTCTCAGAATCCTTTTCATTTAGTTCAGAAATGTAATACATGACCTGCTTCTATTGCAGGATCTGATGCCTATTTAAGTGCATTAAGAAATGAAAACATTTACCACAGTGACTTAAAAATGAAGGCAATAGCTTCCATTTGCGTTACACTACAGTACATGGCCTTTGTGCCTGCACTCCAGTTGCAGTGTATTAGCAGAGCTGAGAAGGGGCTCACAGTGGCAACAGAGGGATTGACAGTGTTGGAACTGAGGAGTATTTGTAGAGATGTGTGGGAAGCCCTTACTTGCTTCTCACCCACATAGTGCCTGCCTCCAATCTACATTTTCCACATTCAGCGTGTTTGAAGGCTAAACTCCCC
>JANZLQ010000044.1:9027001-9064498 GCA_026212715.1 Elanus axillaris | reverse complement strand
GAAGTGTATGCCTCAAAGAGAGGCCATGCACATAGTATGCACATGTAGAGGACTTGAGTGGAAAAAACAAACTTGGCACACTGAAAACCTCTTTCTCAGTGCTGTGTTCCCCGCACATTCCTAGTCACAAGCAGATAGCGGGGCACATACAACCATCATTTGCTTAGAGATACTGTTGTTTTAATAAGCTTAATTCATTACTTGTTATGATTTACTTGCAGTCACAGGAGCCCTCACCTTGGCCTAGCACATCTACCTGATGGGTCCCCAGTTCAAGGCTCACTGTGATGCTGGTCTAGCTTGCAGAATGAGTGCAATCAAAATGGACTCACAAGCAATGAAAACCATTATTAGGGTCATCTTGATTTTAAGCAGTATGAACCCCTGACTCCAGAGTGTCTCTCTTTTTGCAAACTCTGGTCCTCCATGAGTCTCTCTTATAACAAAGGACATCTCAGGGAGGACGTACGTTGGAAATGTGTTGGGCAACCACTGAAAACTTGAGCGTAAGTCAGGGCTAAATGATACCTTGCCTTTGACTTCAGCTCACGTCAAAATGGCTTTTACTTTGCCCTGCCTTCTCCTACTGTCCCCTAGATGGGATCAAGAGCTCTGAATAATCAATAATAGTGTCTTAGTTGTACTTAAATGCTTTTGTGCATCTCAGAATACCTCTCAATTTAGGTATTACTAACAAATACCTTCAACCTAAAGATCATCTGACCAAAGGATTGTGGCTTTTAGAATGGAATACACTAAAAAATGGCTCTGCTTAGCAAAGATGAGGAAGAATCAAAAGGTATTTAAGGTATTTATAGTTGTCAGTCTGACTTCACAGTGTGCAACAGAAGTAACCAATTTGGTCCAAACCATGTCCATTTAATTCCTAGCACAGATGAAAAATACATATGCCAGTAAATGATGGTTTCTCGGAGCAGGCAGCCCACATACGGCAGACTGAGTCATTCTGAAGAGTTTTCCTCACCCATCTTCGTGAACGCTAAAGCCAAGGAGAGCATTTTCATTCTGTAACTGTCAACTGTAAATCCTTCAGTAGTTTAGGATCCAATCTTTTTCTCTGCATTAGATTTCCTGAGCCATCTCTGACTACTATCATGCCAAAAGGCAATAAATCTGTTAGTAGAAAAAAACTAATATGAACTCAATAAAAATATACAGAGGCTTTTAGTTCTTTCAGTTTTTGTATAGCTTAAATCTTTCTGAATCCAAAATAATCACATACTCAGGGCCTTATAAAAATTTACCTTATCACAGGAACTTTCTCACCTAATTAAAAAAATAGGTATAATTTAACTAGAGTTTACCCAATATTTGAGTTCCACTACTTCCTGTTAAACTGAACTGAAATGCCTATGCTATTAGGAAATCTAGTAGATTTCCTGTCAAATATATGCTTATTACTTAAAGAATTTCAAAGATTTGGCAGAAGAGCTTAACATTATTTTAGCACACATTATTTGACAGTTTACAGAATTCTGTCATTTTTTAATGATTTTCATTGATCTTCTGAAGTTCTTTAAACCAGTCATTAAAAAAACCCAGAGAAGCCCTAAATATCTCCCCTGGATCACAACAGAATGGGAACGCAATGCTAACTGATGTTCCTTACACAACAGCTGTAGTGCCAAGGTCTGTACTCTCTACAAGATATTGTGAAGGGGGCTTCTCAGTCCTCTGAGACAAGAGGAAAATTTATTTCCTTGCTGAGTAAGAAGCACACTTGACTTCCTTGAAGCTTTCTTCCAAGTCAAGATTAGGGAGGCCCCAAATGAAGGCCTCCAGCTGCCATGGAGAGTGTTTCAGCCAGGCAATGAATGAGACAGCGTATTGGAACTAAATCCCTTTCCAGAAGGCTCAGTAATGAATCTGTTTTCATATTCCTGACAGTTGAATCCCACCCACCAAACAGGGCTCTTGACATAGTAAGTATCTGAAAGGGTTATCAAACCATATCAACAGTCATCTTCATATCACTAATCTCTAAATTCAACCTTATTCAAGGATATCCCTCTACCTGTAAAAAAAACAGAAAACATAAAGGAGAGTCTAGAGCATTATTGCAATAACTACTGCCAGTGACTGAACAACAGCTATTAATCCAGGGGTTACTTTAAGGACTACATAGATTAACACAGATATGTTTACTCCATGCCAGTTTCCATGACTGTGCCCCTCTATTACACAGGATCATTACTCTCTTTGAAAGGGTCAATTCACTTGCTACCATCTTTACAGCCCTCAATGGCAGTCCCAAGATCATTATTGGTAATCATCTTCACACAGAAATTCAAGTTATGAACATCGGTGCTTCTCCTGCATAAACTTAGAGCAGCCAAGAGAGGTGTTATCTACCCCTGAGGGCCTACAGCAAGTTCTGCATCACCAGCTCTGGCTCCCTGTGGACAGTCACACCTGAGAGCACAACCCATTTCCCATTTCAAACTGCCAGATTTTTTTCCCTTTGCTAGACCAGGCATGTTTAAACCAATAATCTCCACGTGCTTGCTCCCTTTCTTGCCCAACTAACAAGCTGGAAAGAGGAGTGCAACAAAGCTAGAGTCCAACTTTAACATAAAATCTGTGATTTTTGTCTCTCTTCACTCCTGGAAGAAGAAGAAATTAAGAGATAGATAAGGAGATTAAACTACATTGGGAAATTTTCTCAAGCAGAAATCCACCTCAGTTACAGAGCTGGCCAGCGTACACCACTGAGAAACATGATCTTATGTTTTGAAAACTGAGTGAAAGTGTTGCTGCGCATTTTTATGGCAGAAGTGTGGCCCTCACCTAATAAACCATAAAAGATGACCCCTGTCCTCCCAGCACAAACAAGCAGCAGTAGCCAAAGCAGGACTGTCATTATGGTTTCTCACTACTACCCTCAGACTCTTGTCTGGAGACCTCCAGTTCAGCCACAGATTTGGTAGCTTGTCCACAGAGCATAATTATATGCAGCAGATAAACCCTGCCAACTGCCTCTTCTATACCAGAGTTTCAGTGTACAGCTTTTCACATGTCCTTTACGGCTCTATTTGTAAAGGCTCACATCTAAACTGTGGACCATCATTGGAAATATTTGCTGAAAGAGAAAGCTGACTTATCCTCTGCTTCTGCTTTTGATCCATGTCCCATGGAAGCAAGGACATTTTTAAACAGCCCATCCTGCCATAATCCTGAATATTTTCTTGCAAATGACTGCTCTGCAAGCACCGTACTTACCAAAAATACTTCAATTACTCAGGCAGCTCTTCTTCAGAATGGCCTATCCCTGAAAGCTGGGTGCTGCTGTGGGTCTTTGTAAATCAAGCACTTCAACACAATGAGTCACTGTACTGAAAGCTCCCAGCCAAAGGTTTTCTTCTGGGATGAAGCCAGGTTTTGGGGTGATACCTCCAGAAAGGTTAAGCACTTCTTGTGCTGCTTTGCTAACATGTTTCATCTCCCTGCCTCACCTTTGGAAGTGTGTGATATAGCTGGACTGGCTAAACCAAGGTCAGCATCCACAGTTCAGGTTGGGTAGTTCCCAATACTGAAATGTCTCCTTACCCCTCGTCACAGACGATGCACACCTATGCATTCATACATATCTCATGCTCTCATACTAAATGGTGTGTTTCCAGCTTAGACAACTCCTTTGGAAACATCATACAATAGGAAGCAGAAATTCTTCCCTGCAAACGCAAAGCTGGTAGTTTTGCTCTGTAACAAGTCTGCAATGGAGAAAGCTTATCTCGTCTCAACACCTAACAACTGTTAATGAGCTAATGTAAACCCTCCAGTTCATGGGGCACTAGTTTCGGCTATCGTATTAACACATGACGGGCATATGTGCACATACAAATGCCCTGTCTTCCCCCTGTCACGGGACTAAGCTTGTATTGCTTGAACTAGTAACTTAGAGCAGAAATCATGGGCAAGGGCAGGAGTCTGCAGCTGCTTCTAACACACTGAAGAGCTTAGAGACTAGAGCGAGCACAGAGCCAAAATTCCTGTGTCCATCAACTCCTTATCCTCAAATAAAAACATACCTTCAAAATCCTTTTCTTTTCAAAACCCAAACATTGATTTTGTCTTTCTCCTACATCAGAGAAAAAAGCAAGAACTGGCACCCTGCGCATCTCCGAAACACAATGTTTTGTGCTTCTCTCTCCACAGCGTCCGCATCCCAAGCACGCTTTCTGCTTTATCTATTTACCCTGTGTACTCTCTATTTAGATGGCATTTCTCAGACACTTCAGCAACACACAGCCATGATCACCACATCCTCTTTCAGGAATAGCTGCTACATGCCTACCTGCTGTGGGCAAAAAGAGGCACAAAAGCAGTTCAAGCACTCGCCTGCAGTGGTGTAAGCCATCTCAGACTCACTTAGCCATTAGTGGGGAGCTAGTCAATACCTGTCTTTGGCCAGCTGAATCAGACCCTGGAAGCGCTTTTTTCACTTCAATGACTGCAAGAGGAGACCCCTCTGACCAGTGCATCTGCATGTATCTGCACTATAGGCATATAAATATAACAAAGGTGTAAGCCACCCAGGAAGCATATTGTTGAGCAAGGACTGTTAAAAATCAGAGCTAACCTAGGGAAGATAATCCTTCCTGTTTTATTCTTTCCCTGAAGCCACATGCATGCAAAGCACATGAAGGAAGCCGGGGACAGAAATTATGCAATCATATCCGTTTCCTTTATCATTTTCCTTACCTATCAGATTTAGTATTTGCAGAGCTGCCTTTGAACTCCAGCAAACAGCTTGCTTTGATATCCAGATGCAAATATCACTGTTTGTTAAGTGGGCTGTAAATGGATTTCATAGTTCATTCCAAAGCTGCCACACATGAGCACAGTAAAGCTAAAAGCCCCAGCTGGAGTTTTCTCTGTTGTAGAAAGATGAACAGAGCAGGATCACTCAGCCATCTTATTTGCACTGACAGCAGCCTGCTCCTCCTGCCAGAGATCAAAACAGAGGTGTCAGACTGGACTTCAGTGTTAAGAGAGAGGGAAGCCTGTCACAGACAGAAGGCATATGGGCTGCTTCCTGAGGAAAGTTTAACAACTAGGCAGACCAGTCGAAACCCTTTCTTGCCCTCCAGGACAATTGAGTAACGGACTGCCCAAAAAGGAGACAAAATGGAGAGACAGGGGGCAGCTCAAACACAAAAGATACAACCCTTTACAACCTGGAGGCTGCAAACCAGAATTTCTCAAGTCTAGTATAGATGTGGTGACAGTATTCCAAATGGTATATAGGATCTTCTGGAGATATACATAGGACTTTGGAAAATTAGATGGACATAAGTATCACCTTTTCTAGATAATACATCAAACTCTCTTAAAAGAGATTGGTAAAACTATGGCATGCAAGAGATTTGGCATGGTACAACGCCAAATGTACAAAAGACATAATACTTTAAAACGTCTAAATATATTCTGTTGTACCTTTTGTGACCTCCTGGAATCAAGTTGCTTAAGCACCAGAAAAAGGAAAGGCAGTGATTGATTTCTACTTAGTTTACCTAGAGTTCTGATAGAAGAGTATTTATTTATTTATATCAGATGTTCTTTGCTGATCTTAGCTCAAGAAGAGGTTATGAACCCATGTCATGAAAAGGACTTGCATCTCACACAAGGAAGTCACAAGTGTTTCTGAAAGAAATAAAAAAGTCAAGTTCCATTTAAAGTCAATACAAGAAAACAATTCTTGACTGCAAATGGCCTAATTCTAAAGCCTTAGTTTCCCCTAAGTGGTCTAAAAATTTATGCCAGAATTTCATAAAACTAAAGTACCTGAAACTTTGCAGGAGATACTGCCTTATATAGAAAGCGGTCCTGAAATAGCCTTTGCACACGAACCTGCCTTCCAAGAAACCGGATTTAAGCTGGGGCCCGGTAACGCAAAGGCAGGTTAGGAGGACAGACCAGCTCTCACACCGCGGGGCTCTGCCCTGGCCCGCCGCAGCACCCCCGCCCTCCTCACCGGGCGCGGAAGGGACAGGCTGCCACCCCCCGCCACCGCCTCCCCCGGCCCGGCCCGGCGGCGGGACGCACCCGCCGGCGGGAGGAGGAGGGGGGGGGAGGAGAGAGGAGAGGCGCGGGGCAGGGCGAGCCGCTCCCGCGGAGCCGCGCGCCGTCAGCCTTGGCGGGCAGCGCCCCCTGCCGGCCGCCGAGGCCCGCACCTCGGTGTCCGCCCGCCGGTCACTGGGGCTCACGCCCGGTCGTTGCCAAAGCGAGCCAAGCGCCGATGGGCTGCGTAGCCCTGCCGCAGTACAGAGCTGCGTGAAACCAACCCCACCATTTCAGCTGGATTAGACGGGCAAACCGCCTTAGACATTCCAATTAGAGACCTCAGATACAAATACTGGTTAGGTTCCAAGTCCTGCAAAGGAAGCTTTTTACGTACGTAAAAGGAGAATTTTTACAACCCCAGTAACATCAGGGCTACATGCCATGTTAAGGATCTAAGAGATGGCTTAGCACACACTTGATGGGTATATGCATTAAGTTCGTGCTCCTTATGAGGTTTCACTTCCCTTGCTCTTGCAGGTAAGTCTTTTGATGTAGTTAACCCTCTTCAGTTGACAAGAATCAAAAACAACTTGCAAAAGAAAACACTCGTGACTATTGCACACCCCATCAGCAAATTCAGGCTGATGTCAAAGCAATCTTGACCGTAAACACACGTCCCCTAGTGCAGTGACTCAAGGATCCACAAAAGAAGAAATCAGAAACCCAAAGGACAACTGCAAGTTTCTGTTCTTCATGGTGGAAAACAAACCAAGCCATTTTCAGCCCTTACAACTGGGACAGCTTTTTAACTGGGAGCTGAGTGAGTACTGAGTGTGTATGCCTGCAGCTGGCAGAACACCACTGAAGCCAGAGACTGGCAAGCAAATAACTGTACAGCAGCTCCTGCTGACACAAGCTAAACCCATTCATGTACTAGTAATGATTTTTATTTATTTTTTTAACTAATGAAAGTTGAGCAGGAAAATAATTCTTTTTATCTGCTTGGCTCCTTTCCTCAATTTCAGATACTGAACATAAAGAGCAGGTTCCCTGGCCAGATCCCAGATACAATCTCAACACAATCTCAATCACCCAGAGCTCTCATGAGACGGACACAACAAATTTAGTCACTACACTACCACTATGTGTAAAATGGGTGGAATGTTTAAGAGGTTAAAACTACTCCAATATTCAATTGCCTACAGAAAGAAATATTGAATATAAATAAGTGCATTATTTGTATAAATACTTCTTGAAAAGGCTAATGTTAGAGATACCAGATGGAGATCGGGTGCAATACTCTAGAAATGCAGTACCGATTTTCTGTACATGCTGTATTAAAATGGTAAACATGACTGAATCGATGACTCACATTACTTGAAACACTTCTAGGAAGGGTCACAATTACATTTTGTCTGAATATCACTGAATATATAATCTATGGTTAAATATATTTGTTACAACTAAACCATTAACTTTGATCCTGCATTAAAGCAAATTTTAACAGCATTCACATCATGATCTGTTATTTAGCACTCCACCTTCAGCGAGAGTAGAGAGCGCACATGTGAGAAAATGCTACTGTACCAAATCTCTTGCTGCTTCCATCAGGCACCATTCTCTTTCTCTTACCTAATATACTTCTAGTTGCACATTACCTCAAGAATTTCCACAAAGGGACAGATGCAGAGAAAACTAACAGTGGCTATCCTGTGTTGAACAGTTTTGCCTCTTCAGATCCACAGAGCTAAATGTCATGGAAATCCCCATTAGTCACATTTATACCAAAGTTCAAAGAATTAAAATCATTAATAATGATGTGTAAAAATATATAATGGTATAAACTAACCTGCTCTACAGCTTTTACCACAGTAATTTCATAAACAGTCATTTGTTAGGCTGGTAACTCAGCAACTTTAAAAAAGCATGAACGATAGATGAGGTCGTAGTTTATCATATGGCAGATCTAAAGGGGCATTTGTGCAGTCACAGCTGTGTACGCGTGCAGACACTGTTTCACAGCACAGCAAATTAGCCTTTAGGAGGTCTCCCACCCCCACAGGGCACATTACTAACAGCACACAAGTCAGCTAGTTTAATACTAACTTGTGCATTTTTATACCTGTATACTGGACTTGCAGCTAATTCTGGACATAGACACAAAACATCTGGATACTGTGGGAACCACAGACATTTTCTATATACAATAAAAGCAAGTATTCAGGGGCAAAGAGCAGCAGTATTTACTGACCGTATGGAAAATCTGCATTCATGAGTGAGCATGAATCAGCCTGAAAGCTCAATGGTTGAGTCAGATGGATCCTGTACTGACACAGCTATAACCAAGCAATTACACATCCCTGCCTGTCTTTAGGGAAGATTCAGTTTTCACCCAGTTAGTATGTGTAATTAAATCTAATGGTACAAAATGCTTTAGAATGTATCTTCTGTTTCCAAGGTGTTAAATGTGGGGGGTTTTCTTTCCCAAAAAATGTTTTTAATGAACCCTGGAAACTACCACACATCACCAACTTTGCTACTTTTTCTCTGCTTTTGGCCTTCTTTGCAACTGCTGTAGAGTAATTCTCCCTTTGAAAAATACACACAAGACACAAAGATTGTGCTCAACAGGTTTACTCAGACTGGACTCTTAAATGCTCAAGAAAAAGGCACAGATTAAAAGAGACTCTGATGACTCTTTTGAACACAGCAAATGGGATTTTGTTTATAAGAAAAAAAAATACTGCTATGAATTGTATGGGCTGAAAAATTCAAACATTCTTCCGTGTTCCTAATTATTGGCCTTCATTAAAATGGGATTTAAATTAAATTGTATAAACATATGAAATAAAGTCTCAGTATTAGGAACTTTTTCTTTTGTTTCCTCTATGTACAAATCTTAGTATACAATTTTTACTTTTCATTATACATTTACTACATACTCTTTTCCAAACTGTGTGAGAGCAACTGCAAAATATGTGTTTCAAGAAAATGCTTTGCATTCAGAGAGAATCCACCTGCTTTCTTGGCTGTAAGTGCCAATCAGAATTTAGGAAGAGATGACAGGTTAGGGAGAGTATCCACTCAAATGTAATCATCCTCTACTGGTTCACCATTGACATCACAATAATGGATGAAGATAGCTACCACACGTTGGAATACACCTTTTTTCATCTGGCGCAGTTCAGAGATCTCTTCTCCTATTGTTTCCATACAGATGTCTGCAGACAATTGTCCTTTCCTTCGGGGTGCATAAATAGTAGCTGTGGAAATCATGTAAGAACAAAAACTAGAGTCTTTTCCATAAAGAAATTCACAAGTGTATCTGTTTTGCATTAAACGAGATTAAGATTGGAAAACAAAGCAAACGGAAAAATCTTCCACTGAGCAACCACATTTAAGGAATATTATTCAAGCAGAAAAGGTATTCTGCCTTCCCCATGTTTAAACCTTTCGATAGCTCCAATACTCATTTAATGTACGCAAAGTCCATATGTCTGTGACTGAAGGGAATCCCAGCGCATAACAAAGTCTTCCTCCTGAGACTTATCTGACATGCTTTCAGGTTATCCATTTCAGTGATCACTTAAATGTTTTGTAAACAAGAGCAATTAGGGATAAAACAGCAGCCCTGTCTTTGAATAATATGTTAAAGCCATAAAAAATAATCTAACTACTCTTTTAAATGAAATACATCTCATTTTTTTATAATTCATACTACATATTGAACTACAAGCATTAAGTCTATGAATCAGTTTCAAATAAAATAAAAATGAAAAAAAACCCAAACAAACCCCAAAACCACCCACAACTATAGAGAAAGGTATAGCCAGAAAAGATTTCTTCTTCATCTTCTTGAGCTTTATCCCCTTGAACTGGAGCTAGGTAAGAATATCCAAAACAATGTCAATTAAAAATACCTCTAACAAAAGAGATTCCAAGATTTTCCTAATTAAGTAGTGGAAGTACCTATTTTCCCCTGCTGCCAAGCAAGGCTCTTAATTGAGCCCTAGGAACTGCTCACTGTAATATTTTATAAGATGAGCTCCTAAATAGAAAGAGGTATATCTATCCTAAACTCTAACCCACTTCATCTCTGTTCCAGAGTTTTCAAGTCCAGTTCTTTCTTCTTTTCTCCCAAGTTTCTGTGACTCTCACTTCTCTTTGGTGGACTCTCTTCAGCCTACCTTAACCACCTTTCATAAAGCAAAGCCAGAGGCAGTAGTCCAGCTGAGCTTTCATGCCAGTAAACTCCACAGAACATGAATTACTGGAACCATGCATCAAAATGTTAGTTTTGTATGTCTTTTAAATGCACTCATTCTTCTGGATATGGCAATCCCATCACGTTTTTAGGCTAAGCACTAGATTGGCTCTCCGATTTTGTCAGTATTGGGGGTCTCCAGATGGTCAATATCCTGTTGTAGCACTAAGGACCCTTCCCTCTGCTGGACCCCCTCCTCAACCAGCTCCCAACACTGCTAGTAGTTATTTATAGTCTACCAAAAATAGCATAAGAATTAGAAAACTGAAAACTAAAGGAATGCATCATCAGCTTGGGACCAAGCAACAAGTTAAAGTTCTTTGAACACATCAAAAAAGATTACTCACTTCTCTCATCATCCTCAAAGTCGTATCTAGCATAGCTGTTTGGCTCTGCTGTTCTCAGGGATCTCAACCACGGGAAGTCAGTAATCATGGAGTAAGGGGCACCATCCACAATGCCTAGAAGACAGACAGGATGAGGAAACGAAGAGGACAGTGTCACACCTGCAGCATCAGCACCCTTCATCAAGTAAAATTCACTGATACCCCACAGACTGGTCACACTAATGCAAGAAAAGCACCTCCTCACTGCTGTTCCCCCACTGTGCCAAAGGTTCTCCACTTTCCTCACAAGAATTACTACTATTCACGTCTCTTGTAACCTGATGCAGAGTTACTTATCTTAGCAAGAGACTGATCACCAGCTTTTAGCTCTTTATAAACACTCACCTTCTAAAGTGTAAATATCTCGTCCCCAAGGGTACTTAGTGTATTTCTTCAGGTCTTCATCAGTTCGTGTAGCTTCAGGGAAGAATTCATATTTAATAAGCTCTCTAGAGAGAAGGAGGAAGAGATTACAGCCAGTAGTGATAGGAAAAGTGAAGGCAGGAGGGAAAAAAAACAAATGGGAAATCCTATTACACAACATTTCCTTTAATGAGCCTGAATCCATAGAAACCCTCCTCTAAGACCCTCACACAAACTCAGTATGCAATCCCTTCACTTTTGAGAGTAACTGCAGAAAATATATACGGTTTAGATGAGCAACCTATTAAGTTACCTTTTAAGCATAACTTTCTATCTATAAGGAACAATCCAGCATAACTGCAACTAAACAAAACTTCAAAAGTAAATTTGTTCTCTTAGTCATTTTAGTGAAAAAACAGGACAACAAAAACACTGGTTTAACACAGTTGGATGAGAGCCACTGTATACAATTCCCTGCTGCTGGGAATTTTTGCTCCTCAGTAAGGAGCTGATAATGGCTGCACACCATCTTCCCCAGAAACTAACATTATTTCTTGGAGTAAATCAGTGTTTCTCTTCTTTAATAAAAGAAACTTGTTCTCAGATTTGAAGATATTCCTCAGCCATCTTGACTGCTTCAATGTTCAATTGCATTACTGCTGGATGAAATAGAACTGGAGAATTCTACAGTATTTTTCATATGGTTAGGTTTATTTAATCTACATTTTGTATTAGATACATCTTGACATTGAAATTCTACATTGGACCACCTAGAATTCAACCTTCGCTAGTCAACAAACTTTTTCAGTTTTTTGTTTTTTTAATTTGGCTAACAGAATACAGCAAGTCTACAGCTTGATTGAAGCTGTAGCTGCTGAATCAGGATTGAATACCTTTTCTGTAAAGTTATTGAAGGGCAAGTACTCACTGGTTGATATTTGCTATTGTGTCCATCCAGCTCCGAATGCGCACCTTATTGCGGACATTAGGTGGGTTACTGAATTCATGAATTATGCAAATGTGGTACGGGTAAGGGCCACTAAATATCTTTTGCTCGAGAGTTAATGTGTCTACCTGTAAAAGGCAGCAAAGACAGACTGGTAACCAAGAGAAACAAAGAGATGTGATTTTACAGTCAAGAGCAGACATCTACCAAATCCTCCAAATTCTGGGGAAAAGAAATTTTAACAGCATACATAATCAAATATGTGATTAAGTGGAGTACAACTTTCCCAATGCAGCTTTGCCAGTGAATTTTCTCAAGCAGTGGAATTTGATGGGGAATGTCTGTTTTCTGATTTCACAACTCCAGTATGTAGGTAAACTTTCATAAAATTACATAATGGTCTAAACTATGTTCACTTTCTCAGAATTTGTCTCTGGTTTGGGGGGGTGGGTGTTTTTTGGTTGTTTGGGTGGTTTGGTTTGGTTTGTTTTTCCTAACAGCCTTACCACTGTCCTCTAAGAGCTAAAGCAAGAGATGTGGTTTCAAAGAAAAGTCAGCTTTATATCAAATCATTCTTTCCTCATTGGTCAGGCAAACTGAGCCAGAAAAAGCATTACTTTGCATGAGAGAAGCAGCATCACAGTATAATACAGAATGCTCTGGTGAGAGTGATAAAGTCAAAAAAATATTCTGGATCTTAAATTAAGCCCTCTTAATTACTTGCCAAATGACCTCAACAATTCACTAAATGTCAGTGCTTACGTCTCCTACACCTAATCTGCGGGAGGAAAGGGTGGCTCCCAGTGCCACAACTGTCTTGCAACACTGTTTAGCATCAAAAGAGGATGCAACTTTCAGCAAAGTAGTATTCAAAACACTACCTGCTGTTACTAAATCTAATAGGACATGGGTTAAAGATTTCAGATACCTATGCCTATGTCATGCTTCTGCTTATACATAACTACAAGCTGACTTAGTAGCATCTAGGTTCTTAACAGTTACTTTTAGTTATTTAGTTTGGAATTAATTCAATGCATCATGATTTTTTACAATATCTTCTAATGCAATGAATATTGGAGATGGTAACATTAAGTCTTAAAATTCAGTACCATCAAAGTTCCAGATTCTGCAATAAAAGCCTTGATGGGCTAAAGTTTTAATAAACAGGTTTCTCAGAGTTGTGTTATTGTAACATTTACATTTCTTGCATTAATTGAAAAATACATGAAGCCAAGAGTGGTGAAAAAATACAAATAGAACTTCAGATTAAATGATAAATGAAAGTTGGTTGTGTACCTGTTGCATTGGACGAAGATAAATGATCCGGTTTCTTTCTGGCGGCATCCTAAGAATCTGATCCAGAACCTGATCCATGTTTAACTTCTTGCACTGGGCATAGTCAAACCGATTGACAACTGGTGCATTTTCTACTTTTAAGTGTTTCAATACACGGCATCTTGTAGCTATAAATCAGCAAGCAAAATTATTAAAAGAAAAGAAATATAATACTGAAAAGATCTTGGAAGCCCCCTGTCAGAGATTTCCAAAGTTGACTTTTTCAAAAGAAGGCAAACAAGTAATGTAAGTAACAGACAATTACTGAAGTAGTTTGGATAGGTGGCAACTTAAGTATATCAAAGAAATAGACCAGCTGTTCATTTCTTCCACATTATGACCAAACTTCTAATTTGTGAACTTTTAAGAAGAGTCCTTTTAAAAGGCCATGTCAAAATTAATCTAACAATAACCTTTTTTCTCTTTGTTTCCTTCCACAAAGCCCCCTGACATGTTCTGTGGACTGCCACAACTGAAAACCACTGACTTCAAAATCAGATCTAATGAAGTATTGTGAAGCCAGACAATGTAAAATAAAGATATTTCCTTTCTAGTAATGATGCTCATGTAATCAAAATTAGTCCAAACTTAATCTATGTTCTGAAGTATTCTGGAATAAAGAGATAATTTCTTCATTCTCTAAGTAGAGATACCTAATTTCAGAACAAAAAGTGTTATTTATCGTAGGTCTTGCAGAAAACAATAAATGACCCAATTCTTCAATACAGAACTAGTCACATACCCTGGCATTTGAATCTAATATAGCCTAAGTACCATAATTTAAAACAGATTTTATCATGTCAAGGAGTAAAGTATCATCCTGTCAGCTAAATAATCTATACAAGCAGGAAGAAGTGAGAGAAAAAACAAGGTATTCTGAAACTCATGTCATCAACTTCCAATTACTGTATTATCACTCTTCAATAAACATCGCATCTTCCTGTCATGTAATTTTACCTGTTGATTTTCAGATATTAATCTTTATTGAACCTGTTACAACTTATAAGGGAAGAGGCAAACTGAGAAGCAGTAATATTTGGTGTTCTAATCATCTGTCTGATATGTAGCAAAGCAGCTGATGAATACAAAATAAGCAGTGGACTGACTTTAATTATTTCCAAAATTTCTAATAATGCCAGGTGGAGGAGGTACACATGACATTAACTACATACCATGTATGAACATCATTTTGGGACAGTCTTTCAGTACCAAATCTGTTATTCCACAATTGGTCAAGGTGATTCCAACAAGGTTTTTGGATTTCAAAGTCAGTACCTGGTGAAAATTAAAAAAAAAAAAAAAGAAAAAAAAGAAATAATCTATCAGGGTAAAAACAAAGAAAAAATTAACACAAAAGAACAAATTCACAAGATTAAAAACAGAAGTCATATCAGAAAGCACAATTTCTATCAGAAAACCTAAGTACCACCTGTCAGGAACTTCAAGTTCTATACTATTCAATTTCTTTTTTTCAACCATGATGACAAAAATGGTAATTCTGGACAGTTACATTGTTTAAACACAAAAAGCAGGTATGGCAGAGAATCATGGTTTGAACTTCCTGCACCAATGTATTTCACCAGTGCTACCTCAGAGGAAAACCTCACATGGAGGTTCAAAAATTATATATATAACTTACTTAATTCTCTATAGATAGAAAAATAAAGCACGCATCAGGCTCAAGCAGAATCATTTCCAATAGCATGAGCACAGGGAGAATAGAATAAGAAAGGATTTTGAGGTGTTTTATCTAATTTTTTTCAAAGTTTTATCACTAAAAATTTTAGCAAAACTTCGCAGCCCAAGAATGAAGCTGACCAATTATACAAAGAAGATTAAACAGAGTTCTATTAGAACAGAGTGAACACATGTAAAGAGAAGCATTCTGCAATGGGTTCCAGCAATTTAAGCAATTTCTTGTAACCACAGGTAGTTAAAAAAAATAATTAAAAATTCATGATACTGTTCTTTCAAAATGGCATATTTAAGAAGAAAAATCACGTACCCAAAAATATCTTTTATGCTAATTACAAAAGCTGTAATGCATCCTAGTATCCACAAAAACATAACAGGACACATTCACAAAAGCTATCTTAAATCAGAGTGGGTAAGTTCTTCACTGGACCAAGAGAGTAAAATAAACGCAGAAGGTTCCTCTACAGCAGAACTCAGAAGAGAAGTTTAAGTTAAATGTTCAGAGTTACTCTCTGAATCAATCTCATGCTTGGCTAGAATATAAGCCTTGGGTAAACAGCCTCAACACAGTGAGGCCAAACCTTGCAATTCTGCCTCCCATAACTGATGTTCACTGCAGAATAATTAACTCATATTATTTACATACACTAAGAGAACCTCTGGCCCACAAAGTAACAGCTGAGCTGCTATGTCCAAAGGTAATTACATATCCCATGTTTCTTTTAATAACAGTAGCCTATGCTGTCATTTAAAAAATATATGCCAGAAAATAGATTTTTTTTTCCTGTATATCAAGAAGGACACTGTAGGAAGGCAGGACTTCATGCAGCACTATAGCCAGGAGCATCTGACAAACTTCAAGTTTAGCTTTAGCTTATACTTCGCTCCTCTCAGGCCAGTCAGAGTATCATTGCACCTAACAGAGAAACTTCCTGGTTAAGATCAAAGAGAGCAGCAACATCAGTTACAACTCCTCTGGCGCTACACCGAAGACAAGCTTGTATAATTACATCATTGTCCATGAGCATCCCCAGCTGATAAACCATAGCAAATAAAGAAAAAGACCTTACTTGAACATGATCATCTTCAATAACCGGATCACTTGTACTTGTGGACTTGTCAGCTGTCCTTTTCCGCTTTGTGGTTTGCCGTGGCTTTGGCTTAGCCACCTCTGGAAACAGAAAACCAGAAAAATCTTTCCTCCGTTTACATTTCAGGGTAACAAGAGAGACATTCCCTAGCTGAAAACACCCAATAAGAACATACATTTCTTACATAAGCAGATCAAAATACCTGTCTGGCTTGAAAATGACTGTATCACTTTTCCTGCACAAAAACCAATTTCAGGTTTGCTGCTCAGTATCATTCATACTAAATAACTTGGGGTAGGGGGGTGGGCTGTTTATAGATGAAAAAGCAGGAATACTGAACCTACAAGTTCAACATCACAGAAAGATGCAGAGCCAAGAAAAGAACAGGAGATTGTTAGGTTACACTCAGTTCTCTGCAGCAAACAGAACATTCTTGACAAATACAAGAACTAAAATAGCTTTAATGTTTTAAATAGTAGAAAAAATCTCAAGCTGCTCAAAAGTCTGCTTTTTGTAATTGTCACTACATTTTTCCTAATATTGCAAAAAATGCCCAGGTATAAAGTACTTAGATGTTCCCAAGCTGCTTCTTACTCCATTTCATGCACCAGTGACATCAAACTCCTGCTTGATTTAAAAGGTGAGGCTTTAAAAAGAAATTATGATAGATGACCACCCTTACTTCCTACAGTAAGAGAAAAAAAATGCCCTAGAATTAATTTTCTGTGATTAACAGATCAAAATGAGAAATTATTTTACTGAAATTAAGCTTCCTTTGACTTTTTTTGTTAAAACATATGGCATGTTCACAAAGATTCACAATCAATATAGAAGTGCAAACTATTTGAGACTATATATGAACTACTCCATGCTATACTACCATTAACATTAAAAAGATCTATTTTCCTACTTAACATCATCAAATTCCACCAGTATAGGTAAACTATTAATTAACATGTGACATGCAGTGGGCCTAGTAGCTCCAGAATTCAGGCTACTGCTTTAGGGGATCCACAGGTTGAAAGACATAATATTACAAGTACTCAGCTTTGTGGCACCCATGAATCATCATCCCCAAGGAAATTTTTTGACAGTTCCTAGAGTACCTATAGATAGTGAAATACTTCCTAGCTATATTATAGGTAAAACTTCCCAATTTTGTGTTTAATTGTTCAAGGTGCAACCCAAGGCCAAGCAATCTTTACAGAAGGTTTAATATAACATGCATTTTAAAATGTGAAAAGCTTGCTTCACTACAAATGCAGACTAAAACAAGTTTAAAGCCCCCCACTTATTACAAGAAAAAGCGTGGCTTACATTTTTACTTAAGTAAAAATCAAAATGACACACTTGAGTCATCCTTTAGCCAGCTAGTCTGTGGTGATAATGCTTTTAAAATTTCACTGTCTTTAATATTTGACTTGTTCCACTTGTTTAATATGAGTAAAAAATTTAAGAGGGAAAAAATACTTCTACTGTCAAACACTGGTTTGTTACAGAAGCTGAAAACCACAATGTCATTTATGCTAGAATAACAGAAAGCAGTCATATTCAAGGCGCATTTTTAGACTATTTATGGAAAAACATTTCCAACTCTGCAACAAAGCTTTTTTAGGTTATACTCTACTGAGCTGTATATCCTACCCTACTGAAGAAAAGCACTGTAACAGCCAGGCAGAAGAAGCCTTACTGTCCTATGTATTAAACACAGGTTTAAAAGATAAAAAAGACACATCAAGTCTCATATTCTGCCTTAAGAGGAAAATAAGTGCACAAAGATATACACATAACTGTATGGGGCTGGGCAAACAGTTCTGTCTTGTGTGGGCTAAATATAAGAAATACTGAGACATTTTTCTCCATGAGCAGAACAGATCTTTTTCCTGACTAACAGCTGAAACATGGAAACAGGGATACTTTCAGAAAGATACCCTAATTTAATGCTTAGATCTGACTTCACTTCATGTTTTTGTAATGGATAAGGATACAGAGGAAATATTTTCCTTTCATTTTTGTAGACTAATTAATTACTAATCATAATGGAGCAAGGCAGAAAACATTTTAAACTTTATAGCAAGATCATTTCTTCAATCTGAGATGCATCTAGCTACAGAACAACATCCTAGGTGACTTAGGTTTTGTTAACACTTGAGAAGATTAAGGTAAACTGGAAAGACACTAGGATCTATTGTGTTTGAATCATTGAATGTTAACAGAGATATGAATTTGCTATGAATCTCTTCTAACTCCAACGCATGCAGTTCTGTAACTAGCATGTTTCATTTTTCAGTTTCATTTACTTGCTAGATATCTCAGCAAAGAATCCTGGATATATGAGGTAATTATGAAGTGTGCTATGCCAGACTAAGATGATTATTTTGGAAAGCAAGTATATTTGGAAGAAACAGCAAGTGTCCCTCACGTATTCTTTTCTCCCAACATTTCTGGCTTCATTCAAGCCCTTCAGGATTTTCTTTTTATTTTATCATTTTGTTTGGTTTACAGGATGTCAAGCAAGAATCTATTTAATAAAAAAGACAATCTTCAACAAGTTTGATCACTACACCTTATATGCTTGCAAGTAGAATCAAATATGCAGGTGCACAAGCTTGGCTCAATTATAATTATGGCTTGCTTTACTGGCTGATAAAGTATCAGTTACTAACTTCTGCCTTCTTGCTAAGATCTGAGCGTACCTGCTGTCTTCTTCCTTTTAAAGGGAGAATTTTAATGGGGGAGACAGTCTTATGTTTCAATGAATAACAGCCTTCACAGGAAGAGAGATGCTGTCAAAAGAAGTTGCATTTGGTTTTCAAATGAGTAAATCAAACACTGTTTAGTATGTACGGATAACACATACAGAAATACTTGCATGGAGAAAAAAGTCACTGGCACTCTTTCAGAGAGATCTGTTATTTTACCTAGCTACAACAGTGAAGTCAGCCATTTCTGTTCCATCAATATTCTGACCTTTTGACAAACCAATTAGTTTTAAATTATTAACCAATACACTTGACGTTTAACATCAGTATTATCTGTGGGTGTTGCGGTTGTTCAATACCATCTCATGCCAGCACAGTAGTTTACTCAGGTATTAATGTATGCATATAGGTCATACCTGACTCTGACACCAGAGGGACATGGGACAGCTTGCTTCTAGCTCTTGTTAGGGGTCGGCGAGGATACTCTTCCTTATACTCCATTTCACAGCTCCTTTTCTGTGAACCCATGCTCTCCTCCTCAGTGGCAGGCCCACAGGCACTCCCACTAGTCCTCTCATCACTTGTCTCTCCTGGAGGCCCACAGTTTGGCAGAGTCCTAAGTGCAAAATCTGACCCAGCACTGTTTGGTGCATTCCTGGAGGCTCCACTCGTGGATGGGCATTCCCCATCGCGACACCCACTAGTCCTCTGTTGTGCATCCTGTGGCTTGTAGCAGGAACACCTGGAACAAACAGAGCTCTCCTCAGTCTCTCTCTTGCTGGAACCTTCACTTTTACAAGGCGAGCAGACACACTGCCTGGATTCATCTCCAATTGCTGGACTGGTGCCAGCAGAGTGGCTATTAGCTGTCTGTGCACAGTCAGGGCTAGGAGAAACAGCACTGCAGGAGCTGGATGTTCCCGTTGATCCTGTAGTATTACTGCAACCTGGGTAAGAATCTTTGCTTTTGTTCCTTTCAGGCATGTCACTTGCTGCTTTCATGTCTGCTTTAATCTGCTCACTTGTTACTTGACAACCTTTCTCACAGCTGCTTTCCTCAGTATGGAACTGCTTTGTCTGGCCCACTTGGCTGGCACTACATCTCTTCCGCAGTGGTGTCTTGCCTTTACCCCTCACTGTAAGAGTTAAGCAAGAGAGAACAATGAGACAACCTAATACACAGTTTCAATAAATGCTGAGTCCTAGTCTGTTAGAGACTACCTAAAACAGAAGGCAGCCTAGAGGCCAATGACAAATCTTGTCAGGACCATGCTGCTACTCACATGCTATGGTAATTAGTAATATTTCTAGCAGTTGCTGAATCTCTGTAATGTCTTGCAGCTATTTTTGTAGTGATGTGCTGGGGTGTTTGTCAGTAAATGAGATACATATTTGCCAGAGAGGCTAATATTTTCACAAAGCAGCTAACTGGTTAAAAAGGCCAAAGCATAAAAATATGAAAAACACGCTGGTAATAGGCTCCTGTTTTCTTAAATATGAGGAACAAATCTGAGGAATTAAATAGTAACATAGATAGGACTAAAGTTTATGCTTTCAATAGCAATAGTTAGCTCCCCATCCTGGGTATAGAAAGTGGTGTTAATAGGTTAACTGTAGTCTCAGTTTATAGATTAATAAAAAACCCATAGCAAACAGTGTACGAATAGCAATTGGAATGTAATGTCTACTGTCTTACTCCTCCCAGCTAATTACAATAAACCAAGCCTGGAAAAAACATTATTGGCACTACAAAAGTTTACGCAAATTGTCTCCAAACACAGGTTATTTCAACCCTCAAACCACAACTGACATATACACTTATAAGCCCAGCACTCTACAGATTTCCAAGTTCAAACCACCAGTCTTGAAATGTACTAAAATGACAGGGAGGCTGAGTATACTAGCTACAATAGGAAGATACTTGATCCATTACAGCTTTGATATGTCCTAGGCTTTGCAGAAATTAAACCAGTACTAGATCAGTACATTTCTCAGTCCTTCACAATGCAAGACTTTTACGTTAACTACTTCGATAAATATTTGTTAAGGCTTAATATTGTATGTACTTCATCTGTCAATTACTTATAGATCACAAATCAACTTCAATTTCCTCCCTGTGTACATAAGAAACTACTTCACTTAGAATACAAAATTTAGGAAACAGCATGTCATCTCTATTGCTGGCAAGGCCGTACATCATACAGCATTGGACCCAGGACTCAGATTTGATGCCACAGATGTGCAGGTTATAGCTGTAAATGCAAAAGACAGGGAACATCCTTTTCTATGACTCTCTATAGCTGTCATACTACAATGAAGTTCTAGGCCTCTAACTCTGAATAAGTCGTAATAATATATACACACTACTAATAATAATACACTTACACATGCTGTAATAGTAAGTGTTGTTCACAAGTGAAGACAGTACTGAACATCACCCTGAGAATTCTATATAATCTCCAAAGTTCCAATCAAGTAAAGATGGTCTTAAAGCGCCCCCTTCAGGACACTCCCACAGGACTCCCATGAATCAAAAAATGGCTACAACTCTCACGCATTTGCCCCAATGGTCACAGTTTGTTTCAGCGGCAATGGTTTTTCACAGATGAATCATATAGACAAGACAGCTGCAAATTTGGCTTCACAGAAACAATAAATTCTGTGCACTTGGAAATCCAAAAGAGTTGCATGTTTCTGCATGCAAAGCAGTGCAGCACCACTATCTCTGTGTTTCTGTACAACAACTATGTGACAGGAGCTCAGAGAGATGTGTCCTTACACCTTCATTCTAGATTTACAACAGGAAGAAAAGAGCAGGGGGCAAACAAACAAGCATGCCTATTACAAAGCTAGAAATAAAACTGAACAAGGTGGAAAGACTGAACTTAAGAATAAATTTTGCTTAACAGTGCCCAGGAACCAATCTCTTCCACACCTGAAGGTTCTCTAGTTTCCACTGGATCCCTGCTTTTCTCTTCTCCATCTGAGTAATTCTGTGCAATGCTGTTAGAGATGCAGGCTCTTGAAGTCCCCATGTTTTCTTCCTCATCCTCACTGTCTGAATCATGGACAGTAATAGGTGCTGGTTTTACAACAGGCTGAATACCACTTGGTCCTGAAAACAGTAGAATACCAACAGTTAATGTAAAAACAAGCCAAGCATGGATTAAAGGGCTGAAGAACTTCTAGAACTACTTTAAAAAATGACAAGAGATTAATTTGATTCAATTTAGCCAACCATTCTGTGGGTCCCTCATTAAAATCCAAATATAAGAGCAAAACACTATTTCAGCATTAAAGCATTCTAGTTTGGAAATGTCACAATGTAAGACAAAACACAGGTTTTCTGTAACTTTTTCTCTGCTTCAGAACAGCTTAAAGGTTCTTCCACAATAGTATTAGTAATTGCACAAGTTCATATTATAAGCAGTCCCTGAAACCTCCACCACAAAGACAAAAATGTTGGTCAGAATAGCTGCAATTATCCTTCTAAATCCCACCACTAGAAGTGGGAAGGAGAAGCTTGAATTATCAAGCTTCTGTATAAATGTGCTTTGTGAGTTACCTCTCCTGGCTACTAACTGAAGGCATTAGCCAATCACAATGACATATCTGCCTGTAACACAGGAAATGAATGTGAAGTTAAATAACCTTTTCAGGAGCTATCTTGAAAAAGTGAACAGATCCAGCATATGTGTATGTTACTTCATGTTGTTGGCATATTTAGTAGAAAACTACGCCATCCAGCAAATAGTGGGTATAAAAGAAATCAGGACTGCCTTATGTCACTAATAGAAATTAAGTTAACATTGGAACAAGTTGTTCTGGCTTGAAAAAAAAAAAGGGGGGAAAAAAGAATCCATATGCTGCAGTGAAAGAAGTAAGGCCATTACCACCAACATAGGCACATAACAAGTTCATTCAGGCGTTCTGTCGTGCTTTAACCCCAGCCAGCAACTAAGCACCACACAGCTGCTCTATCACTCCCCCTCCTCAACTGAGAGGAAACGTAAAGAAAAGCTCGTGGGTCAAGATAAGGACAGGGAGAGATCATTCACCAATTACTGTCATGGGCATAACAGACTCAGGTTGGGGAAAATTAATTTAATTTATTGCCAATCAAACCAGAATAGGGTAATGAGAAATAAAACCAAATCTTTAAATCACCTTTCCCCCCACCCCTCCTTTCTTCCTGGGCACAGCTTCACTCCCAAATTCTCTACCTAGCCTCCCCCTTCCAGCATTCCTCCAACCACCAGGGGAATGGTGTTTATGGTCAGTTCGTCACATGTTGTCTCTGACACTCATTCCTCTGGACGGGCAGGACTCCTCACACTCTTCTTCTGCTCCAGTGTGGGTCCCTCCCATGGGAGACACAGTTCTCCACAAACTTCTCCAGCGTGGATTCCTTCCATGAGGTGCAGTTCTTCAGGAACAGACTGCTCCAGCGTGGGTCCCCTGCAGGGTCACAAGTCCTGCCAGAAAACCTGCTCCAGCATGGGCTCCTCTCTCCACATATCTGCAGGTCCTGCCAGGAGCCACAGGATCACAGCCTCCTTTGGGCACCCACCTGCTCTGGCGTGGGGTCCTCCCCAGGCTGCAGGTGGATATCTGCTCCACTGTGGACCTATATGCGCTGGAGAGGGACAGACTGCCTCACCGTGGTCTTCCTCACAGGCTGCAGGGGAATCTCTGCTTGAGGGCCTAAAGCACCTCCTCCCCCTCCTTCTTCACTGACCTTGGGGTCTGCAGAGTTGTTTCTCTTATATGTTCTCACTCCTCTCTCTGGCTGCAATTTCTGTGCCGCAGCAACTTTTTTTACCTTCTTAAATATGTTATCACCCAGGCGCGACCACCATCGCTGAGGCTTGGCCTTACTCAGCAGCGGGTCTGTCTTGGAGCCAGCTGGCATTGGCTCTATCTGATATAGGGGAAGCTTCTAGCAGCTACTAACAGAAGCCACCCCTGTAGCCCTGACGCTACCAAAACCTTGCCACACAGACCCAAGACAGCTTTGGAGTCTTTTATTATACTGGGCACAGAAATAAGGCTTTAAGATGAAGTATTTTACTCCATATGCAAAAGAAAACTGGGGACTGTGAAACAGACTTTAAACCAGAATAAATTTCTTCACAGCAGTAAGCTGTGCTAGCATCATTATTCCAAACACAGCAGACAACACCCAATTGAAGAAAACCATCCAAAACCAGCCTTACACTGAAAATTTAGCCCCTCAAGAAGGGGATACCAAAAACATAATTTCTTTCAAAAACAAGAGTTACCTGCTTGCTCTTCATCGACCTCCATCGGAACAACAGCCTGGCTGTGAGCTGGGAGCTCATTCTGGCTCTGCCCAGCAGCCATCCCTTCTTCCTGTGCCACCTCCTCCATCTCATTCAGTGCTGAAAAGATTAAGATGAGGTCAAGAAGAGGAAACAGAAGGAACGGAGCCCATAAGCATAGGAGGAATTCAAACGGCACCCACAGAGAATCAGAGAATCATCAAGAAATAAGTAATAGCTGCCTTGATTACTTCAGTGAGTCTCTACGTTGCATGAAGTCTCTCACAGATTTGTTCTACATCTCTTTAGCCAAGGTCCCAGCCTAACTTCTGGGGTTTACTTCTCCCAGATCTGCCACTCCTCCTCAAAAGTCTTGTTCTACTGCAGTAAGCACCATAACCAGGCTTTACATATTCACTCCCCCCCAGTGACTTATGCCTTTGCTGGCTAAGTTTAAAAATACACATCTGGCACTGTGATATACTCCTAGCTCTGACCAGAGGAGCCTAAAAACCACTTCACACTTCCACAGATGAGTATCACTCTGAAACTCTACACTAACATCTGTACTGACATATATCACTGAATTGTAATGTGCCTGTAACAGCTATTAGATAGAATACCAAGACAGCTTTTGTCACACAGGTATCAGAGATGTGCAGACAGCCCTCAAAAAAGATTGAAGTTACATACCAGAACTGAAAGAGCAACAAGCTTTCAATGTATATTCACATCTTCTCTAGGACCCTATGTAAGCGGCAATGCAAACAAAATCACTCCCTACAAAGGTTCACAAAGATCAGAGATTACCCTCAGCTGCAATTTGCTGTTCTTCAGCTTGACCATCTTGCCGCAGCTCATTCTCCTCATTCTGGTCATTTGGGTTTTGGTGATTGTTGTGGTGGATGTTTGGGTTATTGTTATTCTGGTGGTTATTGTTGTTGTCATTATCATTGTTAGAGTTCTGATTGCTGACTAGGGCAGATGAGACACCAATTCCTGTGCCTGCACTTAGGCCCACGCGAGCACAACCCTGAAAACAAAGAGCAACTACTAAGATTTGAAAACATGGACACATTATCTTGACAACTTATTACAATGCCAAAAGAAAAAGCGTTCTGTCAGTAGTATCTGCGATAGCAGAACAATATGCACGTAAAGAACAGGGAAATCGTTGTTAATACTTCCTTATGCTTACAGATTGCAGAGATCCATCTTAAGTTTGGCAACCCAGAAAACTTACACTCTGTTAAACTCTCAATGAAAGGGAACTCCACAAAGCATATAATCTTACTTTATTAAATTGTATTTCATTTGCTATGAGATCATACAACATCAATACAAATAGCAGATTATATAGTCTTCTCAGAACACAGTAGCCTCAAGATAGAATTAATGATCAAAGTATTTTTTTATGTAGGCTATTTTCATTACATTACAACTGCTGTTACAAATATTTGTGTTACAGTGTGGAAACGGGACAACATAAAGAAATAAAATTCCTAAGCTCTGAAAGCACTCCAACAGGGGAACAGTACCCCCATTTCACCCACTACAAAATCATAAAAATGCCTTAATTTTGTAAACAAATCCCTAAGCCTGAAAAAAATCGTATAAAAAGCAGCAGCAAAATGAAGTAGCACCAGAGACCTCAACAGAAAGACAGAATCAATGTGAGTCTTATTTCTTGATCACATATTCATACAAGATCACACCTTGCCACTGCTCCCATCTGCAGAAGAAGCATCATTCTCCCTAATGTATCATAAGAATAGCAACTGCAAATCAAAGTCATTTATTTACCAAGATAATTAATTACAACTTTTAAAAGAATGTGTAGCAGCTGGAGCTTACCATTTTTCCATTGAGCTGGCACAATAAAAAGCAAAGAACTGTTTGCTGACAGACTCACCTTAGGAGGTTCTCGGAACATCTGGTCCAGTGAAATAAATTCTAAGCTTGGCAATAACTCAATGAACTGACTAAAAGAATCTAGCTTTATTGCATGGCATCGCACCAGGGTGAGGTCAACCAGTCGGGTCCACCTTGAATGATCTGCAGAAGAGAAGAGATGCATTTCCTGAAGGATTCCTATCTCACTTTTTTTCATTATACCCTTTCAAGATCTGAGAGTAGACATCTTCTGTATCTCCACTCTGACTGTTACCAGCATCATTCTGGTTCCAAACCAAGCATCATCTACCGTACTTACTAAGAAACAGAACAAGCAGTACTATGAGCAGAAAAATTCTGGTTTAGTATCACAGCAATTCATGTAACATCTCTAAAATTTCAAAGGTGTGCAATACCTGTGATCCAATTATTTGGGTTATGTAGATGTGGGCAGTTGTAAATGACCAGATACTTGATGCAAGAAAAAACTTCATTTACAGCTTTCATACCAATATCTGTAATAATTCCTGGATTTTCAACCACATCAGCCAAGCCGTACTTCACCAAGTCTCCATTAGTCATTTTACCTATGAAAATGGTTGAAAACACAGTGGTAAATTTCAGAAACTTGCCTTTTATAGTATGAGTTTCTAACTCTCTATTATAGTTCAATTTCACAAAATGGATCAGATTATTACTTCAGTTCAATAAAGCTGAGACTTTCCAAATTTCAGTAAGAGTTTCAGGAAGTGAAGAAAAACATATTTGGCTGTATGATATCACCAGCCTCAATATGAGTATATTAATATTCTTTTTAATCACTCTCAGAAAATGATTAAAACCACGCCAACTTATTTAATCCTTGTATTTGTCAAATAAATTATGTACATTAAAAATGTCATACACTGTAATAAAAACTCATCAACATATCCTAGATGAAGAGTTTCAAACTGTGGAAACTCCAGTTCAGCCATCTTCAAAGCAGAAAAAACACCGTCTTTGGTCAAGGAAGGCTGGATCCGCACTTCATGCAACCTGAATGCAATTAAGAATTGTTCCTATTAAAAGGCATGCCAAAACACAATCACCATGGAAACCACTCAAGAAGCAGCCCATTCATAATAAAAGGAAAATATTCTTTCAACAATGGCAGGATTAAGAGGGTACTTGTATCTTTATGGTAATACTAGGCAGCTACATAGCAATATAGTTGTGAGACAAACAGCACCACACTTTTCAGATATAGGTCTAAGAAAAAGGCTTACGACACAAAGTGATTCGGAAATAGACATAACTCCAGTTATTTTAACCACAGAATACTCCCATTATATAAAGTTTAAATGTTTATTCCTTCAATTTTTGAAGTTTGTTCTATTTCTTCATGTTCTTGAACTTCACTAAGATACTTATTTTGAAAAAGGAGAAGGGGGAAAAGAAAGATCTAAAGGCCCATACCTTCGTGCAGCAGTTATGATGAGGTAGCCAAGATCCACTTCAAGTGCATTCTTGCAAGCTCCCAAAACTATAGTGTGCAAATTCCTAAAACCTCCTGGCAAATAATAAAAAAAAAAAATTCTTTCACTTCAGTCACAGATCACAACCTTAAGCCTTATACATGTCCACCAGTGCTGTCTTGACAAATGAATTAACAAAACACATCTTTTTTAGCAATTCAATAAAACACGTATTTGCACCCAAGTCCCCTCCAATCCTGCTAGTTCTACTCACCAACAAATGCAACTGGAAGGTTAGCTTATCAGTCAACAGTTCATTGCAGTTAAAAGATCAAAACAATACTCAATACAGAGCCATATTTAGCACCGTAACCATACTTCCAAATTTGATACCTTTAAAATAATGATCAAGAAAGGATATGGTACAGACAAGAAAAAAGCTTCACATGCCTCCAGTATTTTGTAATATTTTTATTTATCTGTTTTTTTTATTTAAGTACAAAGGATAAGAAGTTTCACACCTGATCTCCAGCTATCTTCTACCACATGCTGGATAAGTCCTCCAAGAAATGGAACACGAACCAGTTCTAAATGCTCCAAATTTCGAGCAGAAGCCAGGCCTGTCACTAGGGGAACATACTTCAAAGAATTTGTGGGTCCTACAGAGAACAAACCAATATAGACAAAGAAGGTTGCTCACTTAACAACATTGAACATATCACACTAAAGAATTTAAAAATGTCCACATATATCCATCTTGATCAGGAAGTCAACAGAACTACGTAACACCAAATAATTTACAGGAGCAGGATATGTTTCTACCCAACAGCTTGAATAAAAAGATTTGTTTTCAGAATCCTGTGTTCTAAGATTTCCATTTACAGTTGGTGCCTGTGCAGCTTTAATAGAATTAGATTTCATACACGCTAAAACATCCCCTCCATATACGAATCCCTCTTACCGGCACAGTTCCTCATGACAAAAGCACGTAAGCTGATACAAAGGAAATCTTTAAAAGGCTGTGGTTTGGTGAGTCTCACCCACTTCAAATAAAGGTGCCTCAGCATTGGGATACAAGGAATCTCAGGGACATTCACCCCTAATAATACATAAACAAAACAAACACTTTTAAACAAGGTTTAAACTAAACGCTAGGATAGATTTCTTTGGATTAACATTCTGGCTTTAAAAAGGAAGTCTTTTCTTTGCTATGTGGCATGTGAGAAAAGCTGTAAACATTTCAAACAACTTCTTCACCTTAAGTCTGTCAACACAGTTTTTTAGAATCTGCCCTTTGGACCTGCTATCATATATATAGCACCTAACATTTAAAAAATGCCACATGCCAAATTTCCTCTCTTAAAAATAATTACAATCTTGCAGAGTTTCAAAGCCTTTAAATTCACCTGTGTTGAAACCAACTAGTTCACCATTACCACACTCACCTACTAAGTGCAAAGTCTGAATTTTAGCTCCTATAGGAATTTTCAGCTTGTTCTCAGGAGGAATTGGAAAAGCACCATTACGATTGCGAAACTTTCCTAAAATGTGAACTTGTGGCATGTATGTCCAAATAGCTTCCACCAGCTCTAAATGAGAGGTCTCAACACCCTGGATAAAAGGAAGCAAAGTAAATGCTCTAACACTAGTTCAAGCAATAACATCCTCTTAACCATGTAAACTTCTCAATAGCACACAATACTTAACGCAATGTGTTATTTCACTTTTAATTTGTAGCCAGACCTGCCTTTTTAAAAGCAGAGGGATCAGAGTTTTAATTCATTTCTGGATTTAAGAGCATCTGCGATTCCCCTTGGTGCAACTAAAAATAGAATGGCAAATATTGTCACGTTTAACTGTTACTCTGCACAGCCATATCTGAATAAAAGTCTGGGTCTGAACACAAAGCCCTGTAAGCAATGAGTCCCTGCCACATTCTTCTGCTCTGTTAACATGCATCATCTCAGCTGCTGAAGGAGGTTCTCTCTTGAGTCTAACCACTCACCAGCAGATTTGGACAGGCCTGCAAAGCCTCTAAAACTCCAGGAATGCTGAAAGCTTCATGGCCACGGACTCTGCGTCTTTCAAGATACCTGGGATGAAGACCATAAAGTTGTTCAATGTCTGGCATCTTCCTCAGCAGCGTTAGGAAACTGGAATCAGTGAAACCTAAGATGACAACAACAGATTTGGTATTTGTGTGACAGTAGACATCTAGCTGTAAAGGAAAAGCCAAATACATTGTTATTTATATGGTAGTATAAATTCAACAATGTCAAAAGATATACTCAGTGAAGCAATAGCTTGTCTAGAAATCATGACCTACATACTCTTCTGCCTTGACTTTTGCAGGCTTGCTATAGGTTTCCTTCAGTGGAGTTGCATGGCTACAGGGTTAACTACACTTTCTCCCTTCTCAAATGAAGCACCTCTGTGGACTGTCAGGCTTTGTATCTCTATCTTTCCTGGAATTCCATTTATCAACTACATGGCTCAAAAATGCCCAGCTGGATCAGTTACATGCAGTTCATCACTATTCACCACAGCTCACAACTCTTAAAGAAATAAGACAGTTTCTTAAAGCAAAGGATTATTTTAATCTAACATAAGACAACACATACATAAGGATTTTAAACAAGGAAGTTACCTGTATTTACATCTACCTAAGGTTCGGTCTAACCATCTACTTGGTATCAGTCCTAATAAATCTAACTTTGCAGATCCTCTAACTTTCAGAATTCACTCATTTTATATCTCTCCCCCAACAAATCCCAGCAGTGTAATTTATATCCAACAGAAATCCTAATACTCACAGGGTTGACCTAGGTTGCCAAATTTATCTATTGATCTGAAGATGGCTTGAGGTATGACATCAAAACTTACTTATTCTTACATTGTTAAGTGTTGGCAGATGAGTTGCTCTCTCAATCCATTGTATTTTTTCCTGCCTGCATGCAAACAGCCTCTTCTTGGATTAACCCTTGGATTAACTCCCTTACAATAATCAGACAAACACAGATTGTATTTACAGATTGCTACAGAGAATCCCCATTTCTGCTACAGTAGTATCTAACATATATATATCTAAACACACACAGAGATAAATTTTCCAAACCACACACGCAAGGAAGCCACCCAAATCTCACAAAAGTCAAAAGGAATTAAACACCTAACTCCTTTTACTGCTTTTGAAAATTTACCCTGCATATGTCATTATAAATACCAGGACAGCACAGACAGTGTTGCTCAATACCACTTTAATGCCATATCTTGAGTGAGTGCATTACTCACCAGTGGGCATGTATTCCCACCAACGGCCTGCACATAGATCCACAACCTTCACTACTCGCAGATAAAGAGTGACTGCTTCCTTCAGCTTCCGGGACAGGCATTCCATGCACATGATATCCTGCAAGGGAAGGTACCTTTGGGAGAGGAAAAAACACCCATCTGATTTATCAAAGATGGATCCTTTTCGACTTTTTCCAAACCAAAGAACATCCCAAGCAAGACTACAGAAATTCATGTATTTCTAACACCTAGTAACATTAATTCAAAGAGAATTTTCATGTCATACTCTAATAAAGTGTGGAATTTTGCTAAGCACAACTCACCAATTTTTGACACTGAATATAGGATATTTAAGGTACAAATATAATATAAAAATGGAGAGATGCTTTAGTTCTCTAATAAATACTGCTGACCGAACCATTTGCTACAATAGTTTCTACACGGTTTAATTAAAGGTACTGTCACTTTCTAGTACATACTAGCATGCTCAATTTGCAAACATTTTGGAAAGCTACTGTTTTTAAAGAACTTGTCGGTAAGGCATTATGTTTTGAAATAACAGTCTTAAGCAAACATCTTGGAGAAGGATTGTGCTGTAGGGAAGATTATATACTCATCCAGGTTCCCTTCCACACACTATGAGGCAAATGCAACAATTTCAAACCATGCACCTCAACTATGTACTACCTGAGATACATTTCTGCACTGAAATCAATATTTGAACAATTGTTACCATACACTGGTGAACAGAATTAAATCACTTATTTATTTCTTCTTCATTCTACCATTCATGACATTCACATAAATTAATATTCAAAGTATCCAAATGAATTCTGGGACTGAAAAAAAACATTTACCACCCCTTTTTATCCAGTTTTTATCCACCAGTTCACTCATGGTACATCTACACTTTCTGAATACTTTATGACACAAGCATCGATGCAGGTAAATTGGGAATAAAATAGAAAACAATATAATAATATACAATAAATTGACTTCCAACAAGCTGCTCACCTAAAGATGTGGCAAAGCACTTCATGAGAGAGTTGGTTCATGTAATCTTTTGGCTCATCAGCTTTGGTAGACTCAGAGCCTTCCCTGTTCACTGAGCATGGTTTCACATTTTTCCGCCGGGGACCCATATTTGCAACGATTTCTGATGAAAGGAAATGTTCACAATGTTATGCAAATTCAGTGCAACTGAAAGAGAAAAGGGACAGAGCAGAGAAGGACACACCAGTTAAGCTTTGTTTACTGAAAAAATCCCAGCAAAATCTGCCAATAGAGATGAGCCCCAGTACAGCTGAATTGAGTTAAATAAGAAATAGAAAAATTCTTCCAACAAGTTATAGTTTGCCTAGCACAGGAGGTCTCAGACATAACCTGATAATTATTAGAAAACTAGAAACATCCTCTAAGCTAAGGGAAATTGGCAAAGAGGAAAATCACCACGTTTCATGAGAGATCAATCCTTCTGTGTGAATAACATGTCTTCAGGATACCATCTACACACTAGTTGACCAAGACAAATCACAGGAAAGCTGTGCAAAGACTACAGAGGTTACCAAGCGAATACCAACTGGACATATTCCAGTGAAAAAGAAAGCCCAAAGCCTCTGTCTAGCAGAAAAATAAATAATTTTCCTTTTAGAAAAAATGGGCTCCTACTGATCATTCCCCAAAAATGCCCTATTAAATGTCCTCAAACTAGCTCTTCTTAAAGGTTAGAATACCAAATAAAATATTCAGGTTGCTTAGTTAAAGATCAAAGCTCCAGAAAAACTGAAAGACCTTGCCTCAGCAGGAACACACAGGATATCCTCTCCTCTTTCCCCTTACTGAATTAACATGTTCATATCTACATTGTTCCTGTAGTACACATACAGACACAGGAGGACTGAAATGACAATATATATTTCATTTAAAAACACACAAAGTAGTAACAAATAAGTAACTAAAATAAATATTAACTTAATGTTAACATTAGAATAACTGAATTAACACCCCACACAGATGAATGTCATGAGAAACGTCTTCACTACTGCTATTTAGCTGAGGAATGCTTTCTAGTAAGTAGGGTAAAGCATCATTAACTCAGTAAACCTGTTTAACAGGTTGAATACCAAAATTCAGTGGATGAGAAGAAAGAACTTTTAAAAAAGACAGATTTTGTAAAACTTATCAGAGATGTGTCTGCTACTGCATTCACTGTGATGTAAATATACCACAGTGTTTGCTTCACATTATGGGAAGTGGCAACTGAGAAGACAAAGTACCTCACAGAAATGAAAATTTCTGCCTTCTCCAGCACAAAGTATTTATATACTAGCACAAAACTGATAGCTTCACTGCGATCTAATTATTGAAAAACATGTGCTTTCACACAGTTTTATATAAATTTTAAATGAACAATGGTATGTTGTAATAATTAATTTTATTTAAAATGTTATTATAAAAATATTAAAATAAATAAATTAGCACCTTCTGCCCTTCAGTAGCATGAAATACATCTCTACTCCTTTGGATTGTCTGGGACTTCTCCAGTCAAAGCTAGACACTAAGTTTACTGCCTGTACACATACACTATTCTTTTTGGTGCACACTGGAAGGGTTTAGTATGTTCATAATACTGCACTGTAATGTTGTTCAACTTCATGAAGCCCAAAATTGACTTCAAACTACTTATGAGATTGGATTCCGATGAAAAGAAGCATTACATGGATTCCCAGTGAATGTTACCTGATGACTCAATTTGAACAGAGGGCAGGATACAAAGTAAAAAATTCTAGATTGATGCAGACACGATGGAGTACAATGCAGCAGAATTTAAAGGACAGCATTAAAAGGACTGTGATATAAAGAGAAAGAAAGACAATAACAAACAGACCAGCATATAGGCAAAATGTCTGAAAGAATCCTGTAAGATTTAAATGCAATGGACACAACCTGTCCTTTGAGTTTGGACTGTAGCTTAGTTTGGCTCCTGCCATTAAGTAAAGGGGAAAAAGAATGACCTAGCTTCTTATGAGGCAGCAGTTTCTGCAAAATACATGCTCCTCTTGATGCTATTTTAAGTCGTAAGCCTGCAGCTTTAACATCTCATTCTACATTAGGAAGCTGACCCCATTAAAAAAAAAAAACACCTTCAGATGTTTAATAAACCTGACAAAACAGAGTTTTGCTCACCCTAACTCAATTCATGAGACTCTTTGTATGAAACAACAGCTCGGTGTGTTATCTTCCTGATTAATAACTACTACACTGAACCTAAAAAGCTTTAAAAGCCACAGGGAGACCCACACCGCCCCACAGAAACAACTGCTTTAGAAAAAATTTGGGAGAGGACAGCTAGGGATGTCTGGCAAGTGCTAATTTAAGAGGCGTGTTTCCTTATGGGGAGAAGAAAAAAAAAAAAAAAAAGAACGAGTTTATTTTTGCTTAGATAAGCGATATAAAAGCAGGTTTTCCCACAGCCCTCTTCGCTGCAGCCAGCCCAAACGCCACCGTTCCCTCAGCGAAGGGAGACAGGGGGTGCAGCCGCCCCTAGCGCGGCGTCTCAGGGCCTCCCCTCTCCCTCGCAGCAGCAGGAAGGACAGCAGTTTTCCTCAGGGCCTGTCACACCGGGGAACGGCACTCACCGGCCCCAGGCCAGGCCTGGCCGGGCCGCCCCGAGGCCCCGGTACTGGATGGACAACGACAGCCCCAGCCGGCGACAGGGGACAGCAGCACCGCTCCGCCCCACCAGGCCCACCCGCCGCCAGAGGACGGGAGGCGGCAGCCTCCAGCTCGCCGAGCTCTGCCGCACCACCGCCGGCTCAGCCCCCTGCCGCCGGCCCGTCGCTTCTTACCTGTCCCTCAGCGCCGCCCTGTTATTGTGGCCGTGGGGGAGGGCCAACCCCAGCAGCCGCTTCATCCACCTCCCCTTCCGCCAGCGCCACCGCGCTTCCGGCTTCACTTCCGGCGCCGGCCGGGGGCGGGAGTCGGGACGTCCCGCCCCTCCACCATCTGAGGGCAACGAGGGGCGGGGCTTTACTGCCGACATCTTGGGTGCGGCGTCGCGTCCGCCATCTTCAACGCGTCGCTAAGGGGCCGCCATGTCGGTGGTGGCTGCAGTGCAGCCGCGGCCGTCCCCTCGCTGCCTATGGTGGAGGTCCCCGCGCAGGCGGCCACGGCCACAACCACGGCCGCCCTTCTCTCGTCTCGCCCTGTGGCGGCTGGCAGGACGTGTGTCCGCCGGCCGGGTGACCGGGCAGAGATCCCCAGGTTAGACTCCTGAGAGCATTAAACGCTGTCTGAGGTACAGGGACGTAATTCGGTATTTTGAAAGAGAAGGAACTGAGGAAATCCTGAAAGATTGGTGAGTTCAGGCAGGACAACAGCAAGCACGTGTGTGTGGCAGTGTACCCTTGAGGTGTGGATTAAAACAGCTCGCAGGCCACAGTAAGACTCTGAGGTCACTTTGCACACACACGGAGAGGAGTGTAATTTACAAAAATTATACCCCTCCCAATGGAGGACAAGCCTTACAAGAAACAGTGGGAGTGCAGCAGTGACCTGACCTGAGCTGGCTTTGGTGCCCTATAACTCCATGCAACATGCCATCTCTCCTGCCCTGAGTGACCACCATAACAGATGGGAGCCCAATGTTGTGGGCTATGTGAACTCAGTGCACATTTTGTGAATATTTGTGGACGTTTTACTGGGGTGGTCCATAGTCCAAGGGAATGATGCATGTGTATTATATCACAGGGTGGGAAAGGTGGTGGTGGGTAACAAGAATGTATTGGATACTGTGAGACCTGAGTGTGATATAAATGGCATGGAATAATGTGTGGAGAATGTGCTGGTTTGGGCTGGCATAGAGTTAATTTTTTTCATAGTAGCTAGTATAGGGCTATGTTTTGGGTTTGTGCTGGAAACAGTGTTGATAACACAGGGATGTTTTTGTTACTGCTGAGCTTACACAGAGTCAAGGCCTTTTCTGCTTCTCACCCCTCCCCACCAGCCAAAAGGCTGGGGGGGCACAAGAAGTTGGGGGGGACACAGCTGGGACAGCTGACTCCAACTGATCCGAGGGTTATTTCAGACCATATGACATCATGCTCAGCATATAATGCTGGGGGAAGAAGAAGGAAGGGGGGTACATTAAGAGCGATGGCATTTGTCTTCTCAAGTAAACGTTACATGTGATGAAGCCCTCCCTTCCTGGGGATGGCTGAACACCTGCCTGCCAATGGGAAGTGGTGAATGAATTCCTTGTTTTGCTTTGCTTCCACATGCAGCTTTTGCTTTACCTATTAAACTGTCTTTATCTCAGCCCAGGAGTTTTCTCACTTTTACCCTTCTGATTCTCTCCCCCATCACATCGGGGGGGGGGGGAATGGCTGTGTAGTGCTTAGGGTTAAACCACTACAGCAAGGAAGCACTGAGACCATCCCACTTTGAAGGATCATATAGCAAATACATGCAGTAACATTCACATCTAGTCTGATGTTATTCTTATTTACCCCAACTGTGAAATGGGTTGAGGAAATGTTCCTGTTGGCTTTTCCTGTTGCATGTTAGAAGCAATTCTCATGACTACAAAATCAAATAAATGCTCTGTCCAAGTATTGTTTCTCTTTAACCCTTAACTAACCTCTCACATCATCACTGCTACCTACAGCGAAGACAGCAGGAACATCTATTGGCTAATACCTCATACAATCTACCCACAGTGTGGCACATTACATTCCTGTAAGATTCTTTCAGTACAGAAGAAAAAGCACGCGAAGGCAGCATACAGCTGGAAAAGAATGACCCAGTGGCAGGAACTCATGCAGGATAGACTGAATTTAATCTGGACTGCTGAAGGAGAGGAACTGGTGCCACTGATGCTATTGCTGAACATAGGACAGTTGGTAACAGCTGTGCAAGACAGGGACAGACCCTCTTCTGGGCAATCAGTGAGGATTTTAGATGTGTCAACAGCAGCATCCAAAAAAATTATATCCCAAAATATGAGGAAAGTAGGCAAGTGAGGCCTCCTGAAAAGAAAACAAGAAAAGGGAAACAGTAGTTCATTCAATAGCAGGATTCAAGTTGGGCACATGCATTTAGTGGCAAGAAGAGAAGATTGCAGGAAGGACACAAGAGAGACTGAATTAAGGAATTTGGGCAGGGCAGTTTGGTTTAACTGTCATTTAAACTTGTGTGTAAACAGTCGTGAATGGTTAGGTGGTTACGAGATAGCAGAAACCAAAAACAAGGTCTTTTTTTTTCCTTAACAGAAACCCAGTAACTTATCCCATAGATCAGTTATACATGGATCTTTGAAGGTAGTTTGATGGTTCTATTTCTTTCTCTCTCCACTGCTATATATGAGAAAGTTTAGAGTTTGAGGCACTTGAGGATATCTAAACTAAAAGCCAAAGCAAAACAATGAGAAACTAGAGATGCTGAGTAGCCATCAATAAAAATACTGTTCTGGTCTTGAACAAATTTGAAGTGAAATAGGACACTGGATGTTACAACTCATATCTGCACTGGCCATGTGTTTGGTCCTGAGACATATTTTAAATATAGAGGATTCTGGGACTACATGTCTTGTCCTTTTAGGGAAGCTGGTCACAGCTTGGAAAATTACATACCTGTTTGCAGTAGTATGAAGTTACCAGATCCATAGCCCTCTTGACAGTCGTGGAGGTTGTCCTGGTTTCAGCTGGGATAGAGTTAAGTGTCTTCCTAGTAGCTGGTAAGGTGCTATGTTTTGAGTTCAGTATGAGAAGAATG
>JANZLQ010000044.1:9008825-9021626 GCA_026212715.1 Elanus axillaris | reverse complement strand
TTCTTGACACATGGCTGAAAGAAAGAGTGCTAAGTGTTGAGAACTTCATTGGTATTTTGGTGGTGACATTTTTTTTAACCAGTTCTCTTTGCAGCCACAAGTTAAAGAGTCTTATGGAATATGACCTTATGATCTTAAGATCAAATAGTTGCAAATGTCTTCTGCTTACATTCTCTAAGTTGTGACACTAAGGGCCTGTTTTCTTTCCAAATACTTAGTATTATTAAAAGATTCAGAAACACTCAACAAACATGAGATAACCTTTGAGCTATTTAGTGTAAACAGCCTGAACAGTATCACACTGGTTTCAGAGCAGGGTTAGAATGCAGCTCTCCAGGCTGACCAGACACTGATACACCATAATGAAGCCAGCTGAATGTGAATTATATTCCATTATAATTCACCAGTCAGTCATCTGGTATTATCTTCAATCCGGAGACGTGGGATTCTGGTCTGATCTAAAGAATGATTTATGCAATAGCAGCTGTAGAGCACAACTGGCAATTTTTCATTTTGCCCTTGATGTCTTTAAGAAGGTAATTGCTAGTGTAGGAGTTAGGAGTCCTGGATATTGATTCTGGCTCACCCATACATGTCTGATATGTAAGAGGCTTTGATCAAAGTGGCTACATTCCCCCTCAACAGTTTGCTTTCCAGGTCAACCTCTGAGGTCTTAGGGGCAGGGTCCAATTCTTATATTGACCATGTGGAGCACCAGTGCTCTTCATCTGCTGTCCTTACATGCTAGAACAATGACAGCAAAACAGTATCAGAAAATGACAGTAACAACAATATCAGAAAATTCAGTGCAGGCTTTATGGACAAGTGAAGTAGCTTTATTATAGCACTGGCATTTTCTTTTTCAGGAATCCAACCTATCTGATTTTCAGGCCTGTGTTTCATTACCTCTTGTCATAGAAATGAAAAAGAAAATGTTATAAGACCTTACTGTGAAAGCCGTTCCTTCTCCTCCACATATAAATGGATACATCAATGATATATGATTACCTTTCAGTGCAGAGTTTTGAAAACTCTAATCCTCAGTGAGTGCAAGGAGTTCTGTTCTATTTTTCCATTCAATGCCAATATCTGTCTACCTCTATTTTATTTTCTAGCAAACAAGATCTGAGAATGTTTCACCAGCTCACTCAAGCTATGCACAATTTTCCTTCCCCATATTTCTATGTCATTGCTCCATCACACAAACTTGACTGTCCAGATTGTCCAGCCACTTCAGCATTTTATTCAGATGTCATTTACAACAATTTGCAAATCACATTCTTTGCTCTGGTGTGTGGCAAAAGCTGGTATGCTTCTCAGCATTATCTACAGTTATGGGCCAGCACATGATGCTAGCAGGAGCTGATAAAAAGCACAAGCACTCCATGTTGGAAAGTATTGCTCTCCAGCTGCTCTTGTCTACCATTTCATGTCAGAAATTATCAGAAACAAATTCGAGTCCCAGGTGTCTGTAGTAGATGCAGGGGTCTGTGGTGGACTATTTCAGACCTCTAATTTACAGGGCTTTGAATCGCCTTTGTGGATGTGCATTGGCTGTATAGGAAACCTCGTATCTTAGGTTTGGTCCACAACACAGTCAGTTAAATACCTCAATAACTAAAGCAGATGGTAAGAATATCCACGTAGGCTATAACAAGCCAAGCTGGATGGCAGAAAATACCCCCAAATTGTCTGCTGGATTTTCTGACATCATGATGAAATATCAGAGTTTGGCTTTGTTTTCTCAGTTTGATCCTTGTTTTCTCATTTTGATCTTTCTCAGTCAAGACACATTCAGGGAAAGATGACGTGTTGTGAGAATTCTTTTAGGTTGACTGTCCAGAGTCAGAAGCCTTTGAGCTATGAGAAACTTTTACAATCTTACCTTGCTTATTTGCATTCCTACTGCCTAATTGCTGGGACCAGGTTTCCGGATAAACAGAATTCATGATAGTGGTAACTTTAGTCTGTCTCCTAGGATAGACAGAAGAATTTCCTGCCAATGTCCTCCATTAATCTCTCTCATTCAATACTAAGAGAATTAGTTTCCTTACCTTTCTTAGCTTATTTTTTTTAACAGAAAACAACTTCAGCTGATGAGTAGCAACATTCCATACTGGCAGACTTTTTGCTGCCACTGATTTATCTTTAGTTGCAGTACCAGCCTACATCCTCATGCTTTATACATGTCCTAATCCAGAAGATAATAGTCAGAGCAATCTGACTAGCCTCTTTCACCAGCCCATGCACACAGCCCTTAAGTCTTGCTGTTCTTGTGCCAGAGGTCATGAGTACTGTGGTTCTAACCAACAGTTTCTTATTAACTTAATAAAGATTTACAATTTATCTCTTTATGAGCAACATATCTAATTAATGCTGGAGATATTAATGTGAGCAGTCCAGCTAAAGAAGAAACTAAAAATGCATTGAAAGTATCTGAATAGTCTGGTGACCCAATGGAGGATTTTTATTGCAATGCTCTTCTAGTCAGCTGGTTTACCTGTAACTTGAAGACACGGCAACTTCACTATACTCTGGTAGTTTTTTAGAAAATATTTCAACGGTATATTATATCCCTATCTTTGGCCAGAGAAAAATAGAAAAAAACCTCTAATGCCAGTTTACTTCAGTATTTTCATAATATATGCCACCATTCTAGTGTTTTCCATCATTTGTTCACAGAAGTTCATGCTGAGTTGAAACAGAGTGGGAAGATAACCATATAAACCACTTAATAAGTAAACATTACTTTGTGTTAGAATTAGAAGGATTTTCAGCCTCTGGGAAAGGAAGGGAAGAGGAAGGGGAAGGGAAAAAGATGCCATCTGTACCTAACCCCTTATTAGTGTTTCAGTCAGCCTGCAGGATTCTTGAGTACATGGCTTAGCTGAATGCGTGGAGTCTTCTCCACCAAGCAATCATGGGAAAAGAAAGAAGGCAGCATGGTCAATGTGTGTTTCACTACAGATTTTTTCAGCTAACAGATGCATCCATAGGAATCGACAAAGATTATATTGTTCTGGTTTGTGTAATAAAGTAAGCCTGAGACAATAATGAGGTAAAGGAATGGACAAGGGCTCTCCAGCTTCCTGGTTTAAAATCTTCTCTAAGCTTCTTTCTCCTGAAGGTTTTCTTTCATTTTTCCTAAGATTTGTAGTATTTGTTACATTTCACATTTAATTTCTCTTGTTGTGATAATGTATTTTATCTTCTATAAAAAATAATACTCTTTGATTTGAATTCCATTGCTTCTCATCATTTGATATATTCATCTCCAGTATTGACTATCTACCTTCTGTCTTCCCTTTCCCTTTTAGGGGTCAAGGTGGGGGCTAATGGAGAGGAAGAGATGAACAAAAGAGATCTTACGGGATGTTAAACTCTAGTCTATATGTGTTGATCTCTGGTAGGTTCCTGTATCGTGTTAAAACATTGTTCATTGGTTCTATTTGATATTCACCTATCTGCCCATGGTGCTGCCACTGCCACCATCTGAAAATGCTTGAACATTTCATCACCTGTGATTTGTTGCATTCATTCTTCACTAATGTAGAAGGAAGGTCTGCTTTCCAAAGCAACCGTGCATGTAAATTACATTTGAAAACATGCCATTCTGATAACGTGCTTCAACAGTTGGGACAGTCTCATGAAGAAATTATTTTAAACATATCCATCAGAACATAGTTCATAGTAACATAAACTTCCCATGGTCAGAAAATGTTAATGACGGAGGGACTAAATAAAGAAATATATGTGATAGAAACCTGGTTACTGTCAGTTGAGACTCTCTTTTTTTAAATATGAAATGAACATTTGGTTTCATGGAAATGGTCTTTATTAACTAAGCCTTTGTTAACATAGTGAAAAGATGAAGAATGTAAATGTGATCTGTTCTGCCAGCTTTTCTGGAATAATATCATTAAGTTGGCATTGTAGAGAACTACAATGCTTGCTCTTAATGAACTGTGCTGCTTCTGTTTCCTGAAGAACATGGCCCCTGGAGATGAGCCCCTCCACCACTTCTCCCTACCCACACCTTACATAAAGTCTGAGTTTATTGAGAGAAATACACCAAGCAGAAATGCAGTCTGGGAGGTACCATGAGGAAAGTGACCACAATCCTCGCTCTAGGAGCTTTATGTTCCTCACGTACTTGTGTGATCTGGCATTCAGAGCAGTAGTCAGTCCTTTGACATGTGAAGATGCTAATTAATCCTGCCTTCAGTTACAGAGAGAAGGGTCCTATGGTCTATGCAGAAACTCTTCATCCATCTTCATTATTGTCAATGTTTAATTTTCCAATTTTGTCCTGCCATCCTGCCAGTTGGCTAAGACTGTTGTTCTAAACTGATAACCTCAATAGAACATCGAAGTGAGTATCTTCTGCTTATGCATCACCTAGAAAACAACAGGCCCATTTTCTCCTTTCTGAAAGAAGGGAGTTAAAGCCAAGATCATAGGTAGCCTCCCATCAGTTTCAGTGGCCTTTGATTGATGCAGAGTGTTGAACATGTTTTTGATGTAGTAAGAACACCACTGTCCCTTAGAAAGGAGTTTGAAGCCTCCCACAGTGCAGAATAAACACAACTCCATCCCCAAAACAGTCCCTAGGCTCCTGTTCTGCTATCTGTGGTTTCATGGGACATTCTAGTGACTGGGAAAAGCATATAATGTTAAAAAAATCCATCTGGCCAAGATGTACATAACATTCAGTAGCTACTGCTATTTTGCCCAGAAATACAATGCATTAGGGAACTGTACCAACAGGAAAAAAAAGTCCCATGTTAAATACATTCATTATTTAGTGTCATTTGACATTGAAAGGCAGAGTATTTACTTTTTATGGTGTTTGCTTTGTTGGAAAATAGCACTCTATTTACATACTTAAGTATTTCATTAATCCTCAATTTTTCCTTTCATTTTTTGTGGTTTTCAGCTTTATCATTCTTCCAGATGTTCCAGATGTACTGAGTGTAATAGGCAATTAGCATAAAAATAGTTCAGCCAGTTCATGTTATAAATCAAACTAGAGGTTAGTGTTACATCAGTATTTACTAGCAAATTAAACAGAGCCTCTCTCAGCCAGAGGCCAGCTAGTTGAGTCTAGTCACATCCCTACTACGGAAATAATTTTCGCTTCCAAACAGGGTGCCTATCCAGTTTCCTATTTGGGAATGGTCCCTAGCCTCCCAAGATGTGCCTGAGAACTGTTGGGAGGAATTTTAATCCAAGACAGGATCATGGCAGGGCCATGCTAACAATTTCAAAGTAAAAATGATGGTGTTCCAGTGCTCACAGTTGTGTCCTGGCACTATTTAATTCCTTGGTAAAAAAGTAGCCTGTGAAAAACTCTTTCTTTGGTTGGTAATCAGCATCTCAAAGTCCAACAGCCTCTTCTCCTGTACAGGGAATGAGGGTGATATTCTCACCTCTGCCAGGAGAAAGAGCACATACTAATGCTGTGGACCAACAAATCCTCTTGGTCCTTCCATTACAGAATGCAGTCTGCCTGAGGCTACAGTAACATCTAGCCAGCAGTAGAATGGCTGGGCTTTTTGCTGTCTTGCTTTCAAAGGCAAGGACATGAGCTTCTTTCCTCATTTTCCATTCTTTTGAATTACAAGTCTTACTCTAGCCCAACCACAGTACCAGACAGAAATGATACCCACATGCCAGTTCCAAAATTTTCTTCATGTCTAAGCCCAGTAAAGTCAGTCATTCATGAGTTTTAATTCTGGGAAAATGTATTCTGTTAACTTACTACTCAAGTGTAAAAGACAAACTAGCTTAGTAATGAAGATAATAAGGTTGTAAGAGCAGAACAGAAATTTCTTCAGGTCTGAAAGCTGCCAATTTATCAGATTGAAGAGAAACATTAATGATCACATGTAAATGACAGGATTTAACAGAGACACTGCTATGAAGTTTACACAGTGTTACAATTTACCAGATTTATTTCATCTGAAGGAAAAAAAGAGGTAGGGTACATTGTAGGGTAAATTACAGTAACATGAGGCCATCTAGTGGAAGACAACTTTTGTCTTCCAGGCTTTGTTTCTTTTACCTGTGGCCCTAGCTCCTGCTCTACAATTATTTTCTGTAACTGGTGAAATCTCATTTGTGAATAATGGATGCAATAAACTTATTCTCTAGAAAGGTCACCACGGACAAAAAAAAAAAAGAGTCAATATTTATTTTAATAAACATGCAGACTAAGTAGCTAAACAACATATATGAATCAAAATTGTACAAAGTTAGCAGAAAAATGAGCATTTAAAATTTAGCTACAAAACTGGAAGAGTCAAAGCACTGCCTAAGAAAGCTGAAGCCTTTGAAAAAAAAGTATCAGCAAAAGTTTCTGGGTAAATGAAAGAAAACGCTTCACCAACAAGGAAAACGGAGGCAAAGTCTACACTGGCTTGTGCCCACTAAGATCAGGTGGCATTGTGAGAAGATTTGAACTTAAACCGTGGAGACAAATATATAATAAAGGACTTGTGTGAAAACCAGCTTGCTACAGAAATGGGAATGCTCCCAAGAATCCTGAGGAAGGGATTTGCAGGGAGGATGTAAGTGTCAATCCCAGTAGTCTGGAGCAGAGAGAAGCAGCAAATGACAGCACAGCTGAAAAGCCTACTTTGTGCCTTGTTCACCACCATCAGAACAGGCAGGATGAATGCAATTAAGAGACTGTGATAAGGCAGTGTAAAGCTGTTCTCAGCACTCTTCTCTGTTATGCAGAATTCATTCAGCATACCCCTGCTTGCTTCATATGTAAGGCACCTCTACTTTTCCTGCAAAGGAAAGGAAGGACATAGATGTTGCAGACAGTAAGCGTAACTTTGTGCACTAAAATCTCCCTGAAGTTCTCAGGTAACAACTTGCTAACAGAGAAGACACTGTAAACATTTGTAGCAGACAAGAAGACATTGATATGTAAAGAATCTTCTTTAAAAAATTACATATTTTACCCCTAAAAAGCAAGGTATTTCTGGTGCCACTTTTGAATTCTTACATGACCTGACTTGGGTCTAGATGCCTTGTTAGCCCTGTGTTGCTCATTGGACTCTTCTCTTTACTGTCTGACTTCTACAGTTTCTGCTAGAATAGGAAGTTGCTCACACAAATATCAAACTTATTTATTTAGATCAATTGGACCTTATGGTGGGAGAGACAATTAGTCTACAAAGATTAAACAAAGAAGCAAAGGAGTAGCAACCCTGAAATAAATGATAGCACTTAGGTGGAATGGAAATGCTAGATAACTCAGCTAATCTCAGATTTTCGTTTTTTCAGGAGTAGTTATGTAGTATTGTACTTACAGAACTGCTTTGCAGAAAGAACATTTGTTGTTATATGTTTTCCCATCAGAGCCACAAAACGGTTGATAGAGTCTTTCGCAGTAAATAGGTCTTCCTCTCTCTAACCTCTTGTATTCACTGCAGTCTACCTGCAAATTCAGTATCATTTTAATCTGAATCCGTCTTTCTCACACTCTTCATTCATCTACAGAAATAATGAATATACGAAATGTTTGGATGAGCCTGTCAACTGCTTGAGAGCAGCACAGTCAATGGGGCTCCACCATCTATATAAAATGAGCCTAAGCCTCAAAAAAGAAACATCCCTTCTGACAGAGATGTGTGTGATGCTACCCATGTCAGGTACTGAGCACCTTTAGGGACTTTGCTATCTATCTGAATAACAATACAGTCACTGGAAAAAATATGGCCCCTTTTCCATCTACAGAAAGGTTGAGTCTTAATATTTTTTTCTACCTGATTACAACTGTCAGTAAATTCAGGTGAGATTAGTTCTCAAGGATGTGAAGGGTTTCTGTCTCTTTAGTGCACAAGTATTAGCTCTTGACGCTTTTTATGCTGGTGAAAGGATCTGCCCAGACAGAATTAAGTAAAGTCCTATTTAAGTATTAGCATGAAAAGAAATTGTTGAAGGGCCCTCATCGGATAGTGAGACTGTATTCATTACAGACTTATATATGAAAATGGGAGTACAAACTAATAGAAGAAATGACTGAAAGTGCTCCTGTCCTGGTTTTGGAGCTCAATCTTCTCCTGTCAAGTGAATATCATTCCTGGTATTTGACAAACAAGGAGTTCCTTGTTCAGTGCATATATTCTATTTAATGTGCTGTTTGTCATCCCCAAAAGCCAAGGGTTTGCTTGCCTAGGAAGTCACCTGTCCTTACAGGTGCTGTTGTAACTAAAATTGATGCAGCTCTTTTTGCTGCTAGTCTAGTGACAATTTGAAGCATATTAGTCTTTGGAGAGACACTATGACTGGAGCTTATCCTTTCTGAATATCTAGCTAAAATATGTATTATAAATGTATATATTTAAAACAGAACCTGGTCTTGCTATTCTGTTACTATGGCCTGTTTTTTTCCCCTTCATTCCAACTCTTAGTGAAGGACTAGAGTATTACTTAGCTAAACCCTGGAATTTATTACAAATTATATGATTGGGTTTATGCTAGTCATTCCCTGGGGTCTGCAGGTGGGTGAAGTGAGGAGCTGTGTGTGGTCAGCCCCTTCAATAGCTCAGCCCCTGTGCTGTTGCTCAGCACAGACTGACAGGTCTCCACTAGCAAAAAGAGTCATTAGCTGATCACTCTTTTGGGTATTATGGACTTGAATCCAGTGCCAAAAAAACCAACGTATGGGATGTTAGTTTACCTAGGTTTTTCCTTCATTTGGTCCTTTCCCTCTCCTCCAAAGCCCTGGCTGCTCACACTTCTCACTCTGTGGCTGGAAAGCAGGAGGCAGCACACCTAGCCCCAATTGCAAAAGCAGGTCAGAGACCTGATAGAGCTGACAGGTTTCCACAACATAATCCAGTAGAGGCAGTGGCATGGAAGGGAATCTCTGTAGCTTGTAAGTTATTTTTAAAAATTTAAAACTTTAAAACTCGTGAGAGTTTTGTTGCAACTTGTGAGAGGCAAGGGCCAGCTATTAAAAAAAAACTAGGAACTAGGTGAATTTGCCCCATATGTGTATGTGTAACAGCTGGCAAAATGGGAAAGACACTTTGTTTGGTACAGAGAGTGGAACATGCTCTTCCTGGAAAAGTATTTACGTCTTGGTGTAGTTTTAGATATAGGAGGCTGTATATGTTATGCCAGTATGGGACCAGCTGTGTGCGTGTGTGAATTTCCACTCCCTGCTACTGTCCACTGGACTGCAAAAGGGCTTGTCTCTGCTCATCTGAGTAAGGATTTTTATTGCTTGGTACCTCATTTCTTTCAGAGATTGACCCCAGGATGGACACTCCAGCATAGTCAGGGAGAAAATATAATCTCTAGGTACATGATTTAGGATCTGAAAGTCACCAAGAAAGCCTTATAGTGTCATCACCAGATAAATATAAAAAAAAAATTTAAAAAAAATCTTGATTTCTCTGACTTAAAATTTATCCTTGCCCAATTTCTTGCTCAGAATGCATCACAGGTAAAGACATCTGGAATTTGTCAGGGCAACAGTATGAAAACCACATATCTCAAACTCAGGGATTTCTCTCTGAAATCTTAATACTTTGGCAGCATTTAATTAACATTTAATATGTTTTTTCTGACTTCATGTTGTTACAAACTATATATATATATCCAGAAATAAAGGATAAAATTACTCACCTCATTCTCTTTGGCAGCAACTGCAGTAGAAACAGAATCACAAAAGATAAAATAAAAAACACTGTTAAACATCCAGTTTGTAACTGGGATGATTTCATTAGTACCAACCCTTCCAGCAATACTAAATCTCTTACCTCCTTGAAAGTAAATACTGACATAGTTTTTCAGTGTTTAATAAGATACAGGTGTAAACCTATTTAATAAGTGGACCTTATTGTGTTGTTGTGTTACCTTAGAAATCTGTGTTAGCAGCTAGAATAGCCTTTGTTGTGGGACGGAATGGAGGCTATTGTTCCCCTTTTCACCAGAAAAAGATTGAAGACCCAGGAGCCAATATTATGTTCAATAGCTAGTCTGTTTAGGATGAACTAGTTGTTAAGTATGACTGGGTTTTAATTCCCAAGTTTATAAAAGAAGATCCTATGTGGCTGTAGACAAAACACATGGTCCTTTTATATTTTGATTTTTTGTCAATAATAAGAATAGTATCTTCACTAAAATATTATACTGACTATATATAATGATGCAATTTGGATCATAATACCACTTTAAAAAGTGTTTTCCCTTGGCAGTTGGTATGGATTCTAAACTATTTGGCAGACGGATTGGCTTCTATTTTGTATACAAATGGCATCTAATCTGGGAGCCCTGTTCTCAGGTGGGGCTTCAAAAAGCTCTTTCAAAACAATGATAATTACGCCTCCCAGAAAGTAATCAAGTAACATTGGCATGTCTCCATTATGGTGACACATTTATTACTTTCTTTAGGAATGTATTTTGTTCTTCTCCTGTCCTGAAATCGTTATTCTGTGGCTTCCAAGGGATAAAAGTTATCAGGCAGAGGCTTTTGTATAGAAGGAGCAGGAAGAAAATATATTATGATATAAAAGGCCATACAGCTCTAGAAATTGTCTTTCTGACTCAGTGTAGCTTTTTTTATCTTTAAAGCCATTAAGCTTTCCACTGCAACTTCCTTTCATGGAGCTGTTTACATCTTCTCATCAAATAAAGTTGTCCAAGGTAAAGAAAACTAACATAAATAATGGTCCATGTCAAGTTTCAGTCTATGTCACCTGAAGTTTCACTGAGTTTTCATTATTCTGGAATTGGGTCAGATTTAACCCACTTCCACAAAAACATGTTATTTTTTCGCTGGTAACCTTTTAGTAGCCACTATGTATTTGGGAATGAATGCAAAAAAGATGTGGCTCAAAAAGTATTGATCCATGAAATTTTAATGCAGACAAGATAAACTAGAAAGTTCAAGGAATTTGCTGGAAATCTTATGAAAGCAATATTTATTTATTTTTGTGCAGTTAATGAAACACTGTTTGACAGAACAGCTTCTATCAAAAGTGGCTATTTCACTGAAACTGACTTTTTTCATAATAGTTTTGATTTTGAGACAATTTTCAAAGTAAACTTTTCAGAGCTATTCAAAATGAGAAGAGATTATTTTGTTTAATAATTTTGGTTTTGGTTTAACTTTTTCATCATTTTGCTTCTTTAACATTCGTAATACTATTGAACTGCTATACTACTAGCAGAGAACATTTGGACCCTCCTCTTTCAGTTGTTCTAAATGTACTTATTTTTCTATCTCTTTCTTTTTTTTTTTATTGCAATGTTTTGTTAAAAAAAAACAACTACTAATTGAAGGCTCAAGAATTTCCTGCCAGCTGCCTATTTTACCATAGAGCAATCTTCACCTTAAAACTCTTTCCAGCCTGGCAAACTAACATCATAAGGAGGTTATTCACAGCCATGTTATGTGGCCTGTGCGTGATCAGCTGTCTCCTGCTTGCTCAGTTTGTCAGGAGAAGGGACTTCATCAGGTCCAAGCTTGCTGCTCAGATGTAGTAAAAACCTGCTTTAGTCCTGAGGCTTTAGAGTTCACTTTTTAGTTACAATGCAGAATATAGCTCTGATTCATGCCATCATCAAGAAATAGGTTTCATTTGCTCAAGTTGGCAACTGTAAAGCTGGTGCAATATTGCTTGCTAAATAGTACACAAGCATAAAATTTCACTTGCTTTCTGCCACCCAAGTCCAGCAACCATTGCTTTACTGTCCCAATAGAGTGAGAAGCTTGCAGTGTTTGAGCATTAGAAATACAATATATCAGGAAGTAAAAAAGGTTACTCACTTGCTAAGCAAAGAACTGCCAGGGTGAGGAGCACAAAGGTGCCTGTTATCTTCATGGTAGACATGGGTTCTTGACTTGTTTCACAGCCAATCTGTGCTCTAAGTAGTGCAGTACACTTAGCTTAAATGTGTATTCATGTATCTGTGAGAGCAGATATATATATATGCACATGCAAAGAACAGGAACCCTGATGATGAAATCCCCCTTGTAGAGAAGGTAATTAGAAGAAGGTGTTGCCCATGGGTAGTATCAATAAGAATGTCTTCTGTACAAAATGAAGGTCATAAGTACAGGACAAAGATGAGCGTCACAGCATGGATTGTGTTGATAAAGGAGATGTACTGTACTTTAGCTAATCCCCTTGCCTAATTAACTCTTTCATCTCCATTAGCAAGTTCAATGAGTGACTCAGTAAGGTGGTTACTGCTGTTCTGTTATTGCCATATTGACCTTTAGAGCTGAACACAATTACCGGGGAAAGAAATAATTCTTACTGGGTGCATGCCAAAAGATTCATACCAGTACAGCTGAAATGCTTAATTCCTATGCTCTTGAAATTTTGGAAACCCTTGTCACTAGCTGTGGATAGAGGTGGTACTGGTTACTATGGCCATGCACTGAGCTTTCAGACTGCTCTGTGGTAGTAGTTGCTGCTTGGAAAAGTCTATGTTTCATGTTGTATTGGGTTTCTGTAGCAAGGTTTTGGTAGCGGGGGAGGTTACAGGGGTGGCTTCTGTGAGAAGCTGCTGGAAGCTTCCCCCATGTCTGACAGCCAATACCAGCCAGCTCTAAGATGGACCCGCTGCCAGCCAAGGCCGAGCCAATCAGCGATAGTGGTAACACCTCTGTGATAACATTTTTAAGAAGGAAAAAGTTGTGGGACAGAGAGAAATGGCAGCCAGAGAATAAGAACATGTAAGAGAAACAGCTCTGCAGACCCCCAGGTCAGTGAAGAAGGAGGGGGAGGAGGTGCTCCAGGCACCAGAGCAGAGATTCCCCTGCAGCCC
>JANZLQ010000044.1:8975359-9008725 GCA_026212715.1 Elanus axillaris | reverse complement strand
CTCCCCTGTCCAGTGAAGGAGGGGGGAGTGATAGAACGGCTTTGGTGGGCACCTGGCATCCAGCCAGGGTCAACCCATCACACACATGAATATCCTCACCTTCACACACAGCCCAGAAGATACACCAGTGTTTCAGTGTTCTTCTGCCTTTAAAGTTTCACCAGTTTAGAGATCAGAAACAATGCTTTGTGACAGGAGCAAAGATACTGCATTGTACTACCTAGCAAAGAGAAATGATGAGTTCACAACTATTGTGCATCCTTCTGAGTTACTGCCTAGTTTGCTGTCATGGATATATGGAGAAGATCCCTCTGTCTGCCCATCTTCTCCTTTGCTGCTATTTCCAACACAACAGGTATCATATCATGTGAGATTCTTTAAACAAAGCCAACATACCAGTGTGTTAGTGACTTAATCAATAGGCATCATTTTCTGGCTTTTATTATACAGACCAGGGGTAGAGTCACCATGGGAAACTTAGATCTGAGTCTTAATTTTCATAAAGTTCAAAGTAATGTGGAGTTTTGAGCCTATAGTTTTGTTTGAACCCATCCTTCCAGAACTGCCTTCTTTTTAGCAATTACAATGTAGATGTGCAAATTGTCTCAATATGAAAGATCCCTGCACACCATTACAGTTCCCAGTATTTCAGTGATCACCTTCCCTACACTGCAAGATAGCCTGGGCTTTTTCCCCATGCAGGAGTTAAGGTCATATATGCTAATTTCACAAAGACAGAGGGACTGAAAGTTCTTACAGAAAAGGTTGTAATAGGTCAAGTAGACCTTGGGCCCCACTAACTCACCCCAAGAGGGATACAGATCATCTTGTCTTTAAAGAATGTAGGTTATGAATAAATGGTTAATTTCTCATCACTTTACAGGATAAAAAAATATAGATGCCATCAAATTCCAGTTCCAGGATAGGTAAAGATCTGGTTTGAGGTAGAGGCCTGTAGATTATTTTTTTTAAATGCTCTTACTTCAGTGATTTAATTTCAAATTTTTTTTGTTCTTAAATTGGACATCTATGCATATTCCTGTGAGGTGAAGGTCACAAAAGACATGCTGTGATTTAAATTTGTGTTGGTCTGGATTCTGCTGCTTTGGGATGTCAGTGAAATTTTTGTTCTGGAAAGCCAAAAACTTCTCTGAAGAGCCTAGCTTAGAGTATGCATGGAGAATATTTGGGACATGTTTGCTGGTTGATGGACAGTTACCAACATTAGGCAACAAGAGCAAAACCCAAAACAACACGGAGGCTACTCCTAGTCTGAATAGTTTTGAGCAAACAAGACTCTTGAGGATATCTTGAAACTATACAACTGCAGCTTGACAGAACATGTAGGTTCCTTGACACTGGTATGAGGAAATCTGCCACTTGAGTTGCACTCCCTTGCCTAATATGGTGCTACAGAGTGTACTGTCTGATGCAACCTCAGTATCCATGCCATCTGTCTAGCAGAAGAATATAAAGAATATAAATATCTGTTTGCAGTCTTCTGAGTTGATGTAGGAAGATTTTCTAAGAACTAGTGTAGAAAGGAAGACAGGACTTTTGGAGGTTGGAGGGGGCTAATGAGGGAGGCAGATTTTGTATTAGATTTTTCTTAGCATTTGAAAATCAACTTGCTGTTGAAAGGATTCCTAATGCTTATTCTATGCCCCATAGCAGGAAAGCCATGCTGTGAATGTTTTTTTTCTGGTAACGTTTAGGTGTTTTGATTAGGGCTTTTGAATCAAATGAAGATTAATTTTCTGAGCAGTGGACCTTGAGCCTTTTAGGGCTTGCGCAGACCACTCGGGTAGGAGGGATACAGTTCTGATGAGAAACTGTGGCATATTGTAGGGTGTGTAAATAGCTGCTCACTACAAGCGAGGCACAGCAGGGGGTCAGCTGAAGTCCTGGAGATCTTTGCATTTTGAAATATCAAAGCTGTCTTGAGGCTTTGAGGAGAAAAATGCCATATGCAGAAAGCAAGAATCTGTTTCACTTTCTGCTGCGAGTTAGTACTCATATGCAGAATCTCAAAATGAAATTTGATAAAAAGCAATGCCACAAAGCATTTTTTGCAATTTAAAAGGATATTGAAGTACCCCTGTATCTATATGCCTAGCTTTAAGAATGGACAGAATTCACATTAGCCAACTGGATGAAATAGTCACTCTTTGACTGAAAAGATGCTTCATATGAGGTGCCTTTCTGTCAAGACTTGCAGAGGCTTGTTGTTTGCCCTGGTAGTCTTCATATGGAGCTGGTCTGACAACCTGAGACCTGTCATCCTCAGGTAGGCCACAGGTTTGTTTAGGTCAGAGTGCTGTCTTTAAGAATATTCAGCCGAACATTGAGAGGAAAGTGGAGTGGTTCTTTTCTCAATGGCAGGTTGAACATGAGTCAATGGTTTGCCCCTATAGTGAACAAGTCCAGTTCTGCGTACTGGGCTATATTAGTAAGAATGTAATTATCAAGTCAAAACCATCATTGTTTCCCGCTGTTCAGCTCTTATGAGGCTGTATATGGAGTTCTGTGTACAGTTCTGGGCTCCCCAGCACAAGAAAGACACTGAAATACTGGATTAAAGCCAGTGAAGTACCACCAAGATGTTTAGAGGGATGAAGCACATGTCATACTAGGAAAAATTGAGAGAAGAAGGCAAAGTCTCATTGTTGTTTCCAGCTACTTTGTAGGAGCCTACAGAGAAGACAAGAGCCAGACTTTTCTCAGAGGTGCACAGCAAAAGCAAGAGAGAGAATAGTGCAAATTGCAGCAAGAGAAATTCCAATTAGATGTCAGGAAAACAAATTTCACAATGAGAGTAGTCAAGCATTGGAACAAGTTGTCCAGAGAGACTATTTGAGATACTAAAAAATGGATCTGTTCTAAACTGGTGATGGTCTGGTGGTGGGACAGGGACGTGGGGAACCAGGTGACATGGTCCATTCCAATCTGAACTGATTCTTTGGTTCTCATAGGTGAATGACAACTGTTGCTGGTAGTCAGTTGCTTAGGGACTTTGTGGCATATTATATTTGTCCTTATGAGTTAACATTTCTAGACTTGACAAAGCAGACATGGACAATAGAGGAGCATATTGGATTGATTTTAGCTACTTGAAAAAAACGTTGTTTCTTGGAAAACAAGTGTTGAGATCTGTTTAATAAACAGCTGCTTCCCAGACTTGGATAACTAAGGCCTCTTTACCATACCTAAAACTAATTCTGAAATATATGGTAAATACTCTGTTTGCGTTGAAAAATTATGAGTGAAATTTTGGCCTCATCTGTAAACTTGTACTGGTTTCCATTGAGCTGGTAGGTGCTGTTTGAATACATGTATGTTAACTGTGGGCCTCTGATAGTTTCCGACTTCTATCATTGTATCTTGTCTTTTCCCAACTGCTTACCTCTCCAAGTTCTTATTTTGAAGAAGAAAAAGCAATTACTTGGTGAACAAATGTTTATTCACTTTAATCGGCCTGGTACATCTGAGAAAATATTAATGCATATTTTTCTGGGAGTGAGAACATTTATCACAGTTATTGATATATTGCTTTTATTTTTGGAGCCCCAAATGGAGCGCAAATGTTATGCCAAATACGCTGCTGCAGCACATCATTAGTTAGGTGCCTGCTTTATTCTGTATGGGAGGATGTTATCTGGCTGCATTCCAGAAAGCATTGATGGGCAGTAGCTTGTTCCCATTCATATGATGGAGTGCCTCACACTGAGGACATCAACAGTGCTGAAAAAATGGCACATGGAATACCTGAAAAACATATGCTTGCACACCATTTATACCTGGGAAGAAAGTACAAGACAAGACAGATACTGATATGGTCATGAGTGGGAATTCAGACCTCTTAGTGATTCCAGTGCATGTTTATACACAACCTAGTATACAGGCTCCTTCAATTTTATTCTGTGTGGGTGGTTAGGGTTGTCCACCCCTGTACAATTAATGTATCAGACTTTTAAAGTCTTGCTCAATGGAAGATTTTAGAACTAAATGAGGTATTTCTTAAGGCATCCAAGTGTGCCAAAACATTTGGGTATTTGCCTGAAGGAAGGTGAGTTTCCCATTTTCCACACCTTAAGAAAGATCAAAGGAGCCTTTCTTTAAAATTGTAGGTATCAAGCTGGGACAGATCGCAGCTGAAGGTTTCATATGTTATTTTAGAAAGTAAAAAAAAAAACAAAGAAACAAAAAAACCCACCATGACTCTCTGCAAAGGCTGGAGCTGATCTTTATTCTTTTTCTTTGTGTCTTCTAATCTCTTTAAGATAAATTACAAGGCTGCGAGACCTACTGTTGTGCAATTAGCTTGTGAAAAAGGTCCTTTGAGTTACTTAGTGTCATACCACTGACATTTCTGAATGACTTGATTCTTTACAGATATATGCAAACCAGGAATTAACAGCTTAACACTGAATGAATTGGACAGTGAGCATTAAATAGGACTTATTTTAAATTGCCTTCTATTTTATATTTTAAGATGTAATTTCCAGATGTTTTGCACTGTGAATTTCTGTCACACTGAAGTCAGTTAAACTGAGATATTTGAGGAAAGGTTTCTTAGTTTTTTTCATGTCTCTGAACAAGGTTAGGGAACACACATTGGTTTTGCCTTTATTAGAAGTATAACTTTTATAAAAGAGAAGCTACAACTTATGAAGAATTGGGAAAAGATGAAGGTCAACATGGGAGGAGGGGTGGATATGAAGCATTTGGAACTGAAATCTACTATGTGTTTTCTCATAGAACTTCTAATTAGACATAAGCCTTTTTTTTTTCCTTTTGCTGTTATCAGGTGCCTACTTACCCAGCTCTAATGCTGAAGCACTTAGAGAACTGCAACCTATTAGTGCCTCATTAAGTACACCAACTATTTGTAAAGCATTCTTTAAGATGAGAAGCACGCACAAAAAAGCCCTGGAGGGAATTAGTCAGTCTCTGTTCAATGCAGATTCAGGGAGGTGTGGTAGGCAAAACCTAAAGCCACCTGTTGAATGATGTGTATGAATTGAAAGCTGGAGGAGCTGCCCCTGCCCAGAGAACGGTTGGTCACCTAGTAAGACAGGGGTCCATCCAGTAGAACGTCTATTATGTCCCTATATGATTAATGACTCTTATCCCACAGGGGCCTCAGGAGTAAACTTAATTCTATCATTGTGTTATTTCAGAAGCTTTGATTTTGCAATCTAAAGGGAGGGGGGGCAGTTTTGTACATTGTGCAGCCTGACTGAGTCTATGCATTGTGATATTTATAACAAGGTTTCCAGATTATTTGCAGTGCAACAAGGAGAGGAATTAAGAGAGAAGTACAATGATTAGCTGATACATCAACTATTATTTTCTTGACTGGATGCAGTATGTTAGGAAATTATCTCCAGTGTATGGAGCCACCATAATGAATATTTGTGCTGTGATATTATTACCTTTTTATACAATCTACAGAGTTTCTCAGAGATGGGACACTGTCTGACAATTTCTAGAGCAGATATTTGGAGGCACTTGGATCCATATAAGGCCCAGGAAATGGATAATCAAGGACTGAAACCGACTTTATGTCTTAGAGAGCAACCATCTTACAATTAACTTGATTTCCGCAGAAAAAGGGACAGTTTCAAGCTGTGCTTTGTTATTTTTCTGAAGAATCTTAGACAATAACTTTCCTCACTACCAGCTTGTCATTACCTCATGATCTATGCCAGAAAAGCTTCCTGTAGGGAGGTTTCATGCACCTTATGGCATCATTGCATAGAAAAGCATATTCCTCTAAAGGTAATAGATCAATATAGTCTTTGTCAGGATACTTGTAAATTTAGCCTCAGAGTGAAAACTAGACTGTATCAAGTTAATGAGAGGTTTCAATGTTTGGTTTCAATGGTGCCAGGGTTTTAACCCAGATATCTGAAGAATAGGAAGGTCCTACTAATTCTGAACACTATACCAATAGTATTAGAGAGAAACCTCAAAGACCTCAAGATATATGTCAGCCTGGTTTCAGTTGCAAACCTCCTGACCACAAAGGCCAGTGAACTTCAATGTACTCTTAGACTGCAAAAGAAACAATCACTTCTTAGCCTGCAGAAGAGGATTTAGAAGAGACTGCTGACTAACAGACCTCACTTGTCTGTGTTGTCCTGTACAGTTTTACAGGCCATGAATTTGGTAGCATTGATCAGGAATATTACTTCTCCCTACAAATATTGCCTCAGAAGTAGTGTATAATATTCTGGTAGGAAGTGAAGAGAGATATTAACCATACTTCTTAAAAGATCACAAGTAAACCAAATTTTCTTGTTTTCAGACCTATTTATTATTAGTTCCTTTGTAAAACAAGCATAGTAAATTGCAGAAATAAGGTGCGTACACTTAATGTTAATAAATACTAATGGCACGTGTAGCTAGATTATCAATAGTTTTCTGAAATACCAGATACTTCCCACATTTCAATGTTTAAATATCTTAAACTACCACCCATTGCTAAGACTGGAAAAAACCAAAGCATGTTCACAATGGTTTCTTTAATTTCAGTGATTCTGTATCAGGGATTAAGGCCTAAATCCTCATAGATATTTTAATGTATTTTTCCCTCTTGAAAGTCAGGCCTTAGGTGGTTTGACAAAAATGGCTTCAACACATGCTTCTGCTTCTTTCTGGGCCTGGGGACTTACACTGTAAGCAGTTCAGAACCAGGATTTGAGGTTTTTTTCCTAAGGTTCTGTGAAGACACCTAGCATATGTTGCAGTAGTAGGGAAATACTTTCAAAATGAACTATAAAAATCTGTATTCTAAAGCTCTAACTTTATTAGATGCTTAACATCCACATATAAAACAGTTAGCAATTGCTCGCTGAAATATCTGATACATTGCAGTTTAACTTTTAAATAATTTAAGCTGCCTTAGTTTCAGTTGCAGATTCCTGACTGCTGTGCACTGTGGTTTTGCCTGTGGCACAGCAGGTCTGAATTAATTTTATTGCCAGAAAACTCCACTGCAAGAGTTGCACTGGGTACACATGGGTACTGAATAAAGGGCATCTAATGATCACAAGCATGAAAGAAGAAAGGGAATTTTGTTTAGGAGATGTTATATTCAGCTTCTGGCTCCCATTTCCTTTCATGTGTATGAGAGGTGGCAACAGGACTCTTTCAACCACAGCACCTCAAAGCTGCCTACACACTAGCACTCCCTTTGCTTCCACTGCAGCTTGGGTTCAGCTGCAAGTGTAGGGCTTTGAGTGTGGTTGTTCTGTCATGCAACAACCACTTTGCAGTGTTCAGCAGTTGGGCATCAACATGATGTAACCACAGACAGCTGACAAAATGCAGCAGCTAACATTTCTAGGACTCTGAACTTGCAATTCCTTCTTTTACTAAAACATCTGCCATCAGATTGAAAGATGAGGATGGCCCTGATAAATGATACACAGCTGCCTCATGCAGCCAAGGCTTTCTATGCTGATACATTTCAACACATTTCAACAAAATAAATAAAAATAAATAATTAAATAATCAAATAAGTAAACACTTAAATAGTGGAATACTAAAACAGTTCTTTCAGTAAGTTACTTTCTAAATAAATTAACAGATGAAATAGGTTGAATAGCAACTGCCATTGTCTGGCATTGCAAGTGATATCAAGTAAATAAATAAATAAATAAATAAATAAATAAATAAATAAATAAATGCAATAATATGCAGAACCTACAATAATAGCTGACAGCAATGTATCAAAATACTATACATGTTAATATAACATGATGTATGCTAAAAGTGTTACTCAAATCTGGGGAATTTTAAAGAGCTGCCAAAATCAGGAACATATTAATGTATTACAAAAAAAGATATGGTATGGCTTCTTAATAATCTCAAGTGCAGATTTTTTTTCTAATTATGCTTATGTTCTTGTGCTAATTCATTCTTTGCTTTCTTTAGGAGCATTATGCCATTCTCCTAGAAGCTCTTGCTGGTTATCTGTAAAATAAGAGAAAGGAAATTTACATAAGAATTATCTTTATTTTTCTCAGACCTAGGCTTTTAATCTGTTGCTTAATAAATCTGTGCTGATCTAAGCCATTTAGTGAAATGCCACCACTCAATTTCTCTAAAGGACTCGGGACCACATAATGCAAGGCTCAGAAGTTCCTGTGTCTGATAGGGATTAGGGATTCAGATTCATCTGATGAGAATTAGGCACCTGTCCAGCTACAGCCCTTTTGAAAATTTCCTTCATTTCCCATTGGTATCTATAAATGCCCCTGTACCAATGAAGACTGGATCCACGGAACAGTGTGATTTTATTTCAAGTGTTTCAACAGGGCTGTAAGTTTACAACTTTTCAACAGTGTGAATCAGGAAACGTGGAGGTCAGAGAGATTTGCATCTACATCTAATTGAAAAGGAAACCACCCCAAAATTACAAAACAGTAGAGAGGAAGAAGATTAAAAAATCTGCATAATTCTTTTTGGTGTTGGTCTGAAGGAGGCTATTGCCTTATTTTAAAATATGTTCTGAACTGGAAAGCTAGTCTGAGAGTAATTTCAAGCTGTCAGAGTATGCTAATCAACTCATAGAATAAGAAAACAGCCATTCCTAGGACTAGCAGAAGCTGCTAATAGATTTTCTGTCTAATAGCAAATATCTCCTCTCTCTCTCTCACTCCCTTTCTCATTTTACTGGTAAAACTTGGCTGTATATGGATAGTCTGCTGTATTTGAACACTCAACATTGACTCAAATTATCAATGAAGAGAAAGGATAAAAATCAGCATGGGTTACACTAGCAATGGCCAAATGCTCATATATTTATTAAAGAATATTTTATAATTGCCTAGTTAGGTAGAATGCTACTCATGTCCATGAACCTACATCCATTGTTTCCTCTGTGATTTAAATGGAATCTAATAGTTTCCTCTTTTTTTTTTTTTTTTTTTAGAGAGAGAGAATAATTGTTTAGACAGCCCAATACATTTACATGTTTATTCTCTTATTTAATGAAAAAATGTTCAGGAGACAAAAATGGTTATGAGGAAAAGTGAAATAAATGAGTATTTAAGAAGCAGAAGAAGTTCATAGACTCCTTACTCTCCTAGGTAAGGAAACATCCCTACTCCTCCAATAGAAGGTTCCTTAAGCCTTACCTGCAAAGTGAAGACCACTCACTCCAGGATGAATTGTAATAGCGATCCCTGGCCTGCACAGAGATCTTGTCTTTTGGCCCAGCTGTTGGAATCTGAATAGACGGCTCATCAGCATCATAGACCTACGAACAGGGCACAGTTCCATCAGCAGATTGTAAAGGTCAAGCAGAACTTAGAATAAAGTGCCAGAGAGATTGCAACAAGCACATGTAACTCAACCTACTGGTAGGCTGTTGTTTCAAAGGCAGCAGTCTTCACCCTCAGATACCAAAGTCATGACGACTTGTGAGAACTTGAGCTTTAGTAGAAACAAACTAAAAAGCCCACTTTCTACTGAAGTTAGTGTTGTGAAGTCACCCAAACCCCAAACTGAAACAGTCATTAAAACAGAGGGTTTGTTTATTTGTCTGGGTTTTTCTCTTTTTGCTTCTTCTCCCAGAGTGGGAACCCTAAAAGACAGAAGTTGCTGCTTTTCAGTCTCGGTGAAATTTCCACTGAGGACTTGGGGCTGATAGAAGCAGCACTCTGTAGACTCTTTACTAAAATCAAGGAGTCAGCACTAAGGGAATGGCCCCATCTGCTGGTTCAGGCGTGCTTATTTTTTTCACATAGAAAAAGATGTCTAGTGTCTTTGGTTTCATCAGTTGACAAACTAGAATGATCATTACATTTGTTTACTTTTCTGATTGCTGGAAGAGGAGCACTCTAGTTAAGGACCTGCAGTGTGGTCCACTGGCTTGTGTATTTCTTTCCAGTTCTGCTGCTGATTTATTTGCCTACCTAGGCAAACCACCATACTGCTGTCGTGTACTCTTTAGTGTATCCATAACCATTAGCAAAGGAAGCAGAACCATTTTGTGATTTAAAGCTAACACAGAGTAGCAATGTTTAGTAAGCAATTAAATAATAATTGGGAAGTGAGTGGCAAAGACTGTAGTCTTCGTCAGTCTCCATAGAAAAGCTACCAAATGAATAATTGATTCCTTATTTGCCAATTCACCTATAAAGTCTGAACTACCCAGGTACAAACAATGTACAAGGAAATCAGTGCAACAGATCCTAGACTTCTTGATTTGGAAATTGGGGTTTTCCCACACTAGGACCCACACAGCCTACTAATGAATTAGTAAATACTTTTCTCACACTACCACAGCTATGCAATGTTGGGCACGATTTTATCTCCCCAGTTACATCAGGGTTGCATCCACCCCACAGTGTGTTGTTTGGATTTTACTGCTAATAGAACTGGGAAGAAGGTCTTTTTCTGCCAAGACAGAACCTTGCTACATTTATGTCTCAGCACACTTTTTAAAAGTTTTTATTTTAGTCCATGATTCTTGCATACTAAGCTTATATTATTTATACTGTCTGTTCAAGCAAGAAAAATGTGTTTCAAATGTTGTATCTCTACCTGGCTTTTGTGTTTCTTTGTACTTTCAACTTTGACCCTGAAAGTCAAAGGGAAGTAGGACTTTGGTGTGCTCCATGTTCTGGGATATGTCCAGGTTACTGTTCCATTTGTGGCCACATATTGACATTGGGGTGGGTCGGGTTTTACTGCAAGAGAAAATATAGAAGGAATTAATTCACATTAACAGCATATCAGGTGTTGGTGTACTACTGTTGATAGTTTTATAGGAATCAGCTTTGGGAGCCTCCATGAGATTAATAGATGAGTAGGCATGATGTGTAAGAACTGCCTTGTATGCTCCTTATGGAAAATTAAGCACATTCATGGAGTCTTTTTTTGCCTGGAGGGTTGCAGAGGGCTCTGTTGGACACAGGAATACCTTCAACCCCTGCTGACAGTTAGGGTTTAGAAAAACATCTATTTCTTTAGGATGCTGCTTAATTTTCCTGTGCCCTGTGGCATCACAGTCACAACTGATCCTCTGATTGCCTGGCAGTTTCTATTAACCTGCCTTGCATGCCCATCTGTAAGAATGGTCCAGGAGGGAAGCATACATGGTGTTAACCATATCTGAGTAAATCTGCAGTTCTCAAAGAGCCTGCTGGGTTATTCTCTGACTTCTCCCACATACCCCTTCTAAAACATGTCCATCTAATAGAGAAGGCTACAGCCACTTCTGGGAGACGTGGGGGTGAGGAGGGCTGGAGGTCACAAGCTAGGGAGATGTTGCTTCTTCACTTCCTCATCCTCTTCCAGACTGTTGCTATGATTTGTTTTCCCCTGTTCCTGTAACTGGGGGATTGATACCGATTTACAGTAGAATAGGGCAGGGATTCCCAAGCTTGGTTTGATCAGCTACCGTTGTTAGTTCCACTATCAGCGGCAAAAATAAAGCTAAGAATTAATCATGATTCCTCATCTACTCACTGATATCTCTGATGAAGAAGCTGCTAGTGTAGTTCTCATATTCCACCTCATCAATGACCTCTAGGAACATCTCAGTTGGCTGGTGCTCTTCAGCAAATGGGCAGTAGTTTTCTTTCTGGCACTGGGCTGTGTATTCAGTCACTGATTTATCAGTGTGAGCTACAGGACTGCTGCAGGTTACGTCTCCTTGAGACCTGAATACAGAACAGAGAAAAGTACTGGAAATGCTAGTTTGTTCTGAGAATTTGTTGCCACAACAATAACATGTAGTTGGTAAGGTAATGTTTTGATGTTGCCTGTATCATTTTATGGATGCGCTTCAACAGCTGCAGAAACAGTTTAGTGGGAGATCTTACATTTTCAGTATTCCATATTAATGTAAAATCACAAAAGCCTTCCTGCCTTAGAAGAAGAAATTAGTGTTTAAACCTAACGCAGGGTATAATCTCATTTCTTATTACCACTGTCCCATGAAAAGCTCTAGCATCTTTGTTCCTTAGCCCTTTCTAAAACCTTGCTGGAAGAAATAAGGGCAGGTTAAAATGTATCCATTGGGAAATAAATAACAAAAGCCATATATAAATTACTACCTGAATCTCGTATTTTTGCATTCAGCAAAATAAAACACTTTGTAGTTTTTTCTTCTCTTACAAACTGAAGTGACCTTTGCTCAAGCACTCCATGTTTTGGAGAAACCCCCAAGAGTAGTGGGAGGTAGGAAATCCCCACAAGGTTCCCCTCACATATTTCCCTTGCAGGTTTCTGCAGTGTTCCTCAACAGAGACTTGTCAGTGGACATGTGGCTTTTGCAGTGGGTGCAGCCTCCCACTCCCTTAATTCCACTGGATCTGCTGCGAAGGGACTCAGTGCTATGATTGTTTCTGCTTTTGGCTCAACTTCCTCTGCCCTGCATGAACTGTTTTTGCTATTGCTTAAGTTTTTCTGTGGCTGTACTGTAGCAGCTGTAACAGTCCAGTGGGGGTTGTTCCATTTTCAAGTCTTTATTAATTTCTGAGCAACTTCCATGCCCTTTTTAGTTAAGTTACTCCCAGTGATGGCTCAAATATTTTGCAGATGCTCAGACTCTGAAAGTGGGATTCCTCACCATCTACATGTCCTCAGTAGCCTAAAATCCAGATCTCCTACACAGAGTAAAACAAAGGGCTGTTCCAGCCTTACTATGAGGTTGTTAAGGAAAGTACAAGCTTTTACCCTTTTGGACTTCTGATTGTGAACTTCACATTTGGACTCTCATTTTCTGTCATCCATGAACACATGAAAATTCCAGAGTAGTTCTTTGCCTCACATTTTAAAAATGTCCTGTTTGGTTCTAGATGGAAAAAGAAAGAAAACATGATTAATTTATTCTTTTTGCCAAAATGGTCAAAGCAGAGAAAAAATAATAATTCAACAGACTCCCTTCTACTTTGGCAGGTGGTGGGTACATAGACAGACACAGTCTCATACTGCCCATTGGGCAGCCACCTGTAGTTAAAAAGCCATCTAACCACAGTTAGTGTCTGAAGGCTGGTTTACATGGTACCACATTAACTACATCTACGTGGCTATCGACAGGAGCTAGAGTGTACGCAAGCTGTTGCAGATGGCTGTCAGTAAGAGATTTATATACACAGACCCATTGTTCTTTCACAAAGAAACATTGCAGCTATTCACTTGGCAACCCTCTGTATTTGTTACCCCATGCATGAGAGTGCACGCAGTGGATAATCTCATGTATTCGCACACTGGGGCAGTTGATGGGGAATGTTTCCAGTGTGGGAAGTGAATGAGGCCTCAGTATAAGTGTGTGTTTCATTTCTGCTGCCCAGCACTGCAGACTCTCAACAACTCTGTATTGTACCCTGGATGTAGATGACTGGCAGACCAGCCTACTGCATCTGATATATGGGTCCAGGAGCCAGGGAAAAAGCCTTGGAAATTCATAGGTTCCTGGCACTACAGTGAGAGACTGCAATATGACACAGATGAGTGAGGTTCATGCAAAAAAATGCAAAACATCACAGGCTTGTCCCAGTGGGTTAATCATGAATGCAGAAGCCCAAATGACAGCACTTAAAATGTACATCAGTCCCTAGTTCTGTCAGATCATGTAGCCTTGGTTTTGCAAACCCTCTCCTGAGGGCTGGGTCTCTGAGATGGAGGCAATGCAAGTCAATTGCTCCCCCACCAGAAAAGCTGTTATCCTGTATCTAATCATTCTTACCATCACTCCATCCTATAGGTCTAAATTAATCCCACGGTAACCAATTCCCATGCAGCTTATCAGCTGCACCGTATACAGACCTGCAAAAGTAATTGTTTGCCTTTCACTGTCAGAAAAGCATTTGAAGAGGACCCATTTTAAAGTGGGTATTTCTCATACATTTCTCCAGAGAGCTCTCTCTGGTCCTCACAAAGCTCCAACACACAAAGCTGAGCAAGATGCATCACATCATCTTACAACCGTACCTTTAAAGCTTTTCAGAATTGACCTTATCATTTGCCCATTAGAGTCTATTTTAGTTATAAGGAAGAAATCATAGCTGATGATTTCATGGGTGTTAGCAGTCAGACAGGTATAGTTGCCAGCGTCTGGGAACTCTTTCACTTCGGCAATCAGCCTCTTTCCAGTTCCTTTCAGTTCGCTGCCCTTTTTCCAGTAAACTGGCAGTGCTTCATCAGATGTGTTACAGGTGAGCTCCACTCTTTTAGCTGGTGTCTCATCATTCCACTCTGATTCTATGACGTACACTGGACATTGCAGAGAAAGACATGTTAGCAGCTACTCATACTTAACAGCGTGAGGACTGAGCCCTTTTTTACAGCTCTGCTCTCCAGGAGAAATGCTAACAAATGTCTGGCTTTCTTGCCCAAGGCCTCACCATCACCTGGAAATCTTTACTATAAGAAGAGGATTGACTTAGAAATTTACAGTGTATCTAGAACCTATTGATCAATAGGGATGACATTTTAATGGAAAAAGTGGTGTCTTTCCCATGTTCCCAGAAAATCTCACAGCAGTTCATAACCGTGGGAAGTAGGCAGGTACCTTTGTTTTAAAAGTGAGGATGCCAGGACACACTAAGCCCAGGTGTTCCTCCTGCACGTGGCCTGTGGCCTTTGCTCACAGAATGGCGTGTAAAACCACTCTGTACTATGGTGCTTTGCTATGGTACAAAGCTATAATGCTTTTCCCTCTTCAGTGTCAAAGGTCTGTGAGTGAGCAATGGGAAGGAGGGAAGCTCTGGGTAAGTGGTTTGTATTTGCCTGTAGCTGATGCTGTTTTCCGTTTTCTGCAGGGAACAATCTGTACTCCTATCACCCTGGTCCCAGTGGAGCAACTAGTAAGAGACAGGCAATCCCTGAGCTACGGCAGAGCTGAATGACTGCAACAGGGAGATGTGGTCTTCTAAATGCCATCTTGTAACTCTGAAGTGCCCTGCTGGTTTTTCCAAATTAGAAGACACACCACATACCAAAATAATTTGAAACAATTCCATTCAAGAAACATTATATTCTCTTGTCTCTTTTGTTGTGATTGACTGAAGTACTTCACCTACACTTCTGTGTGGCAACAGTTCTCAAATTTAACTGTCATTGCTCAGATATACTACTGCCATCACAGGCTCCCCAACCATGTTCAGTGCCCTCAGAGACTCTTCTACATGCAAAAAGTGGAAAAAATTTGTTTTTTAGTGTGTCAACATCACAGCAAGTGTTCAGCTCAGGAAATCAGAGTTCCAGCGAGCTCTTAAAACCTTTTCACTAGAGCATTTCACTACCAGAATGAGAGCATTAAGACTTTACCACAAAGAAGAAACACTAAGAAATACATGTCAAACACTGAATCTAAAGTGGCAGAAAACATGCAACTCTAGGAAGGTTGGAAGTTTACCACACTGCTTATTGATATTTGAAGCACAGGCAAGGTAAATCTTATAGACTTCAAACACAAAGATTATTCTCAGTACTGGAAAATATATTTGCAGTTTTAAGCACGAGCACAATCAGACTGTGAATGCTTTTCTCCTGTTGATTAAGGAAGGTCCTTTTTGGTGAATCACATTGAAGACAGCTTGGATTATGAAGCTGCACTAGGTGAATAAGAGAAGCAAATTTGATTATCTGAATTTTCTGGTAAGTTATTAAAAAGATTTGTTTGTTTATTACTGACCCTGTGTTTTTACAGATGTATTTACATTTATTTACCAGAAAAGTTTGATAAACTATTTCTATGGTTTAGGTTTTACTGTGAAATATTCTTTTTGACAACTAATTCTTCACTTGTTTGGTTTTGGGCTGTTACCCAAGTCACAAGATACTGTTTCTGCTTCCAGACTGCATGACTGACACTTTTGAAACAAGAGAACAGGGAATAGGAAATAAAGACAGTTTCTAATGCTAATATTCAGAATGGCTGTTGTACGACATTTTAGGACTTCTAAATATTTCTTCCATTAATACCAATTAGTTGGCTAGTTATTCACAAACAAATAGGAAGAACCTTGGCCTAAAAAGCTGTAGTTAAAAAATTCTGCACTTGTGGACACTGAGATAGCCTTGTGTCCTACAGTCAGCTGTAGGTCTCAGTAAGTGAAGACTGCTTACCATTTTCCCTCAGTTTCCACTGTGCTTCCAGAAGGGCAGCGAAGGAAAATAATGAAAGTAAGGCAAATAGTAGGTGAGACATCTGTAGGGAAAAAATGAATTACTAAACTTAATGGAGGATTACTGAGTTGTACTGAAATCAAGCTCAATGCTGGACATGATGATAAGACGACAGAGTCAGTTCCAGTGAACTAAGGAACATTCTCCCATTCTAAGACTCTTAGACCACATAAAAATTTAATATCAGGTTTGTACTGGAGCTTAAGCCAAGATTTTGATCTGCTTGTTATTCACACTGCAAAACAGTTAAGAGAATAAATTATGGAACTTAGAGGAAATTGTTGTGTGCATAGTCCTTATATGGTCAGGAGCTTAGAAGCATTCCCAGGTTCCTCAGTCAAATATTTCTCATACAAGGAAAGCCCTGCTGATGCAAGTGAGGCTAGTTACATGAACAAGGCATTGGACTAAAGGATCAATGGACATTAAATTCCAGTCATACAAGGCTTATAAGTATATTCCTTGGTTTAAGCATGTCAGTAGTCCTATTAAACCAAAGGATTGCAAATAAAATTAAGGACCTGCTGAAGTGTTTTGCTGGACTGTAGTCTTCACCATCTCTGTGAGAAAAAGTGACAGCTGTGTCAATAATGCAGTGTAGAGTTAGCATCAATACTGACACTTGACTAACTGTTACTAGTTCTAGTATCCACCTGAGGTTGCATAGTCTAGTTAATCTTGCAACCAATTTCAGGCAAAATTGCTACTGGTTTCAGTGCCACAGCTATATTTGCATAAATGGCTGGGTATGTATATCATTGTTGCTGCGTTCATTTGAGACATATCCATATACCTTACTTGAGATAGCTATATATACAATATATAAATGTGTATTTGTCCTGAATTCAAAAGACAGCTAGAGCTCTTCATGAAACACAAAACATATTTGCCAAATATTGTAGTAACCACCGAGTGCATAAAAAACTTCAACAACAGTTATCTAGATACACTTTCAGACCTTTTTCTACTGGAGATGAAGCCAAATGAATAGGAGCATGACTTAGAAAAAGAGATTGGTGAATATATCTTTCAAAGTCTATTCTGACCACAGTGGGACTCTGAATGCACATCAAAAACACAAAATTAAGTGGTTTGGGTTTTTTTCCCTCCCAAACCAGTCTTTTCCGGTGAAAGGAGAGTAGTCCTCCTGATTTCTTCTTGTGTGTTATGAAATATTTTCATTTCGGTTTATAGAGGAAGAGTATATGTATATTTCTATGTGCACCAAATCTGTTACTCACTGGCAGCTCCTGCTATTATTAGCAGTCCTTAATCTTAATCAGAAGTCAGCTGTCTCTGGACCAATGTCAAGAAAGCGTACCATCTGATTTTGTACACTGCACAGTACAGCTATTAATGGGACAAGAAGCTACAAATGTAGTATCCAGAGAGAGTATCTAGGACAGGAAAAAGCTCACATTGCATCTGTACCTGAGAGAGGCACAAGCCTCAGTGAAAAGCCCGATACTATCAAGCAGCCTGTGAGCAGTATATTGCTTCATTAAAAGGCAAACATACTTAGCTCCTGATGATTTTCTACTGCAGTCAGGATTATCTGTAATTTGTGAAAGAAAAATACATTTTGCAACTCTCTGAAAGATGCTAATTTCTTTCATTGTAACATGGCATTCATCACTATGCTTCGTAAAACCAATATCTGAAATATGAACTAAAACTTGGAGGAGGAGGGTGTAAAATGTGCCTTCTTTTCCATATCAACCTTTCATTGAAATTGAAACCTTGGAAATAGGAAAATTTCTCCTGGTTTTAGGGAGCAGCTTCATGGTTCAGGTTTTTGATGAAAAAAGTTAAAATTTTTTGTGGAAAACTATTCGGTTTTTGAGATGGAGGGAGAATACCCCTTTCCCCCATCTCAAAATTTTATTGAAAAATTAATCAGAAATAAACTCAGTTTCTGAAAAGCACTAATCTGTGCAGTTGCCCCAGCACTTCATAGATGAGGAGAGTGTACCAAAATTATATATTCCCTGTGATCTGCTGTAAATCAGCACAGATTCCTTTACTGAGAATCACAGAATAATTTATGTCAGAAAGGACCTCTGTATGTCATCTGGACCAGCCCCAGCTCAAGGCAGAGCTAAGTCAATGGTGTTCCATGTTTTTTTGAAACAGAGAATGGTTTGACCATAAATAAATATTTGTGTATTTATGTACACACCAGCAATGTGAATACTGGTAAGATAAAAAAATTATTACCTTATAACATTAGGTGTTTTGTTAGTTAGACAACAAATCAATGAGCTATATACATATATACATCATGTGCTTAACTTCAGGTACATAAGCATATAAATACTATCCTAAGAAAAATGTCACGACAACTATTTAAATACACTTTTAAATAAATAATTTTAAGTTTTCATTAGTTTCATCTGAAGCAGCTGGTACCAGACTTATGTTGCCCCAGTATTAGAGAATAAAGGAATTCTCACCTTTTCCTGTGATGCCTGTTAGCTGAAGTTGCTAGGCAGGTTGGTTTTGTGATCTGAAGGAAGCAAAGTGCTGGCTCTCTTATAAATATGTCTAAACTCTGAAAGGAAAGGGATGCTCCGTTTCACCGCAATACCACAGAATTGCAACACGTGGCTTGAGTTCCTTTTTTACATAGTGACAGAGCTAAGGCAAAAAAAAAAAAAGCATTTGGGACTCCCAGGTAAACTTTAAAGAGGAAATGAGATTATGAGATTGTTACAATGACCTTTATGGTATGCCAGAGGCATTTCTTTTCCTGCCTGATTTTCTCTCTCTCATACTGCCTGTTCATCATCTGAGGAAGAGTAAATACAGACTAAATAGACTTCCAAAAACTGTCTGATGGGAAATAAATTATGAAGACAGAAAGAGAAAGTTAAATAAACTAAATCTATTTCTACCTGGTAAGCACAAAATAGATAATTATATGAAATAAAATCCCAACGACCACATCAATCAGACGTAAAGCTAATGGAAAATGAATTTTTAATTGCTGTTTAGAATTGTATATATTCTAAAAATTGAGACTTAAGTCAACCAAAAAATAAACAATTAGTTCTGTCTTAGAGATAAAAAACTGAGATTGTCACAGCATTTTATGTTGCAGTTGTTAAATATAATCTGTTCTTTTTTCTTTATAAAGTGATTTATAGACATGTACTCAAGCATGAGAAAAGCACCATACATAACATATACTTTGAAAATGAGGAAGAACTTTCTATTGATTTTTTTATTATTTGTGAAATAATAGCAAACAATTCCTTTTATTTGTCAGGCAAACCAAAACTGAGTTGTTCTTCTAGCCCTGTTCCAAACCTGAATAAGATGACTGAAAAGTTATAAGCAAGAAGGAACACATTGCTTATAAAAGCAAAAAAACTGGTTTGAAATTCAACCTGACATGTTTTAGGAATTTGTAAAAAGACACAACTCTACCTTGTGTGCTTTCCAGTGACAGGAGTATTCCTACAGCCCAGAGATCAAAGCTATAATGTAGTAATCCAGCAATGAAAAGATGGTGCCTGTCCCTTCTGCTATAGTCAATGGTCATTCAGAAGTCCTTCACACAGATGAAACAACAAAAGCATCTGCAATAGGTTGCATACTTGGAGCCTCCAAATATGGCAAGAACATAAAACAAAAGGAGGAACAACTTAAATTAACAGTGAGATAAACACTGTGAACCCCAGCAGTTCCCAGTGCATGGGGTTCCTGTTTATTGTCACATATCTGGGAGGCAAACAGCAGAGAGGGTGGCATGCTCTAATTTGAAAGAAGGTAGTTTCGGGATTCTGGATTAATCGTGCTGAAAGCTTTACACAAATGTACAGTATTGCCAGTGGAATCCTTTTCTTTCCTTCGCCATCCTCTTCAAAGAAACATGGCTTGAGTAGGATCACATACACCTTTGGCAGCTGAGCTTTAACTCCTTTCCATCTGACGAAACACAGAACTAGAGCATTGCAATCTCAGGTGAGCCTAACAACTTCCCTGCTGAGTCCAGTGTACCCAACCTGTTACTCAAATGTCAGCCCCAGACTTCCCTTTGCTAGAGCTCACAGCCAGGACTGGGCAAGAGCAGAGTGAGAGGGCTGCAGGCTCTGAGTGCAGCTTTCTGAAGTGGGTTTGAAATGGCAACTGTCACAGAGAAAAACTGCTCCCTTCACATACTGTATACTGAATCTGGATCAAAGTGGTTTATTGATTTATTCATAACACAGAATTGACTAGCAACCAGTGAACTATTCATTTGAGATCCATATCAATAGTATAACAGATAAGCCAGAGTAGTAGACACTTCCAAAATGTTAATATCTATATATCTCCACCCTCCACTTATCCCAAAAATATACAAAAATATGTCCCACACATATACACACAGTCTTACACACACACATCAAGGAGATGTGTGGGTTACAAGCACATGTACCATCTTTTCATCTGACTGATGCTTGTCTTCCTCTCTTACATGATCATTTGGGACAAATGTCTTCTCAGGCAGTCTTGGGTCCTCCATTCACATATACTGTTTATATTCCCACTCCTGTCTTAAAAGCTGTTGTTATCAAGGCCATTTTGCCAAAGGTGGGCCATGCAGACACTGATGCTTCTGCTGTTGTTTCATGGTTCAGAAAGAGAAGATGGCAGACTGAGAAAGCATGTTGAGAAAGATGTGGCAGAAGCAGCTGGGGCACAGGCAAGGGACAGGTATTCAATCTGTTCCAGGTGACAAAATTGTCTCCTGATCCCGGTTCCTGACTACCTTTGAAGTACTTGTCAGAAGGAGGCTGGGCTGTGCACCATATTGCCATTCATCTGCTTCTCCTCCCAGGGGAAACCTTGTAACAAGGGCAGGAAGGAAGCCTCAGTGAACAGTGTCACCCCTTTCCCCCTGTAGTCTCAGCCTGTTCTAATTGCAGCCTCTGGGAAACACTTAAGGCCGCTCTCCTTTCACAAATGAGAAAGAGCCCAGGCTGAATCAAGTTTAGGCAACAATTTGTTCCCATTTAAGACAATTTCCAATTTCCAAAATTCACTTCTGTGATAATGCACAAATTTAACAGCAAGCCAGCAATGACCAGGAAAACTTGAGAGCTGCATTCAGTCACTGAGCAGATAAATAAGGGCAAAAGTAACTTTACATACATGTTGCCTACTTCTTTCTCAGCCCATCTTAGTTTGCCTATTTGCTTATGTCAGCCGTGCATTATGGCTTTTCTTTTCTGATTTTAATGTCACTAATGCATAGCTTAAACATCTGCCCAACCTGATGGTAGTCGTTAAATGCCTGCTCAGTTCTGAAACATGAATAGTTAATGATTAATATAAATAAATATACATTTTCAGAGTGTATGCTTGCACACACATGCATAAAGCCTACATAATTGCCTTAGCTCAGTTGTTACAGGACAAATGGAGTAATACGGTACCCAAGCTTTATGTCAAGAACCCCAGATGCTAGTTATGGAGCACAGACACATCTGTGTGGAACTTCCACAATGGGATAGTTTGCTATGATCCATCAGAGGAATTTTTAAATATTAAAACATAGAGATTATGAAAATATCTTTTGATGACAGTCTGGTTTTCCATTATGAGCTCATATATTCTTAAGGGGAAATTTTGAGGAGAGGAGCTTCTCTCCCATCATTTTATCCTACTTCCCCTATGACACTGAAAGAGAATGGTGGAAACTCTATGTCCATGTTTTGCTTTCCTCTAATGCAATGGAAACACTCCTTTTTGGCAGAAATGGCCTGTTTCAAAATGGTTTTCCTTTCTTTTGAAGGACAGATGATTTTTGCTTTGTGGAATGACACAGTTATATCACCACAATCCAGAAAAAAACCTGCATAACGTTAGTAAAAGGAAGATTTATATTAACTGTATAATCAGTATGATTCCTCTATATGGACTTTCCTTCAGCATCTGGCTAATTTTGTATGCCAAAGATCAAATTTTATTATTGTTATTATTAATGTAGTAGCAGTGAGAAGGAATCTCTGTTCTTTATATATAATTCACTAAACAGTGAATTTCATCAGGAAATATTATGTAATATTAGCATATCAATGAACTTTCCTAAAAAATTCCAGTTGCAAGCTACTACATGGAATTACTGAACCAAGACCAAACCTTGAGAGAAATGCAAAACAATAGAGGGGAAAAATACATCCCACTGATTAAAAATCAAAAAATCTAAGCTTTATACAATGGTAATTCATTTGCATCATGATAGAGCAGCCATCCAAGGTGGGGACTTTGGGTATCTCTCCTTAGATGGAGAGGACAGTAAGATATTTACCTCATTTGTGCTCCAAGCTGGTAGACCATTCACTACTTACAGAGTAGAAATTGCAGTATAGTATTACTGTGGCATAACCTAATTAATTGGCCAGTAGCTAATGTAGCTACTCAACTTTCAGATTACAGCTAACTGTTGTTCAGGGTAGGGTTGAATGTGGATATAAAATACATGTAGACACAGAGCACTAGCTGGTGCTAAATAAGAGAAGTGGAAAGAAGGGGTTTTAATCTCTTAGTCATAATCCCTTCTCCCCCAGTAAATCCACATCTGCCCAGTTAATTTGTAACTCACAACGCATTGGGTGTCTCTACACAGGCTCCATTATACATAGAGCCTGTATTTAGAGACAATATTAGAAGTAAAACAAGAATGCAAGGAATGAGATAGTACTATCCTGCATAAGGATAAGAACAAGCAAAAAGAGCTGTGACATTTCAAAATACTTTTAAGAACCAAATCACATTTTCTATAGTAAATGACTCCAGACAGTCAATGGGATTTAGGTACCTAGGTCTATTATATGCTTTTGCAAATCTTCATAGTCACTCAGAAAATATGGGGCAGAGATACAAAAGAAACTGTTATCTCTGGAAGATTCATTGCAGAACTATAGAGATACCAGTCCTCTTTAACACAAGAAGCACAGAAGTTCCTCCCCAGGACATGCATATGAAGATGGTTCATTGCTTTTTTTAAGTGCAATGCAATGCTTCCTATTGCATCAGTCTGCTGTTTCCATCATAAATCTGTTGTTTACATTTAATAAATCTGATATGCTACACTCAACTGTAGGATCTAGATGCAATTGTTCACTTTATGTGAAGTTCATTCATTTCTTGAGTGTGATGTGGCAACTATTTGAAATCCACTGTCACCATTACTTAGGCCAGGATATAGTGCTGGGGGTGGGGGAAATAACATATCAAACTGAAAGTAAAGGGAAAACCCCAGTAGTAACTTAGTGACTTAAATTCAAGAAGCATTTTCTTGTTTGTCAGGCAACTTCTATACAAAAGAGACTGGACTCTTGATTTCTTTGCAATTCTAAAATTGCATATAGCATTTTTTCAGGTATTCACAATAAGTTAGTAATAGGCAAGGATAAAATCCTTGGGCAGCAAATTCAGTAGCTGAGTATCTGTGCAGCGAACCTGATGATGTACTTGTGATTTGTATTACACTAATCAGAATTTCAGTTGATTTAAGACATGACAGGGAAAGGTACGTAGGTAGGTAGATAGATTGGTCACAGGTTTTAGAGCCAGTGATTGTTAGCAATGGATGTGTGATGGGTTCAGATAGTCTTTTAAAACCCAAAATCACACTACTGGACTGGGATCAACAAGTCTACAAGGAACAACAGTAGCCTTTCTACATAAACTTGAAGGTGACAAAGGAGGCAGCAACCAATGAAGTCCATCACAGTACTTTAAGACATAAGAACATCCCTGGAAAAGTCTGTATTTTCTTTACATAAGACTCGCTGTTGGTGTTAGGATCAGGCAATGTAAGAAAAATCATTTCAAAGTGGACAATTACTAGAGAGCATCTATTGTGTGGTCTGGAAAATGCTTTGATGCTTTCATACTGCTCTTCCGTTATTCCTTGGCCACAATTGAAGAAAGACCAGTGCAGGAGAAAGATAAAGTGGAGAACTATAGCATGACATTGAAGAGAAGAAAAAACATCTACACTAACATTCAGTTAGAGAAGTTACTGAGAAATTACTCTCAGGTTTTGGAATTGTATTAAACTTCTAAAATTAATCAAATACTTTTCTCAGACATTAATTGATTTTCTCATATGAAATACATCTTTTTGATTAGATATCATTACAAAAGATACTTGTTGATAGGTGGGGATGAACTTTGTGATACATGTCAGTTTTATACAGCAAGTGACATGCTTTTAACATACACACTTAAGACCAAGTGTTCAGTGAGTGACTTTAAGTGAAATAGTACCACGTTCACCTCTGGGGCCCCCAACGTAAGAAAGACAGGGACCTGTTGGAGCGTGTCCAGAGGAGGGCCACAAAGATGACCAGGGGTCTGGAGCACCTCTCCTATGAAGGCAGGCTGAGAGAGTTGAAGTTGTTCAGCCTGGAGAAGAGAGGGCTCTGGGGAGACCTTATAACAGCCTTCCAGTACCTAAAGGGGGCCTGCAGGAAACCTGGAGAGGGACTTTTTTCAAGAGTTTGTGGTGATAGGACAAGGGGTAATGGATTTAAACTGAAAGAGGGTACATTTAAATTAGCTATTATGAAGAAATTATTTACTGTGAGGCTGGTGAGGCACTGGAACAGGTTGCCCAGAGAAGCTGTGGATGCCCCATCCCTGGAAGTGTTGCAGGCCAGGTTGGATGGGGCTTTGAGCAACCTGGTCTGGTGGAAGGTGTCCCTGCCCATGGCAGAGGGGTTGGAACTAGATTATCTTTAAGGTCCCTTCCAAAACCCAAACCATTCCAGGAGTCTATGATTCTATGAAAATAGAAGCAGAGTACAAAAGAATTGCAAAGGTTAAGCATGCCTCAGAGAGAGGCGTTATAACAACACCTTTTGCAGATCTTTTATATTTCAGGAGTCATTATGTAGTAATTTTTGTGCAATTATGTGGAATATTCTATTTTTAACCACTCACCTACCACTTAATAACACAGTATTTGAAGGACAGTTTTCTTTTCTTTAATTATTCTGTTTCAGCAACTGTAAGAATTCATTTTGGCACTTGGATTTGCAGTCTCAGAGGTGCCTTTGATGTCTCAGAGGTGAAACAAATAATAAGCTGTTGGCAACATGAGACATTGTTCTCCTTTAATGCAGTATAAGCTTGTTACATCCCTATGGCTACATGCAATATCAAAGGGCCTTACGAGGAACAGGCTGCTCATGAACCATAAATGAAGGACTGATGCTTTTGCACTGGCTCGCATAGCCCATGCTAAGTGATCTGCAGCTTTGGTAAAGGGAAGAGCTGGGGAAAAAGAGTGCTGTTCATTTCCTTCCATTATTGGGGGGAAAGGGAAAATTGCTAAAGGCACTGAAAGACATTTTGAACCACTCTAGCCTTTTGGTAGTATATTACAAAACCTCACATAAGTTTCCAGCTTTATCTGGGACCCTCATGGCCATTCTTTTCCAGATGCACCAAAGCTGGGCTCAGGAAATCTAAAACAACACCTGGAGTGTTAAGAGGATGATAGTGGTTAAAAATTCTCACCTTTTTTGGTAGTAAGAAATCTGGACATAAAGGTAATGGTTCTTTAGGGAAGAAGAGAGGAAAATTGGTCTTTCTGCAGAAATGGCCCAAGACTTCTGAATGTCATGTTCCAGGAAGTCAGAAGACATCATTGCCTTCTGCTCCAAATGCACTTTTTTTTTTTTCTTAACCCTGCCTTCATTGTGTCTATAAAGAACAAACAAACCCTCCTTTTGCCCTTCTAATCTGCACACGCTTCCTCCTCTGGGGAAAACAAACAATCTGTGCTGTATACGTGCGCATTGCTCAGGTACCAGTCTGTTATCATGGCATTAGTAAGAGCAAAGTAGAGCAGAACAGAGGAGTTATTCTTGCTAGTAGTTCCATTGACTAAGTCTGCGTTTACATGGTATTCCACAGCAGATCTGAACCTTTCTTAAGAGAGCACATAGTTCAGGTTTGGGACTGTGCTACTGCCATGCAACTTCTGATCAAGTTCAGGATCTCAGCAGAGCAAGCTGACATCTGTGTATGAAATACTGTACTGACAGAATTTCAGTTGTACTCTTGGTGCATGTATGTCAGTACAAAGTGTAATCATTATGAAAAATACTTCTCTTATATGCCTTTATTGCTCTTTTGAAGGGAAGGATGGACATAAATTAAAGTACTCGGGGATATACCTGGAAGAAAAGGAAAGTCATGACAACTTCCTATTTTGCTATGTGATTATTAATGTGTATATATTCATTTTATGCTAAAGCCTAGAGACTCAAACCGAGAATGGGACCCCACCTTATAAGTGATACCAGGAGCTCATAGAAAGATGCAGTGCCCAGTCGTGATCTAGGCATCTTTTTGCATCATTTTTTATCTGTCTGAAAATTCCATGTTCCTGGAGGTGGTGAAAAGTTATTTTAAATTATGTAATAAGAGCTTTAACACTTGCTATGACTGTTAATGAATGAGGCCATACAAGGCCTATTTGGAAAGGAAAGGTGTTTCACAAATGAACCACTGAAGCATCCCTCAACTTCTGAAGGTCAAAGGAAATGTTTGAAATTACTCCAGTGGTTGCTTTGTGATACAGTATTTGCTTCTGTAGCCTCTGTGAACGTTAGCTTTGCTAAAGTCATGTTGTAGTAAGTGGGACTACAGTGTTAACAACCCCGAGTGCTAAAAATTCAGGGGATTTGACATGTGATGGTTTCTAGCAACCACAGTAGAATGAGGAAAAGAGAGGGACTGTCATCTGACAAATCCTCCTTGCTGTTATGTACCAGATAACATTTGGAATACATGTGCCCAGGAGGGGCTACAGCCTTGCTAGTCTTCCATAGTCCCCAGATACTATCTACTCCAAGAAGTTATTCTTAAACAATATTTTCTGTCTTCTGCTGGTATTGTATTTAGGATTTAGGGTAGAGCCAAGTTATGCTCACTAGCTGTTCTTTGCAACCACAATAGCTAGAAGCTGATTCAGTAAAAAATGTAAGCTGAGAATTCAATTTCATGTGTTACCATGTAAATCTAAGCCTTCAGATTAACTGTCATGTTAAGAAAAGATGAGTCCCTGTAAAATTGTGAGAGTTATTATTACCATAATTAGAGAAATAATAAGGTTGCTTGGTACTAGTCTAGGACTAATTAAAACTTCATAATTCAAAACTTTACATAGCTTTTATGTTAATAAACTGCAAAAGGTAAACTAATCTGTGAGTGGCTTCTGGAACTTTGCAGCACGCTCTTAAAAGAAAGCTGAAAGAAAAGCCTTTTTTTTGGTTTTTATTTTCTAATCCTGATATAAGACAAATTTGGATTAATGAGGATTTATACAGAGTTTGTACAGTGGAAAAAGGAATGTTCTATGTTTAAAGAGAAAACAGTACAGGCTTAATCCTCCCTCAAATATAATGGCTGTTTCAGTGTAGATGTCAGTGAAAACAGCTTTTGCACAAGTGTTGACAAAAAACCCTCTTGGGTACTAAAGCTACAATGCTTAGAAAGGAAAACTTCTTTCAGACTTCTCTGAATCTGACCAAGGTGCCTGCAGAAGGGTTGTCCCGTGTACGCAGGCTTTGGCTGAAACAACCTGGAACCACTAAACTCAACAGGATAAACTTCCACTGTTTTTAAATGGATCATGATCAGGCCTGAAGTGTGCTGCCTGCCTTCTCAAAGAGTGGACCAGGAGTCCTAGGTCTGTCCTCTGGCTTATTTAAGGAAAGAATGCAAATGTTAGGCTTTTAAAATATATTCTATGCAACAGAGGTTTGCAAAATGGCCCACAGCCTGTTTTAAGATGCTTATAAATGAGGTTTTTAAAGAGTAAGGTCACCACAGTAGTCTAAAATTCTCAACAGACATTTGAAATTCCACTGGAAAATTTGAAGAAATATGAAACCCAGGTTTTCGATATCCACTTGAGCCATATATCATGGAATTTCAAGGACAGAAAAATAATATATTCTGTTCTCTCTGTGTAGTTAATTTCTTACAGTTAATCATGCAGCAAACCACTAGGGAGACCAGCAACACATGAGTTTAAGTTGGAAATGTGCAGTAGAATTCATACTCCTTAACTTTGTCCATTATAAAGGTGTTTAGAGTAGACCTGAACTCTAATAGGGGGCATACAAATATTTCACTAATTTCCCAATGTATTTCTTTGTAAAAGAAAAAAAAAATGGAAGCCCAAGAAGTTATTTTTAGTGTCACTTCTTTGAGTGCAAAACCACACTTGCTGTAGTACTGCATTGTGCTGTAATTTTGTATTATATTTTTCTACTTTTTAAAATTATCGTTCCTGAAAATTTGTCCTTTATTACAGAGTTATTAATTGTAGCCATGAAACAGGAGATCCATATGTTTTTTTTCCTCTTCTCAACAGTATCATCTTTCTTTGTTAATTTTTAAACTGCTGTATAGTCCTTTTTGTTACAATGTTTATGATACGACTTGGTTAACTGAATTTATCTTGTTTTTATTTGAAAGGGGGGAGTCTTTTAAAAATTTCTTTTACCACTCTCAGATGTCTCTGCAGCCAAAAGTAATTCAACAGGCAGAGGAAAGAGAGATAAGAAAGAGGCTCTGTTTTTTAACTGTATTTTCTCTGTCTCATTCCCAGCTGCATTGACATACAGACAGTTAGAAGATTAATGGGAATTACATTGTTTCATACTTAACCACAGCAACTCAATTTCTTGCCACCCCACATTTCTGAATGAAATCTTTGCAGAAGGCTTCTTGTTCAAGATACAGGGTCAGGTGTGGGTGTCGATATGCCAGCTGTAAGAACGCAATAATGACAATCTGAAGTTGCATCTGTGTACGGTACCTGTCCTGAGCTTTCTGAGTGTTGCCACCTCCATTCCTTACCAGGAATACGTCGTTTCTGTTCATGCCAACTGAATGGCAGTTTTTTACTGGGTGCAAGTGACTCAGCTGTTGGTTGTAGCCCACTGCTCTGCTTCTTTTCCCTGCTGTGTGCTGTATGACCTGTGGCTTTCGTTTCATTTTGTGCCCCCAAAATTCACTACCTTATTTGCACATAGGTTACACAAACTAAGAGGACGGGCACACAGACAGTTGTTGTGGTCACAAGAATGCAGCAATGGCAGGTTTTTGAGTCCGTATGGACACACAGAGAGTCCTGATCTCTGACTCAGTTCTGGATCCTGTAGAAGTTACTCTTTTGCTCGTAGATTTTGCTGTGTCATGCAACATTTTTATAAAGAGTTCATGGTTTAACAGTTCTGATCTTCCCTTAGGTTTCTAATTAAGAAAAAAAAAAAAAAGTAAAATAGGAAGCAAAGAATAAGAATGTATGGCCCAGATCAGGCCAAAGGTCAGTTGAGGTCAGTATCCTGTCTCAAACGGTAGCACAGAACACGGGGAAGACTTGTAGGTTAGTTAAGACCAAGCACACGCTGGTACCTAAAGAGAGTTTTTTTGTATTCAGCTGCTGACCGATCCATATGCTGGCCGGAATCGTACTCAACAATGTTACATATACGGATGCTAGAATGATAGGAATTATAGAAATGTGACTAGAAATAAAGAAACAAAAGAATGTAATTTGTTTTTAAAGTATTGCTTCTAAAAATTCTGAGAAATCACGAGGTTTATTTCTGATTTTAACCTTGAAAGATCTGAATGTCTACCTGACCCCAAACACTATGGCAGGGGAAAAAACAAGAGAATGGTTCCACTGTAGTGTCCTGTGTCTGTGTGCCTATGTGTGGCACAAGACACATAAAGTACATTGCAATGCCTTGTCTCAAGACTTAATGGCAATGGGACTAACAGACATTGTCATATACTCCAGTGTTGTTTTTATTGCTACTGTTCTGCAGTTTCTTAAAAAAGCTATTTTCAGGGGATACAGCATCAACCACGCCGCTAAGAAGGTGAACACTGAGCCAGCTAGTATGGCCCCTGTGCTCAGATGCAAGCAAGAGAGTAGGAAGGTGAAGATGTTAAGATCAAGCTGCTTCATCCAAGGAGCAGGTCTCTATTGCCTGAGCTGCACAGAAGCAGAATGATGAGGAGCAGAGGGAGTGATCACTGCCCTTCAGCAATTACTGCCTGTGAGCAATGTAACTGGACTGGGGCACAGAGGAAGCAAAACAGGAAAGGAAGTGACTGCTTACATTTCTTTTTGAGCAAGGCAAAAGCAGACACACAGCTTTTCATGTCATTATGAGGTGTCTTTTGAGATTTTGGGTGTGAACCTACCTACTGTTCCTTATTCAGGAGACATTACTGGTTGGTAAATAACTGTCATTCAGCAAACCATTTAGGTGTCAAAGTAAGGAGAAAGCCTTGCATGAGGGAACTTCCACTAAGTACTTTCCCAAAAGAATGATGAAACTGTTTGCATGGAGTGAACAAATTTGTTTCTGCTTACCATCATGCCATGGAGTATGAGGATGTGGGAGTTGCTCATATTGGGAATTGTGCTCTCTTGCTCCTTCCTTAGCTCTGACATCATCCTGAGTAAATGCACCACAACAAGTCTGACACAGATGAAGTCATTGACTAATGTCAGTAAATTCCTGGACTTGAAGAGGAATGAGATCTCAAATTTTTATGAGGAGACATAGAAAAAAAAAGAAAAGGAAATGCTTCACATTTAAAATGTTCATGGATTTGTACTAAGGGTTGGGTTTTGCGAAAAATGTAACCCAGTTCCTTTTTTTTGGTGCTCTTCAGAGTTGCAAGCAGACTATCAATACTCAATTCAAGTTAAAATTGACTGATTTTGCACATATGAGAGCCCATTTGATCCTGTGCCAGAAGAAGAGTCTTTACTGGCTTCAGCTCTCATTATAGGCAGAAAGCATGAAAGTAATGAAACCGGGACCTTCTAGATTATGGGGAGAAGAGGATGCTATCCTGTTAAGTAAATAAATAACCACTGCAGCTGTCACACAGTGATTGTTGACTCTCCTGTGTCACTTCCTAACTCTGCTATTACCTGAAGATTAACTGTGGTTTTTGAGGGGGTAGTCCTCACTCTATCTAGCTGGAGAATGAATGAACAGGATGGAAATTAAACTCAGTCCCCAGCCCCACAGTGCAGAGCTGCAGAGCATAGATTCATTGACCCCCAAATTCCACTTGACTTTATAAGCTATTTGAGCCAAAACCGCATCACTCCATTTTTAACTTTCCATCTCTAATTGGCTTTTTCTGTTGCTTCTTTCTGTCGGCAAAATCCTCTAGGACACTAAGAGTACTCAAAACAAAAATTCAATTCCACTGTGCAAAGCAAAATGAAGTTACACAATAGATATTGACGTAATGAATGCAGCATGGAGTTTCTTCCTACCTCGACCAAACCTTCCCCTGGCACTAGAAAGTCAATCAAATGTGGGTTCCAGCCACAAATGACATTACTTCCTTTCCGTGGTAATAGCTACTGCAAGGAACAACATATGAAAACAGTACACCTAACATTCACTGTTTATTTCTCTGACTTCTGTTGACTGAGCAAAGACTTTACTTGTATTTGTGACTTTCCACAATGTAAATTCCTCTAATGTTGTGAGGCAAAGCTGTACTATCTTCCAATTAGTTATGGAATTTCTAAGGCAAGTAAGAAACAACAGGAGAAAGCCCTGCATTGCAGAATCTCTTCCATAAGTACATGCCTGACTACCTCAGAAGTTAAACATTAATATTCTTATGCAATGCTTGTTTGTATATGTAATAATAATATCAGTTTTAGATGTTCTGTTTCAATTCACTCCACCTATGTATGATTAACATCTGAGAGTAAGAATCACTTCAGAGAGCTTTAGTCTGACAATCATGACAACAAATCCCTTTGTCAAAGGAACTTTTGTTTGCCCAAATCAAACAAGATGTCAATCATATTTAGAGAGTTCAGCAGAAAAGCACTTTTATCACAGAATGCAGTTCAGTAGAGGTTGCTTAATGTGGTAGATAAATTGGATGGAATAAGAATTTTAGAGTAGAAAAATATATATCAAATAGTATCCTTCATGTGTTAACTGCTACCTCCTGCTTTTTTTTTTTTTTTTCAACCAGCTGAATTTAATGAACTTACTACTTAATTACTGTGAGCATCATTAAGGAAGAACACTTCCATCTGGATCTGCATGGAGCTTCATGCTGGCTGAAAGGGCCAGTCAAATTGCAGATTGTGGTCAGCATCATGAGCCTGGTACTGCTCCAAGAACCAGCTGGCAGGAACACCACAGACCCAGGTTATGTTATGAAGACAACCATATTCCTGAAGTCACCACACAGCTTTCCACAGAAGTCAACTCTGCAACAAATCGTGCCGTTTTAAGAAAACAGGAACCTTCCAATCTGTAGTAGAGTTATAAATAACTGATGGCAAATTTTATTCACAGCTGCTAGATGGGATGTGACTGGGCACAGCCATGAGTTTGAGAACAGAGATATCAGAGCTAAAATCCCTAGCAGTCATGAAGTTCCATTGTCACAATACTATAATTACCATTTCATTATAGAGGACTACTTTTGCATTGCCCTTTCCTTAGAGTTAATTGTTCATGAAAAGGAAGAAATAGAAATGAGGAGAAAAGAACATGGAAACATTATACTATCTTATGCACAAATTTCACTTTTGTATGCCTGTGACTGAGCAGTTGAGATAGAAATTCATTCACTTGCGCTGCAGCTTTGTTTACATATAACAAATCTATGGAAAAGGAAAGACAGGGAGAGACACACGGATTCTGCTAAATAGTGTTGATTTTTGTCAATAGAGTGAAGGTTACATTATCTGTCCTGGTTTCAGCTGGGATAGAGGTAATTATTTTCCATGTAGCTGGTACAGTGCTATGTTTTGAGTTCAGTATGAGAAGAATGTTGATAACATTCTGATGTTTTCAGTTGTTGCTAAGTAATGTTTAGTCTAAAGTCAAGGATTTTTCAGCTTCTGATGCCCAGCCAGCAAGAAGGCTGGAGGGGCACAAGGAGTTGGTAGGGGACATGGCCAGGGCAGCTGACCCAAACTGGCCAACAGGTATTCCATACCATGGGACGTCACATCTAGTATATAAACTGGGGGGAGTGGGGGCAGGGAATCGCTGCTCGGACACTAACTGGGTGTCAAATGGTGGTGGGTGGTGAGCAATTGCACTGTGCATCACTTGTATATTCCAATCCTTTTATTATTACTGTTGTCATTTTATTAGTGTTATCATTATCATTATTAGT
>JANZLQ010000044.1:8962463-8973828 GCA_026212715.1 Elanus axillaris | reverse complement strand
AACTGAAAACATCAGAATGTTATCAACATTCTTCTCATACTGAACTCAAAACATAGCACTGTACCAGCTACATGGAAGATAATTACCTCTATCCCAGCTGAAACCAGGACATTCTCCAAATCAGTTTAGGTTTGGGCAGCTTGTGGGAGCTGAAATGGCCATACAGAGATAAAAAGGTGTTTAGAGTTCTTTGGAATCAGTTTAAGGTCTCACTAAAACCATTAGGAAAACATTAGGCAGTCAGCAAATTGTCTTGATAGATTTGTGGGGGGGATGAGGGTAAGAGAGAAAGAAACAAAGGAAGAAAATCAGAGAAACAAAGAAGGAAACAGAAAGAAAGAAAGTAGAGGCATTTAAATTAAAATTTCAAAATCTAGTATTGGGGAATGTAGTTTTGCGGAATCTTAGTTTTAGGAACTTTTGGAAAACTATACTAGTAAAAAGCATTCTAAGTCCATTTTGCCTGTGGTTCCAGCCTTTCTTGATCAGTTTTGATTAAAAATTCTTCCTAGACTTTTTAATCCCTTTTCTCCTTACTGGTGACTTTTTGAGGTAATGGAACATTTGGTAAAAAAGAAAATTCCATTTTCCTTCACAATTTCACTGAAAAGAGACCACTTCAAGTTTCGGCAACATTTTCTCTGTCTGAGATTGAAGCCTTTTGTTTACTAAAATTGTTTGCATTGCTCTTTTTCTGGGGGGGTACAAACCTGTTAAAGATGTAAGTATTGTATGTGAAACCATAGAGGGAAGGAGGGAGGCCAGGAGAAGGACATTTCCCAGGCAGCTCCAACATTTTCTTCTATGGCTTGGAAGTGTAAAAGGTAGCAGTCATAAATGCATGTTTCTGCACAAAGGCTGGAGGGTAGGAGTGGAGCATGGGCAAGTGATGACCCCATTCCCCTGGCCACCACAAAGGACCTGCATGGGGTCTGTGTGGTGCACAGCAGCGTGGATTTGTTTGCATGAGACGCCCTCATCAGCGCTCTTCTCCCAGGTACTGCCTTGCACCGCATCACACCAGTGGAAGCCAGTCCTCCCTGTTTCTGATCTCTCAGTGCAGAACATGAAAGAGTCCCCAGCACAGCTGCAACCACACAAAGGCAGAGGGTTGTCTTCACAACTGCATCACTACAGATCTAATAAGGGCTTTGGGATTTCTGAGCAGGAAACATCAAGACAACAGTTCTGGGAGCAGCCACTGCTTCTTTCTCACCAGACCTATTGGTTTAGTCAGAACAAGCATAGCTTTTAGCGTTTTTCCTGATAGACTAACAATGACTTTGGCTGACATATTTTTAATGAATGCCCAGAAGCAGCCCTCAGACTTTCCTTTTTTTCCATGTTTTTCCTCACTAACTGGCCATTTTCACAGTGCAGAGTATTCCCTGCCTTTCAGTGAAAAAAGGGTCTATATGAAAACAGCCAGACAGTAATGACAGAGTGAGATGCCAGTTCCTCAGATTCATTTTATCTTTCTTGGAAACCCTTGTCTTGCAAGAATTTGGCCATTTTCACTGTGAGTGATTTGTCTGCGTCAGAAAGTAAAGGAAGTATTTTCTTTACAAAGAGTTCTATCAAACCCAACAAAGCTGAATTGTGTCAAAGAAAATAAACCAAACAAACCACCCCAAAAAAACCAACAGAGACAATAAGTCTAAGGAGGCGCTCGCTGCAGAAGCAGATAGCAATGTTGGCTGGATGTAGGTGTCTCGTACATTCATTGCAGGGTGCAAGACAACCCCACTACTCTGGTGGCATCCCTCATATGCTCCAGCTAATATGCAGGATCCACAGCCTCCGCATTCACAACATGAGAAAAAAGTCCCTATGTTGAAACAACATTCAGTACATCGCATCTCTGTCCACCGAGGCTACTGTGAGTATTCACTGCAAATTCCTCCAGGAGCATGGTATAGGTTTGTGCTGCTCATATTCATTTTCTCATTCACCACAAGGTTAAAGAGCTTCAAATTAAAACTTGCCATTCAGGAGTACCTGTGTGTTATTTGAAGTCACTGCAATGTACTGAACGTTATTGCAAAATAATGACTTTTTCTCACGCATTCACAACTTCTCCCCCTCAACAGTTCTAATTTTCAGTTTTGAAATACTAAGACAGTTTTGTTATGTTAAAAAGTTTGCTGTTTCCTTCTGAGAGCAGCCAGACGTGGAGTACGCAGCCACTAATTTGCATCACCTCCCCTGCTTTAGCAAAGCTTCCAGTTGCTGACTGGTTTTCTAGGGATGTGATAACCACCTCCAGTCAAAACAACTCTGTGGTTTCATTTACATATTAGGGAAAATAAAACAATATGATGAGTCAGAAGTGGAGCTCTCTTTATTATGTAATAAAATAGTAAGCCTTTCAAAGAAAACGTAAGTCTGTATTCACTGTAGTACTTCCCCCAGAACTGTCTGTAAGACCTAACTTGACCTCAAAACCCAGGAGCCTGAAACTGGTTCCTTATTGTCACAGGAAAGTGAGCTGTCTTAGCAGTCATATGAGTATCAAGAGCGGCACAGTTGTTACACTTATCAGCAAAATGGTGGGTTCACACATATACACATAGACACATGCACGTGTATGCACACAAATTTTCCACTCCCCTCCAGTATCTCTGGTAAAGTTTGTGCAATGCAAACTCCCAAACTAAAGGAAGAGTTCAAAGAAACTTGGAAATTCTCACCCTGAACTGTTCCTCCTCTGATAAACCTGCCACGTCTCTCTCACAGAGAGACAGAAATTTTTTTGTATGGGAAAAAGTATGAGAAATTTGCCAGATTTTCTTACTTGAGTCAGCAGTGTTTCTACTTCCAAATCATCTCCAGAGCCAGAAGTAAGAGGTCTGTAGAAGATCATATCCCAAGAGCATGAAAACTGAGCCATGGATACTGCTGTCACTGTGGGGCAGCTGAGGGAGTGAAGTGTATCTCCATGTAGCTACCAGCTGGAGGATGGAGAGAAAGAAAGAAATTTCAAGACCCTTTTGTTCAAGTGAATAAAGGCAGGAGAACATTTGCTGGGGGCAGGAGGGTAATTTGATCCAGTGAAATATAAAGACCAGAAAATCTGTGATTTCAGTGATTAGTATCTTCAAAAGTTATCTGGCAGGGGAAGCGTGCCTGCCCGCAAGTTGGTAGAGAGGGGTTTTACCTGCCTCAGGGTAAGCACAGCTCTGTGAACTTCATTTCTCTGTATTATCAGGGAAAGAACCTGTAAGCTCTGATGCAAACGTGTGTTGGAACTCAACAGTGCTACCAGGTTGTCATTATCTCCTGCCATGGAATAGGGTTGTGTAATGTCTGATTTGTCTATCTTTAGTGGGTCTGAATGCCAAACTCAAAATTCAGTGGAAAAACTAAACATTGCATGAGAAAACACCCTTACGTATTATTTAAAAACAACACTGAAACCCAAGCACCTCCTGACAATGTAAATGGATTTAAAGAGATAGCATCCTTAAAGCGCAGAACATGCATTCTCTTTAACTATACCAATATTTTGCAAATATCTCCTGCTGACCAGTTGATCAGTTGCTCTTGAGTTTTAATTACTGTATTCCACATAGAAAAAATCTCTCACAATGTGAAAAATTAGTGTCATCATTAAAAATAATGATAAAGAAGCTGATTGTCTTCATTTTCTGAGGAGAACTTTTCAATTATCAATTTCCAATGCTTTTTTTGGACATTAAATCCTACCACATTGTATTGTACATCAACCAATCAATTCCTGTGTCACATATTTTTCATGGTAATACACAGTCCTGTAACTATGAATGGTGACTTTACACTGAGTATTTTGGAGTCAGGATTTGGCTGATGGTTTCTAGGTGCTTAAGAACTGAAGTTATGTAGCTGATGCATTTAAATAACAGAATATTTAAGTCAGAATGAAAAAAACTTGTGGTCATTTCACTGAGTCAGGATTTTATTCCTGGTATTTACAGATGTGACTTGTGAAATGGCAGTAGGAATTAAAGAATTTCTGATTGCTCAGTGGAGATTAAATACAAACAACAAGGATTTTAATTTCATACTCCAGGTGCTGCCAAATAAGAAGAAAAGCTAAATGGACACATCTCAAAAATACTAGTCAGTGCTTAGCTGTTGGCAAAATAAAACAACGGAATAAACTATGGGGATTATTTTTTCAACAGAATTTCTGATTTGACAGAAGAATACAGATGCTCTGATACAAGTTTCTTATGCAGCACTTACATCAGCTGTAAAGGTGTTTTGATTTTTGTCCTCTCCCATATCCACACCACCACCCTTCTAATGAAGTCATTCTTTTGGGCTTTTACACATATCTTAGTAATTGATTTGCAATTTCAGTAATTTTTTTCGTGGCTACTTTTCAGTACTTACAAAAAACAAAACCAAACTGGAAATACAGAAGTCCTACTGTGTCCTGTCATGTTGCCACTGTATAGGTCATCAGGAGCCTTTGGACACCCACAAATGAGGTGAAGATAGACATGGTGAGAGCTAGGGAGGGCCATCATCTGTGCAAGCAGGATAAGAAATAACACATAATGTAAGTAATAGGTTTTGTCCCTGTTTACTGGCAGTGGAGTCATGTTGACCTCCAGAAGGCCCAAGTCCCTCATTTATTTCTGCCAAGAACTTGCTCTAACAACTGTGGACCATGGTTGGCATCATTCCCTCTCGGCCTTCTGCCCCACACTCTCCACTTTGTCCCCATCCTGTCTCCTCTGCAGTGTCCCAGCTGCCTTCGTTACCTGCTAGTTCCTATTACTCACCCTCCTCCACATCCTTCTCATCACAGGCAAGCTGAGTTTCATTGTCCAGATTTGCTGCTGAGTTTCTGAAATTCCCAGCCACACCAAGTCTCTTATCCTTTTCATTCCCTTCATGCTCACTTCCCTTAAGTGCATTTCAGCAGAACCTCTTCTGCTTTGAAGGTAATAAAAATAGAGTTGCATGAAATGCTCAACTTGAATCACGTATGTTGACTAGAGGGTACACATTCCAGTTTGCATTTTATACCCAGCTTTAACCTTTCTTTGTGTTTAATTCTAGGCTTTGGTTTATCAGGGAGTCATCTGCAGTGTTTAAACCAAATCTTGAATTCTCAAAGCTCAGTGATTTTCAAAAAAGCCCAATAGAAACTGCAGTTTATTTGAACTTGGTGAACATTTTCACTAAACCCAGACCTCATTAACATTTTTAGGACTGCTGCTGGCATCATACTGGAATCAGAAACTTCAGATGTATTTGTGACATTCAAATTGGGCAACTAATGTATTTTCCAATGTGACTACAAGTCTCACTTCTGGTGTGCCAGCGAAGTCCATATGACCAATGCAAGTATGCAATGACATAAGATGATATCAAAACCAAATCTTGCCAATGGTTTTTACAAAAAGATCTGATTATGGGAAATGAAGAATTGTTCAAGCTGAAAGCTTGGCCAGCTTCAGAACAAGAGAAGTAATGCAAATTGAACTGGTATAACAAAAATCAGGAACCTGTCCTGAAGAAGTGAATTCACTTTGGACAACCCTGCAAAGGGCACACAGTAGTCTATACTAAGAGTTATACTGGTCTCTGCATCACACTGCTTTTTCTCCTACTACTCAGACACATAATGCTACCTGTTAGTGTATTGGGTCTCAGTGGCAAGGTTTTGGTAGCAGGGTGGGGGGTGGTCTACAGGGGTGGCTTCCGTGAAAAGTTGCTAGAAGCTTCCTCTATGTCTGACAGCCAATGCCACCCAGCTCCAAGACGGACTTACCGCTGGCCAAGGCCAAGCCCATCAGCAACAGTAGTAGCACCTCTGGGATAACATATTTAAGAAGGGAAAAAAAAGTTGCTGCGGCACAGATACCACAGCTGGAGAGAGGAATGAGAACACATGAGAGCAAGAACCCTGCAGACCCCCAGGTCAGTGAAGAAGGAGGGGAAGGAGGTGCTCCAGGCACCGGAGCAGAGATTCCCCTGCAGCCTGTGGGGAAGACCATGGTGAGGCAGGGTGTCCACCTGCAGCCCATGGAGGTCCACGCTGGAGCAGATACCCACCTGCAGCCCGTGGAGGACCCCACGCCGGAGCAGGTGGGTGCCCAAAGGAGGCTGTGACCCCATGGGGAGCCCGTGCTGGAGCAGGCTTCTGGCAGGACCTGCGGACCCTGTGGGGAACTCACGCTAGAGCAGTCTGTGCTCCTGAAGGACTGCACCCTGCAGAAGGGACCCACACTGGAGCAGTTCATGAAAAACTGCACCCTGTGGGAAGGACCCACATTGGAGAAGTTCATGGAGAACTGTCTCCCATGGGAGGGAGGACCCAATGCTGAAGCAAAGGAAGAGTGTGATGAGTCCTACCCCTGAGGATGAAGGAGCGGCAGAGACAATGTGTGATGAATTGACTATAACCCCCATTCCCCATCCCATGTTGCTGCTGGGTGGAGTTCAAGAAAATTGGGAGTGAAGTTGAGCCCAGGAAGAAGGGAGGGGTAGGGGAAAGGTGTTTTAAGATTTAGTTTTTATTTCTCATTACCCCACTCTGGTTTGATTGACAATAAATTAAATTAATTTTCCCTAAGTCAAGTCTGGTTTGCCTGTGACAGTAACTGGTGAGTGATCTGTCCCTGTCCTTATCTCAACCCATGAGCCTTTCTTTATATTTTCTCTCCCCTGTCCAGTTGAGGAGGGGGGTGATAGAGTGGCTTGGTGGGCACCTGACAAGCAGCTAGGGTTAACCCACCACAGTTAGGCAAATTAAATGTGAAGGTGAATGTTATTTTCCTGAAAACAACCACCACATTGTAAAGAGACAATTAGATTTTATCTCACTGTTGCATATGTGTTTCTTGGAAGAAAAGGCAAAAGTGATGAGAGGAATGAAGAGGAGGAGGAAAAGGAGAGGAGGAAAAGGAGAGGAGGAAAAGGAGAGGAGGAAAAGGAGAGGAGGAAAAGGATGATCTTGCACAAGAACCATATGGCAGGTATTTTAAGTAGAAAAAAATATGAGGTAAGTAATTTTGAGCTGTATTAGGTACTGTGAAATCAAATGACAGTATGAAAGTAATTTTTTGAAGTGAAATATAGTACTATAATCCAAATTCTTTAAAGTATTGACTTTAAAGTCAGGAGTAAAGGAGTACGACATTCAGGTATGCCCAAAGCAACTGGACTGACAAAGTTCAATCCACCAAGAACTACTTCATGGCAGAATACAACTTCCCCTTTCAACTTAGTATTTTGCAACTGCCTTCATTATTTTAATATTATTATTATTTAAGCATTTGTACCTTCCCTCCAATAATTTCACATTGATAGTCTTGACTGTTCCTATGGAACTCAGAAGGTCTCTGAGGATTATCATGGTGTTTGATATTGAGAAATTAATATACTGAAAGATTAAGTTACCTCACTAAAGTAACACGAACACACATGATTTCCTTTTGCCATGTGCTTTAATTACAAGGTCAGTCCTCTTCTATGTTTAGGCAAATGACTTAAAAATGGGAAAGAAATTGTATAAAGAATTTCCAACATAGAGGATGACAATGTCTTTTACCTATGAATCACTTCCAACCTTAATATACAGTGACTGAAAGCCACTGATCTTGAATGGGTAGCTTCATAGAAAGTTTGAGTAGTTTCAGTCCAGTTTCTAATAGATAAATTCCTGTTAAAGACTCATATCAAGGGTGATCTCACTTGCAGGACTAATGTTCACAATTCATCTCAGAATTCACAAATTCCAAAAAGATTCCTAAAAAATGTACAGTCAATTCTTTCCTTCAGTCTACTTCCCTTTTGTTATTTCTCCGTATACCCAGTTCATGTTTTTGGCTGAATCAGACACCTCTGGCCAGCAGATGCCACTGCCAAGGCACATGTCCCCAAGGTAGTGCTGTGCTACCATGCTGGGGCTCCTCCATGGCCCAGGCAATTGCCCAGAGTCAAAGGGCTTCCAGGACCCAGAGCCAAAACATGAGAAAGACTTTGCTTTTCTCCAGGTGTACTTACAAGTCCTGGCTGCTGGAAATACTGCACCTCCTTGCTCAGCAGACAGCTCCTTTACTTTCAGCAGAGGCTGATGAGCTCCATGGCCCAGCACCAAGAGCATGCTGTTGGGAACCAGTGGCTAACATGGAAAGAAGCAGGACTGCTCTATTTTGCAGCAGTGTGCTGCTAAGTGAGCTGAAGCAATCTCACAAATTCACCCTAAGGTTGCAGGAGGAGGCAATGAGGCTCTCCAGCAGAGCCTGGATTGGAAACAGCTTACAGGCATCCAAACTCCTCACAGCCATTCTGCTACAGAGGTGGCTCCCACTCCATGATGAAGACGACCCTCCACTCCATGTCTTATGGCTCTTGTGGTCCTCTTCAGCCTATTACTGTGTCTCAGCAAACAGAATTTGCAGGGTTGAAGCAGATGCCAGAAATACTATGGATGCGAGCTTCCCTCCTCACAGGCATGGGGAAAGCACAATGTTTGGCAGCACACAGTGATATGAAATGCCATAGCTTCTTCAACGTCTGTGATCATTTATTCTGTGTTGGTTGTCTGTCTTCATAAGCATTCAAACCTCTTGCTTCCACAAGAACAAAATCATAAAGTAATTAAAGAATGGAGTATCTAAGAAAGCAATGTAATCCTTATACACTCAACTTCCTATCTCATGGGTGGGTGGAAAATCTCCCTGGTAGCTTCACTCCCATGACATCAAGAGACCTCTTACAAGGCTAATAGGTTTATGAAATGGGGAAACTCAGTGGGGCAATTTTCTTTTCTTCCTCTTTCATTTTCCACATGTGTGAATATAATGCCTTTAATTGGTAGATTCAAGTTTAAAAAGTTGTAGGTGACAATGAAAAAAGTATGCCTTTCAGTAATGGTCAAAGAGTTCATATGTCCAGAGTTTTTTGCCCTGAGGAGGAATGATAAAACTCACAAAGAAATTTATCCCCTTTGAGATATCTCTTTATGAGACATCTTTCCTTTAAAAAGAAATGCCTATTAAATGAAGAAATCGGAAGAGACAGCTGGATCAGCAAGATCAATTCCCCATCATCACAACTACACAAGAGATGTTTACTCCAAAGCATCCCCTGAATAGCCCTTTCCCAAGCCACGAAATGCCCCTCTAAATACCTTTAAAATTGAAGGTTACAAAACCAGAGTCTCACAGTAACACAGCAGGAAACACAAGGAATATTATATTGAGTGTGAGCATAATGAGTCCCTCCAACTCCAGGGAATTTGAGAAAAAACACCTGAAAAAAGGACCACATCTCTTGCTGCCAGAAAAAGGCAAAAGAAATTCCCGAAGTGCTCTACTGAGTCTCACTGAAAAGTCCTCTCTGATTCTCATCCCTTTAATCAGCCTAACACCAAATATGTGAGCAAAATATATTCTTATCTTAGTTTCTCTAAGTTGTGCTTTATAGGGAACAAATAAAAGTTAGGCAAAATCAGCCTCTCGTTATTCCAGAAACTTTCCTCATTTACTGGTATGGTACATAGACAGAACAAATACTATACTCTCTCCCTAAAACAGAGGCCTGGGAGGGTGGGGTGGTTGAAAGCAGGACAGTCATTTTGAAGTCACAAGTAAACTGTCTGGGGCACTCTGCATCTGGTTACTGTGTGTGGCTGCCCCCACCAAGGCTATGAGCAGCAGAGTGGATTAGCTGGAACACTGCTCCCACAGGAGGACAGACATGCTCCCATGCAGCTCAGGTCCTGGATAAAAAACTTGCAGCCTCGGAGCTTTGAGTTACAACTCAGTGGTGGTAGTCCTGATGTTAGACTGTGTCCCATGCGTATGAAGTCTTTCCATAATCTTTGATTTTGTTATTTTTATTCTGCGAGGATTTGTTCAGAAAATGCTCAATTACTTCATAGCAGTGGGCAGGGGTGGTGGTATCTCCCTACATCTCTGCTACCAGTTCACAGACAATTTATCCCTTTGGTTAAAAAAAAATCCAAAAAGAAAATCCACCCTTGTTTGTTTTCCAAACCACTTGCACTGTGTTAGAAGTTGTGTGGTTTTTTTAACCACCCAAGCAACAATAGCAGTGTATCACAAACAAACATACCACAAAAATATTACAAACTCTACAGTCTTCTCACCATGAATCTCAACCTTTGTCTCTCATCTTGGCAAACGCATACCCACAAGTTTCCCTAGAGGTTTCACTGCTGCTAGAAAAGATCCTGTTTTGTGGATCCCCTTGTTAGAACACTGTCAGAACACCACTGACATAGTATTCCCAAATCAGATTCTCGGTTCTGCAATATTTTCTCTGTAGCCTTTGAGAGTTGGAGAGTTTTTGCAACAGTATTGTGTTTTTAGAAAAAAAATACAACACACACACACACACACGCAAACCCATATTTATAATTCAGGAATGGTATCATCTTCTTGAGGTGAACAAAAATTCCATATTTTCTTTTAAGTATTATGAGAAAAGTACCCTTTTCATTGAAAAAGGCTTCTTCATTTTTGTGGGGACTCATTTCAAATACAGATAGTTAAATAAGTTCTCAGCTTCTTCACCCTCAGAAGTCAGATTTTGTGCCATAGAATTTCCCACCTTAGAGGTGATTCTCCAATGCACAGTGTGTCCTGAACCATGGTCTTCAGTCTCAATACTGCTTTCTCTCTGGGTCCCACAGTGTTCAGACATTGGCATTACACATCCTCCCTGCCCCTAGCATCCTTCAATTAGTAGGTGTAATGACCCAAAACAGCTTTAAAATATCAGAATTGTTTCTTTAATGGGGTGTTTTGTTAAAGCCTAATTTACTTCACATTATTGGCATGACTATTTTGCCATGAAGTGGATAAGGAAGGCAAGAGAGCATTGCCCATGCGTAAAACTGCTCCCTTAAATCTTCTCTTGCTTCTTACCATGTTTAAATCCAGCCAGGGTTACCCAGTTGCACATACCCAGTTTGGAAGTACAGCCTAAAAATCAAACTGGTACAATTTCCAAGGGCTGAACAAAGCTGTGAAAGAAACAAGCCATACTACTGCCTCTGTTCCTTAAGGATTTCTCAAAGGGTTGAGGGATATTCCCATCTCCAGGCAATACCTAGCTTTCCTGTATTTTTCATAGTAGCTCTAACAATTTAGTCCAAGACCATGTTAAGCAGAAATCAGAGTACCACGTTCAACATTTTTATAAGTGATTCCAAATCTGCCCAACCACCAACTGAGCTATAAGGTTTAAAATTTTTTCTTACTAAAATGTTGTAAAGGACTCAACTCAAAAAGGATTTGTACTGTGGTTATATTTCATTAGGCACTCAGATACAGCAGCTGGCACAGGAGAATCTCTGCAGCTTGTACAAGCGCTGAATTTTGATCAAGGTGTCAGGCAG
>JANZLQ010000044.1:8932418-8962363 GCA_026212715.1 Elanus axillaris | reverse complement strand
AGCGCTGAATTTTGATCAAGGTGTCAGGCAGACATGGATGCTTGAATCTAACTTTCTGATTCTCTTCAGACGTTGCTGCTCCTGAAGCTACTAAGCAGCAAGAAAATCATCCACATTCTGTCAGGTAAATACCTTTGTGCCCCAAAAGAAAAAAAAATAAAGTTACTCACACAGTACCTACCTTTCTGAAATTAAGGCTCTGGCTCTCCTGTGTGAGAAATAATACTTTGTTCTACCTTTCCATGGCTACATTTTAATGAGTTTTAGATTTCATATCAATACATGAATCAGCCCAAACTTTCCATTCCTGACACACATTCCAGTTTATCTTTCTTGGCTAGCTTAACAACTACCAACACTTTCTATGTTGTATTTAGCAAAGCAGCAGACCTGCAAAACCAACATCACATTTTGTGATTAGAGCATTAATTGGCATTGTTTTTACAAAGCATCACGAATCACTCTTTTTTACCACTCCCCATTCTTTCCAAGTTGTGATTAAAGACATCTGGGAGACATCATTAGCTTGGCTCCATGTTTGGCTAATCAACATGGTCAAAAGGCCACAGGTCCACAAAGCACCATTCAAGTGTTTCTGAAATCTCATCTGAAAGACATTTTGCAGCACTCAGTCAAGTGCTGAGAACCAAAAGTGTAAATTTGGTTCTTAATGATACCGTAACACCTCAGGAAACAGACTAGAGCATCCGCATGATTCTCCTTAGGATCCCAAAGGATTCCCCTCCCCTTATCTTTGACTGAATTCTACAGTTTCTAATTATTGAAATTTTGCCTTTGAAATCTATGGGAGTTTGTAATTAAGGATTACAGAATTTGGGACCTTGTAGGAACACTTTCAAGGAAACAGAAACTGTTTGTTCAGAAACTTCCGAACTCTAATTATTTCTAGGCTCAAGTAGCAATCTTTTACTTGTGAATTATTAATTTGGTAGAGTGACAAACTTAGTTATATATGAATATACACACTAGAGGTTGCAAAAGAAGGTAGGTTGTCAAGAAACAAAATCTATTTCTTCAATTAGCTTAGAAAATTAAAGGGAAGTATAATAGCTTCATGTTATAAAAATGTGGTGTGTTGAGGAATAATATTCTGTGAAAACAAGGAAATTGTGAACCAAATTCAGATGGACCTTACTGAGGCTTGTACAACATTTGTTAAATTCACTTTAAATAATTAGCCCCCCACTTACCTCATCTCCTAATCTGTGAGCCACTTGCAAAAGCAAAGCAGCAACATACTGAAAGAAAGCTAATTATTTCTGTATGTCAAATGTGACGTTAGCTTCAGAGTTGAAAGAACCACGAGAAAGCATTTCCTACAAGGATTTCTGTCCCAAGAAACTACAGATTTTTAGATCAATTCAAAGATAATTCACCTTATTTAATTGCTCTATTTTTGGAGGTTCCTAGTGCAGAAGCATTCACAGATTACAAAGGGAACCAAGCAGAAAGCTCTGGCTAGAAAGAAGTAGCTTTAAGTGCAAATCTAAGGAATTCCTCATATTCTTTTCTTCCCAGAGATTATCAGAGCAACAACACACATGGGTCTGTGCACATCTGAGAGTCAAGCCCTACAAACAAAACAACCTCCCATCACAACCCCCCAAATTTTTCTTTGCCCTACAAAGCTGGGCACCACAGTAATTTATGCCTTCCAACAAAAAGAGTGTGTTTAGGAAGGTGTTTCAACTAGGAATTAGCTGTGAGCACCTGTGTCCTGTTATCTCTGAAACTTGGAAGGAGGCTAGCAAACCAGAGTCTTCATACAAGACAAAGCAAGGCAATACAGGATACAATGAGATTAAAAGAGAATTATTTTACTAAAAAAATAGTTCTGTTTCTAGGAAATATTAATCTTCACTGAAGTTGCATCAAGGGGATGAAAATGGTCTCATAATCAGAATCTAAACTTAGCGGTCATTAGGTCACCAGATTATATAGCTCTAGAGGATTAGTGGTAATTTCCTCACAGTCTCTAAGGCCAAAATCAAAAGGCATAGTAAAAACAGAGTTCAGGCCTCTTCTCTATTGGCACTGTCTGGCTGCCTTGTGGGTGGAAAAGTTTGAACCTTATGGTGATATTCTCAGTATTTTCATATTCTCACCTGCCCTGGAAGTTTGCTGCCTTTAACATATAAAAAGTCTTCAGATATTCCTGTATTCAAAATGTGATGTGATCGTTCTTTGCAATGAGAAATTGAGACACTTTGATTTCTTTCATGCAAGCTATCAGCTTGAGCTAAACACCACAGAAAACCTCATCTTAGGGAAGATGCGACTTTATTCTTAACTCTGGAGAATTAATCAATGTCTCATGACATACAAGAAAAGCTAAGATGTGAGATAAAGAGATATGTGAGAAGATGTATCATTTACTAGAATTCTGTATTTAATTTGGTCAGGGACCTGGTTAGACATGAGGAAGGAGAGGAGGATACAGACAGGGAGTATTTCATGACTACATACCGTGCCTGGGAAGGCTCAAATAAAGCCAGAGACCTCTTTGTTCTCTTGCTTTGGTTCTTCCACAAAGGCAACAAAATAAAACTACCTAAAAAGTAAGAAAATTTAAGAACTTGCAATTCATAGATATAAGTACACACTATGGCATATAGACACCTCAGAAGATTTGAATCCCTAACGTGCAGTGTGTCTCAAGAACTTTGAACTATGAATCTTGTGTTCAATGGCTAGCCTTAGAGCACGCATTTCAGTTTTGGCAGATTAATCCTTGCATATGTGCACAGCATAGGATGTGCCATCCCACAGGTGTTATAAGAGACGATGTGTGTTTCATCCCAGACCAAGCATGGCACACCTAGGCTCACCCAGCACTGTAACTTGAACCTGGGAGGTTTTTTTCCAGTCCCAATTGACCTTAGGCCTCTCTCTGTGAGTGTAAGAAGTATAAACCGAGGCTGGGATGATGCCTCGCTTGCTTTCCTCATGTTCAGGTTTTTTCAACCTCATATTAAAACCAGCCTTGTTTTGCCTACACTAACACTTCTACTATTAGCATCATGTCCTGGTGACAAAGGACTTAAAAAGTACTAACAGTAACAGGACTCTTGAAAATGGAAGTAGAAGAACTGCTGCTGTATCACAGAGGTTACTGGAAATTCCCCCTCTGGTTCCAGACCACTGCACTCTTTGCAATAAACTGTCATCCAGGGCAGGTTGCACTCATTCCCTGTAGTAGCTCCAGAAACAGCTTAGCAAAAGCACTCTCTTTGGGGGAGGGGGCAACAACAAAACAACCTCCCACAGACCAGTCTCTGGCAAGGAGGGGATGAACAAGAGAAGTTCCTTCTTAATAGTTACATGGCCCTGCATATCACTATGGTTAGTGCAGGTGATGCTAGGTGACAGTGTTACTGTCAGATTCAACTCATCTAGAAGTGCTACATTGCTACCTAGGATTGGTCAGATGGAAAAAATGACTACACAATGTAGCACCTACTTATTCTCTGAATCTGAATAAATAGCCAGAATTCTGATGTTTGACTCGAAAAATGTGTAGGTAGGTAAAGATAATATATCTGGGGAAACCCAGAGTGCATTACCACTACCTGAATGCATTTGCAGGTTGGAAGAAACAACAGAGCATAATTATTGCCTGAGGAATATGTCTTGCACCTGGTTCTCTTTGAGCATGGGGCCATGCAAACCTCTGCAGTTGTGGGTCCCTGATGCACCTGCACCAGGTGACGCGCAGCAGCACAGTCCAGAGGGAAGAGGAGAGGCAGCATTGCAGTGGGAATGCAGGGGAGCCCCATGTCTCCATAGTGGAAGCAGCCTGTCGCACAGAATAAACATGCACTTTCCATGCTCAAGGCATGGGATGCAACTGGCCTGATGTTTGCAGAATGCAAACCCACTGGAGCAAAAAAATACCCAAGAAATGGTGCACATTACATTTGTGCTGTGCGGATATTTGGGTGTGATTTCTTTTCTTTGAGATTTCGCAGTCGCAGTACATAGCTGTTTGGGACTGCAAGACATAAGACATCCCCAACAATACTTGAGTTTTACTCCAGTGAAGGTCCACAGACAGAGAAGATGCTCTTTTGGGCAGCTGCCCTCATTTTGAGAGCAGCCAAAAAAAAATCCAGCAACTTTGTGTTTAGGACCGTTGCATATACTAGGTCTGAGTGGTGGGGGAAAATATTTTTTACATTCTGTTCCATTTACAAGCAAATGTTGATCTGACCATATTTTGGGGACTGTTTTGTGATTCATAAATATTTATATGCTTGGAATTGAAGCTCCAATATGTCCTGAATTAATTCTAACAATATTACATGTTTATTTGAAAAGTCTTCATCAAGAATGACTGCTGAGTTTGCTTTGCTATATAATTCTTATGGAAAGATTTGCTAGAGGAAAATAGTGTCCATTAAATATATCACATGAAATGTTTAACTATTGGGCAGTTATGCAAATTTGATTGAATTGTTTCTGTTAGTTACAATAAACAATAGGATCACACTGAAACAATGTAATTTCAAATTGAATGTTCTGTTCTTATATTCATAACTAGAGTCACATTGGTTACTTATGTAAGTCATCCTGCCAGAACAGAACTAGTATCATATAACTCATTACCATGACAGTGCAAACAGCACATCATGAGTACTCGCTGAACATTTCTAATGTAACCAAAGTCAGAGAAATATGAAATTTAATGTAATTGTTCTGAAGGAAATATGCAACTGAATCTCTCTATTCCTTTATAAATAATACAAATGTGAAAAGTTACCCTGAGATTTATTTTATTGCTTTAACTGGAATTAAACTAATGAGAGTATCTTAATTTGTTAATAGTAATAGACACACTGTTCTGACTCTTTGATAAATTTAGAATGATAATTGAGAATGAACAAACTGAACAATGCATTTTAATGATTATATTGGCTAATCTCTTGAGATAAATATATTGATCAATTTATGTTATAGAAATGCCTCTAAACCCTTAAAAGAATTTGAAATTAGAAATACAAGCTGAAATTTAAGCCAGTTTTATTCCCTAGGAACCCTGAATGACTGTTCCTCCATGACAACTACATGTAAAAATGGAAGATTTTAATATAGTCCTTTCCTAAGCATTTAATATTTAAACTCATTGCCTTTTGCCTTTCCCAATCCTTTCTTAGTCTAGAAAGATGTCAGGGAAGAAGAAAATAGACCTTTATCCATTTTTAGGGTCTATTTTTATCTTCCTGCTCTGGTTCTCTATTGTTCAGTGTTGAAAACCATTTTTTCTGCTTTGGCAAGAAGAAGCTGTTTCTCACATGCATTTTCTTTAAAGATAAATGATTTGGATTCGGTTTGCAAGTTTTCTATTATTTTGAAGAAAGTTTCTTTTAAAAAGGTAAAACGTATTGGAAATTTAGAGGTTCAGTATGGTCAGTTAAAAGACAAAGCATTAAAACCTTTAGTTAACTCCACTTCAGATGCTGATGCTCAAGGACTCAGCCACTAGAGGGTAATATAAGATAAGAAAAAAGGGAAGGTAATGCCCTCCAACTTGAGCTACGGCTTGTTTCCACAACTTAGAAGTTCAGATCACAACTTAGAAGATGTTCAGATTTTAGTGACAAAGTTTATTCAGTTATTTTCTAAGACTGCTAGGTCACAGTAAAGAGCTGTTGCTGCCTACGCTAAGGCGACATGGTGGAGCCACAGCTAAGGACAAAGACACACCTGTACAAAGGGATGTGTACTCGGGAGAAGGAGTATGATCTGGCAGTTTCTCTACTTGAAAAGCTACACTGACAAAGGAAATGCTCTGTAAACTCTAATGAATGCAGAAGCATTGAAGACAACTGGCAAAAGTTAATTTCAGTGTTGCTCTCAGGCAGGTGAGCCCAAATCGCCCCAACGCTGCTATTTTTCCAAAGTGAAAGTGAAATTTGGCCTAATGGAAATTTGGCCTTACAAAGGAGAAATCAGGTTTTCTGATGGAATCACAGAAAGTAAAGTTAGAAAAGACCTTCCTAACTGGGCCTAAACAAATGCAACCAAAAGTCTTGGGAACTTTTCAGTGACCTCTACAGGCTGGACGGAAGGGCCACTGAATGCTTCCCAGACACCAAAGACTAGGTCAGGGCTACGCTACAGAGCTAACTGAGAGAGTTTGTAATTTGAAGTGCATCGTCCTCTCTACTTTCAAGTCACTTAAGAATGAAGGTTTCTGCAAGTTCCTTAGGGATAAATACCTCTGCACTGACTCATACAGGAAATTGCTGAATGACATGCAATAGCAATTGCATTCTCATATCTTTATACACAAGGCCAATAAAAAATGTTCTAGGCGCTATACTATGCAAGCTGTTTGATTTTGTTGGGATTTAATTTCCCCAGGTTTGCCTTCTTTTCATTTATTCAGTGCAAATGAATTTACAGATATTGCTTATGTCAACAGGGTCAGCACTGAAACCTGTGAGCAGGTCAAAAATGTCTATGAATATCACACCCGACTGACCTGTACTGGATTCCGATCAAAGGCACTGGCAAGAAAAAAATCCATGTATTGTATCAATACCTTAACACACTATGAAAATAAATGCTGTGATCACAATTACAGATAAGTTAACTTTATTTTTTTTCAGAAAGAAAGTAATTGAGATAGCATATGCAGTGAACTCTGCTGCATGCATAGGTAGGCTTGGGTCTGAAGTAAGCAGGACTGTAGCCCTATTAACAAATCTAAGCTTGTTATCAATACATTTGCTTTTTGCCCTTGGGAGTCCATGAACTACTTCTCATGCCCAAGAAAGGCCTGTTGACTATTGGGTGATGACTTTGTGGTGAGGGTGGGAAGAAGTATGAGCACAGGGAGAGGAAGAAGACATTTCATATTGCCTGTCTGTAGGACCCTAACAGCTTAATCTCTGTTTGGGGTGTACAAAGGCTGTGTAGAGAGAGTGGGAGAGAGCCTGCTCCAGGTGCAGCCAAATCTGATGCTAGCTTTGAACATTCCCTTATATTCTATCTCCATTTGTACACTGAAATTTGGCACACAGTTTTTTATTCCAGATTGGAAGGCATCCACCAGATCCCACTAATGGCCTCCACACCTGGAGCTGTGCACATGCTGCCTTACCTTGTCACCCCCTGAGATCTGAGGAAAATTCTACAGTTTGGGCCTCCAGAATCTGGTATGTGAAAGGTGTCCAAGATTTTGCAGTAAAGCTGCTATATACAGCCAGTGTTATTTTGTCTAACAACTCCTGACACTTTACTCCATCGATCATATGGCTCCTTCCGCGGTAAAATCCTAAAAGATTTCCTGTGAGGAAATAGACACAGATTAATAATAAGCTGTTCCTCTTTTGGGAGAATTATGGGCTAATAGACCATATGGAGGAGATACTCTGAAAAAGTGTGGAATCACACTTTGTTAAGAAATACATGCTTAAAGTATGTAGATTCCGATCTGCTACACTTGTTTAAAAAAGTTTGGTCAAGTCAAATCACTCCCAAATGTAGACTTTAGCATGTAAGACCAAGAGATGCCTCAATCATATTAAAATATGCCTGGAAGTGTACTCAGAGCTTGCAAGTTTAACAAGTATGCATTCTCCTGCAGTAGTCATAACTCACACACTTCAGCATTCTTCCACTACATACAAACACTTCAATAAAACTAATTAAAAAAAAGAAATGAGAATTTGAAATATACCAGAAGATCAATAACTAGTAGGATTTCAAAGGCACTTAATTGTAAAACTCCCCCTGTCCACAGTACCTGTCTCTATAACACTCTAATTGCTACTGAGAATCTCTTTATAACTGGAAAGGAAATTTTTTTTTATTATTCAAGCAAAGAAAAATATGGTCAGCACAAGCAGTGAGGTAAAGCCTTTTTAAGCCTTTGATCAAGTATTAGTTGGAATTATTTTATTACAGTATAGTCTGTGGTTTATATCAATAATTATATTTTTCAATATAACCTTTTATTTCATCCCACTTTGGGGTGTTTCAAGTAAAAGGAGACTGTTTTTGTTTTTAACTGAGTTGTTTTGGAGGACAAATTTCTACTGTTGGGTTTTTCAATATTAGTTGTTCCTTATTACAGAGTCACACAGGATAAATGCTGCTTACTGAACTGCCAGCTAAAGCTTTCAAAATCAAGAATGACAAGTGGCATGCCATGAATAAGGACAGCCTGGTGCAGGTATTTCTATATTTATGCTTGTATTTTAATAGGCCGTAGGATTTGTGAATATGTTCACAAAGGAAGCAGGCATGTCCTGACTATTCAAACAGTTTTTCTCCATAAATAATAGCTGAACAGGTTTGTTATGTCCTCTTGTGGGAATTATGAACCCTTTTAATATTAGATGGAAAGGAAGTTTGCACCCTGCCTTTGAGAATGCAGAATCTTTAAATCTTGATAAACTAGTGAGGGACGGGGTGAGGGCTGTAAAGATCTGAAAACACTGCAGAGCCATACGGCCTGTAGTCTTTGTGAGGGACAGATGGGGACAAGAAGCAACGACTGTATCAAGCTCCTGTAAATATTAATTTTAACTCATTTCAACCTCCTCATCCACAAACTCTTCAAAAAAGGCAAGATATTCCTAAATAAAAAATCTCAAAACAGAAAACCAGGCAACAAAATCCGCTGTCCCCCCAGTTTTCAAAGATTAAGGAAAAAAAATTCTTGTGCTTAAGAGGTGTGTGAATTATGAAACTAGTGTTTTCTCTTCCAGAGAGCCATCAAACCCAGAGACAGGCAAAGAAGTAAATTTTTCAATGCCTTATCTAACTCCCATTAAAGTCTCTTTTAGATGTCATGCCTATTGAGTGGGCAGCACTGGAGCAACCCCCTGCCATGATTTCTTAGCAGAAGTGTAGAACCCAATGGCAGCTTTGCTTCATGAGGAGAGCCAGCATGTCTCCCTCGTGGTTATATGCTGATGAAAATTATGTTGCTACAGAAAATGGTTTCTGTAGAATATCTCAAAGATACTCTGCACTGAAACCATTACTCCTCAGAAACAATGGCCTGGAGCGATATCAAAGAAAATTGCAACTTGTCAGCTAAACCTTAATAAAATAAAAGGAAACAATCTCAAATATTGGGGTTTTTTAACCAGAAAATGATGACGACAGCAGAGCAAACAAAACAGCCCTTCCTTGTCAGAAAGTCAATTCCATATCCTCTGAAGTTACTTAGTGGAAAGTAGACAGTCATTAGGCCAGTGGAGGGGAAGAGAAATTTATTTTACATTATGGGTCTATTTTGGGATAGGCTGAATATCCTGTCTCTTGCCACTTGCTACAGGGAAGCAGAGATAACTTTGTACATTAGACTTAAGTTAAAATGGATGGATCTTCCCCAATTATCTGTTAAAAATAAGCTACATTTTTATCACAGCAGCGTCAAGCAGTGCAGGTCAAATGGATGCTTTTTATTTTTTTTCTCCTGATTCCACTCTACTCGGTCCACTAAACATCACAGTCATTGTGGGGAAAACATCCTCAAAGGTATCAGAATTGAAGTAGGAGTTAATTTGTCCTCAAGCAGCCAGCTAGAAAAATTCTTGCAAAAGGTTGTTGCTGTCTGTCTGGGATGATTTAGGGAATGTAATAAACTTACTGCTGATCTAGTTTTCAGTGCAAGTAAGAAGCAAAATAGATGCATTAACTCTTCAGGGCCAGCTATTTCCTTTTCATAAACACTGAAAGTAAATGATTGCCTGCTTCTGTGGACCCTAGAATCCAAATTTAGTTACATAGTTGACATAGATGTGTCCTTAAACATCACCAAGTTAATATTGCTGAGAGTAATCATAGAATAACTTAGAAAGGCTCTGCTGAGGTCATCTACTAAATTATTGAGTCAGTTTACACACCTAAATTTAAGCACATACTTAAGTACCCTGTTAAACTGAGACCCAGGCAACTACACTAGTCCCTTTTGATTAATTCCTAAGTTGTGAGCCAGCCCTGCCACTAACAGATTTTCCCCCTTTCTCTGTTGTGATTGTCTGTCTCCACTGATTCTCTTCAGCTGATTATTTCTTAATTCTGCCAAGAAAATTAACTTATTATGTTGTCCAAAGGGTTTTGCTTTTACCAGTATAACCATCTCTGCAGCTATTTTAATTCTTATCAGGATTTGGCAAGATTAACATAATACAAGTCTTTTCTCTTTCTCCCTTAAAATAAAAGCAAAATTCAAAGATAAATTCCTCTGACTATACTACCTCCTTCCCTCTAGCTTTTCCTTTCTTCCCTGTTTCTGATTTTGAACTGGCTTTTCTGAATCTGTCTTGTCTTGATTTTGCTAGTATATGCAAATTGAAGGGATCGTCCTTCCATTTATTTCACAAAGTTAGCAGGGTCTTGTTATAACTGTGTTGGGTTTTTTAGGGGAAACCATGGTAAAAATGAAATCAAACACACAATGTGCTCTTGAAAGCCAGATTTGCAGACCCTTGTGAATGCTTAAAAATTAAAAAAAGGACCAAGATCTTTAGTCATAGGAGAGGTGACATACCAAAACACTTCTACTGTATTTGAAATCAAAGAACTCTTTTTTGTTACTAGATTCAGCAAGATGGAGGTCATATTGCGCAATGGAGCCAGGGCATAGAAGGCTGAAGAACCAGAAGGACCAGCCCAAGCCCCATGCTTATCAGGGTGAGCACAGCTGGGCTTAGAGGTGTGGGACAACCCCGTTCCATGACACCAGCACATGGATTTCCACTTATGCTTCTATGACTACAGGGTCCTTTGCATGGACAGAATTACTTACTAGTTACAAGACTCCTGGGAAACTGCAATATACATCCCATACCTCCTTTCTGTGTCAGGCACGTTGCAGATTCCCACCTCCTCCTGCCTCCAGACTTAGCAGAAAATGTTCAGCCTTCTAGCTGGCCATGTCACTGCCTTAGTTTCCCTATCTTTGTGGACAAGATTAGGCCCAGATTATCCTACTGGTTCAACTCCTTGAAGATGGCAATGAAATGAAATACCTGTTCTGTATAGCTTTATAATAAAAATACCAAATAGGATAGCCTTTCCTCAGCTATTCATATGGGAGGGACAAAACTAAATCAAACTCTAAGGGACTTTTTTCCTCTCTGTGTTATGATTCAATAAATATAATATGTAGCTTTTAATAATTTTTTTTTAACGACACTAGTGATACTAATCTGGGAGTTTCACATCACTGGTGTTTATTTGTATAACAGCCTTCCAGCTGAATTTGGCACAATTCCTATTGCTCAGACAAAAAAAAACCAAACACAAAAGTTGTGCGCTGATCCGGATGCACATTCTGGGGATGCCGTCAGTACAATTTTCTCCCATATTCACCACTGTATCAATAACATTTCATTATTTCACAGCATAACACTAAACAGCATTCACTGCAGTATGCAATCAAGTAATTAAGGATTGTAGTGTAATACATAAACATAAGATGGCTGATTTAACATTCATCAGACAAGAGCAGCTATAGTATTGCCTTGACTGGACAAGGCATAACTGCTTAGAGCAAGGGAATAAATTCCCTGATGAGCCTGCAATGTCCTTTCATTGTACCTGGAACAGCTACTCTCAAAGGCATCTGCCTAGCAGGTGGATCATCAGTCTTACTCTCCATAGTTCCTACTACGGTAGTTTTTTCATGGCAGTTAGCAAAGCGGTATCACTATCTACAGTCTAAGAAAGGAAGCAGATATGTGCATTAAATGGTACTATGTATGTATTTGCTGAATTGGGTATATTCTCCTGCCAGGTGCCCATATTGCCAATCCAACTCATTTAATTATAAGCAGTGACTACATTCAGCCTAGATTTCTGCCTCATCCCTACTATCCTTCAGGCTTTCCAGCATATTAGTTCCCTTACTGTACCTCAGAAGATGGCCTGGCAGTGTTCCTCAAATCTGCACAGCCTGGATAAGTATGCATCAAGAATTATTCTTGTAGGCATTCATAAGCAATAATAATCTTGCCATCAAATGGCAACCTGAAACACTGCTGTTACCATGCTCTGTTTGAATCCTCTCAGCTGTTACTTGTGGTGGGTCTGGCCTGACATCAACCAACACAATATCTCCACGGCTTTACTTTGTGGTGGTCTCTGAATATTTGGAGTTGTAATAAATTACATCAAACAGAAATTGCGTAGCTCATTCCGAAGGTATCTTCAGCTCCTGAAATTCTTTCCCATTTGTAGCTCTTTAAAATGAATTTTAATAGAACAGAGGAGAGAGAAGCCTATTGTGGGGGAAGGGGGGTGCTAGTCCCCCTAGAAAGTTTAGTGGCAATTATTCAGGCATCTTGCACTTGTTTTGCTTCAATTTCATGCTGATAAATGCATTCGCCAGCCATTCAGTTAAGGAGGAGATAATGCCACTTTATTTAGGTAACACCTCTAACTATCACTAACAAAGATGTAATTGAAACACAGTACGTCCACCCAGTCAACACACACTTCCTTTGGTCCACAACTTTCATTTACACTTCATACCATTTAGAAAAAGCAATATACTGCTAAGAAAACAGTAATATCATGCAATTGAATGTTTTGACTGGGAGGTGTTCTTTGTTGCAGCAGATCAGCTTGCTTTTGCTTTGACATTTATTTTGCTCTAGAAGACAGTAAACCAATGATTGTTCAATTGTGCTGAATTAGATATGTGACATTTTTCACTATCTGGAATATATATGCAGCTTTCTCAAAATTCCTTTTTTCATTATGCCAATCTGTGTGCCATTTCTGCATGACTAAACCTTTTTGAGATGTAATTCCCACTCTTGCTCTTGGATTGTGAAAATCTGAGGTTGGTTGCTCATTGTAATTGCCAGTAATACTGTTCACTTCTAAAGTGCCTGCTTCCTACATTGCTATCTTTCAAAGGCTTGTTAGAAAAACAGTCCCTGAAATTGTGAGTGGTTCTGCACTGAGCGAGGGAGGGCAGAGCTGATGTCCCCAGTTGCTGCAGGAGTTGGAGGGGCCGAGGAGCACTTGGGGGCTCAGTGGGAGCTCTGAGGTAGCTTTTTCACTCATAGCACCCCCAGGGCTGGTCTCCCTCAGCAATGGATGAGCCAACAGAAATGGTGAGTGTAAGAAATGGAGAGCAAGAGGTCAGCTCAGGCTCTCCAAGTTGTCTTTCAGAGGACCTTTCTTCTAGCACAGCCTGTGGAGGGAAACATGGAAGCTAGTCACCATCACTCAGCCATTTAAAACATTTAACTCCCCAAAGTACCGTCCGCATAAAATCAATAGAGCAAAATCCCTATTGAATGGCATAAAGCTTCCAACTTTTCTTCTTTTTAGGATAACAGTTCTCCTCAGAACTGCATTGTATTGATGATCAAATTTAGCTTATCTCCTGGTGGGTCAAAAAAGAAAATCTGAGGGCAAGCTCTACCCCAGAGAGTGTTTGCAGTGATCACTGAAGAAAGTGTGATGCCAGGATTCCGCAGATGGCACATGTGAGCTCACAGGATCTCCCCAGGAAGATTGCTAATGTACCATCCCTAAAACAAACACAAGAAAAATCCCTACAGCAAATTACAGAATTGCTATTTACCTAATTAGTATGTGCAACCAAAACACAATGAAAACTCATCTTCAGTACTGTATTAATTAAAACCTAGGCACACTCTTGCTGAGCTGGCTCAGCCCTCAGCCTTGCTATGTAAGTATTCCAGAATGGGAAACCCACAGTTTCAGCTCTTCCCTAGTCTCAGCAAGGATGAAAGTCCTGATGCAAGCTCTGATCTTGGTGCTGTGAATCATGGTTAGTACCATACTGAGCCGTACCAGAACTTCAGACCCTGTCAGATCTGATCTCAGCCTGCCCTGAAGCCAGCTGGTGCAGCTCAGACCATCACTAATGCAATCAGAAGAGGAAGGAAGCTGGTATTTTTAGACTTTTAAACTGACATAAGCAATTGTCACTTGCTCAGAATAACTAGAAAGTTTGAAAAACATTCAAAATGTGCCAGGAAACACTCACAAACTGCCCTTTTACGGAAGTTAGTCTCTCACAGGTAGTGAATGGATAGTATGTTATTTTGGAGAGTGATTCTTTCTGGACAGCATTTATATCTGGATAAGAACATACACTGCTACTAAGGTAGTAAACAATTGACTTCTTTAAAGCTCTGAACAACCCTGAAGACAGCTGCTTAAGGTCAGTATTTCCCCAAACGTCTGCTTTCCAGTTAAGAAGTTTCAGTGTTCCCACTGATACAGTTTAATCCCATACCACATTCTGCATAGTTTCATCCTCAGCAGGTAAATCTAAGTTGTGAGTTCCTTGCACATACTCACACTTAGTAAAATTTATCCCTCTTAAAAAAAAAAAAACGTACTACTCAGGTTTCCTGGCAGACAGACTCTGTTTATTAAAAAAATAACAGCCTGTGGCATAGAAGTCTGGATAAATTAAATACTCAGAAAAGGCTTCAAACAGTAATCTATTTCTCAGGTCACATTCATTTTAGAAGAAAAACAAGAGAAATGCTGATGTCACTGAAGCTGTGAAGGGATCATGAAGCTTCACCCCATAGAAATGGCTTCTCCACTATCACAGGGCAGGTGTAGCCACCACTACCCCACGGCCTTGCTGCAGACAGCTTCAGCAGCCCCAGATGGTTGTACCCACCAGGGCCAGAGGCTAAAGCCATGCAAGGGGGGCTGATGCACAAATAATAGTGGTCTGTGCATGTCTGGGAAGCAGGAACTCCTTCATTAGCTCCAGCTGCTTAAATCAGAGCCTGAGCCTTTTTTTACACAGAATGCTTCATTCTCTCCCTGAGGTACGCAGTCCTGGGCTGGGGGAAGCCTCTCAGGTAGCAGTGGCTGTTGGAGCAGAAAGAGGAGTGTGCTGGAGATTAGGTGCTTTTCTAGGAGTCTCTTTTCACTACCACATGCTTACAGTTGGGAGAAGAGGCTTCAGGGCCTATGCAGAAAAAGGATGTCTCTAATTTGTATGAAATACAACCTTTCCCTGCCATAGCCTCCTTCCTCCTTGGAATAGCAGTGAGGTGGGAATGAAGGAAGGTGGGACTTCATACATTGATACACCAAGAAAATTATCCTCCTGCGGACCTAGGCTAGGGCTAGTATGTGTTTGCTGGGACCAGTATTGCACTTATCTTCTCTAGGCATACCACACACATTTAACAAATAGAACTTTAAGCAGCTATGAAGAAAATTGTCCAGACACCAGCACTGCCTCCATTAGGTCCTTCAGAGCTAACTCCGTCAGGAGTCTGTTGGGACAGATAAGAACTCATTTCCATATGTGTGCAATCCAGTATGTAGTGCTGCTGGCAGAAAATTCAACTTAATAAGCCTAAAAATATGATTTCTTTCCTCAAACAAGTTCAATCAGAAGATGAAATTGGGGACTGTAACTGATGACTTTGTTTACTTTAAAAGGGCAGTTTTGAGCTTGCCTCTCTCTATACCACCAGGCCTCAAACCGCTGCAAGGGGTTTGCAATGAGTGAGATCCCCCAGAACTTCTGCCCCAAAAGCGTCTCTGCCAGCACATAGCTGGAAGTGCTGTTTAATGTATAATCCTGCTTGCCAGTGTCAATTAGGAATTTCTTGACCTCTGGGACAACCTTCATGAAAAGAATTACAAATACAAATCTTCAGCAAGAAATTGAAGGTCTGGGGAAATGGTCCATACTGGATTGCTATTAAGACTCTCTTCTGTTCAGTTGTTTCTCAGTAATCTCAGAGGTCAGCTGCAATAAGACATGCTACCTCAGTTTCATGTCCCAGCAATTAACTTCCTTACTAACAGCAAAGACTGTTCCATCTCAAATGGTTTCAACTGTCAAAGTACAAACAAGCCCCTCAAGCTCCACAGTCTGCTCCCCATCCCACAGCTTCATAAGGCAAACTATTAACAATTTGTGCTTTATATATTTATATATATATTTCTGAAATGTAATAACCACTAGAAGGGAATCAGTCAGCTAGGGCAAAATTTGGATTATTTGTTTTGAAAACAGCATCTCACTAGCCATTTTTTCCCCCAAATCTTCAAAATGACCTGTTGGAAGGCTGGGAATTGGGTTAGGATTTTAAATAATTCTCACAAGAGGAAAGATAAGCTTGTCAGTGAATGCAGGCATGTTGGGTGCAGAAAGGGAGAATTTACAATACTCTGTTCATACGTTTTGGGCCACGCCATCAAGCAGCAAAGGCCGTCACGTTATTGAACAGCCAGGTACACTTCCACACTGAAGTTTGTACTTTCATCCCCTTTCCATAGGAGGTACCTTGCTACTGTGTTTTCACTGGACTTTCCCTGGACTACTGATCGCTTAAGCTGAAGAACACATTCTTGTGGACCTGCCCTAGGTCCTACAAAGAGACAGGTCCTTCCTTTTGACTATGACTATGACAGCTATGTACCAATTTTACTATGGACATGGCACCTTTAGCCGATACTCAAAAACTTTTCTTGGCTGAAGAAGTTTTTAAAGCCTTTGCACCTGTTTCTTCTTAGAAGGCCAGAGTAACATGCGAACCTCTGGAAAAAATTGTCTCCATTGGTTAAAAGGGAGTAGAGTATAAATCCTGAGTGTATTTCCCCAAGTGATATCAGAAGAAAGGAAAAGTTTCTGCACCAAGCTCAAGATCCTTCAAGCCCATCCTCAGCACTTTATATCACAGGTCTTTAGCTCTATAGGTGGAAATGTTTGGCTAAATATGTTCTAGAGAGAAACTTGGCCTTGGTTCTCAATATGCAAAAGAACTACAACTTCAGCAGAGCCACACCATGCCTCCCTGCTACACGGCTTTTCTGCAGAGCCCATGTTAGGAGGGACTCTTGGAGTGTGATGAGAGTTGCTGCCAGAGGTACACTTTCTAAAAGAGAAGTGATGTCCAAGAGCAGAGGGACCAGAAGGACTAGCCAGCAGAAGTAAGGCAAAAGAGTACCCAAAATAATGTTACTTGCTCCATGACAGTTTGCTCTTTGAAGGAAACCTCTCTTTGGTCAAACTGTGAGGGATCCATGACTTGGCATAGTGGAATGAATGCCTTATTTCTTCATGCTCCCCAGAGATGCTGTGTTCAATTTCTGCCAAAATCTCATAGCCATCTGTTTTGTCTGTATATCTATTGCTGTATTTTTTGAAGTCCCAGGAGTGGGGTGGAGTGTTGCAATTTGAGTTATCTTCAGTGCTGCCACTGGGAATGTCAAGGAATCCTATGGTGCTCCACCCATCTGAATTTCAGAGGGAATAAATATAAAATTCCCTTGGATACAATTAAAACCTCAGGCTTCAATAATGTAGAACTAGTTCTCTCACTTAATGACAGTTTATGTGTTGGCATTGCCCCACAAAGTTTTCAGAGGTAGCTTGTCTCATTTTCCTTTCCATTCTTCTCCAGAAAGGCAGAAACAAAAGCATGGCTGTGATTCTCTGTGTCCTTGTTGCTCTGCTTCACCCAAAAAAGAAATAGGTGCAAGGATGTTTCTTCATGTAGCTCCCTGTGTAAGACAGAGTAGCCTTAAAGCTGTTCTAGTTAGCACAAAGCTGGCCAAGAACAGGCAAAACATGGCTTTAGCCTCTGCACTGAAACCCCCTGGGGCAGCAAAAAATGCTGCAGGGAAGATTTCCTGGCATTACCAGGATGAGCAGAAAGCTATCCTGTGCTGGGGCATTCCCTGGGAGTAATTTCCACCAGGTTGGATGTCTTTTTCATGCAAATTAAGTGGTATGAGGGAATCAGAGTTCTATACTATTTCCTTATTAGTCTCTTGATAAATGCACAAAGCTATAAAGATAACATCTGAAAGTGTGTGTGTTTTCTCACTTGCTAATAATGCTCAGTGATTAATTCCTCTGTCAGAAAGAAGCAATGGTCCATTTCCCTAGGAAGCATCACAAGCCCCAGAGAAAGTCCTTATCTGGTTAAATAGTTCCCCATGAGTCAGGTACTGTCTTCTGTTTTCTTGAAAATAGACAACTATTTCAAAATTGGTAGCTAATTCTGTAGGAAAGGGGGGGACCTATAGTAGGAAAAAAGTAGTTTCCATTATCTGAACTAGAGCAATAATCTCAGATGGATTAGTAAAATCCAGCAGTTGCTATCCCCACAGGACAGAACTGCTGAAATGTCTCTCGTCTGCTGGTCCTGTGCCAAAGAAGAAAAATACTTTCCATGCAGTGCAGTTCAACAAAACTGACAGGGTGGAGTGAGGGAAGGCCAAAGATGAATGATAATGTCACAAGATCTAAAACCTACTTGGAGCTCTGGAATCACCCCCAAGGAAACAGTAGAAAAGCTGTTTCTGCTTATTGCAGTTGATTTGGTTCTGTTCTTCATCTTTTTACCACAAAAGCTGCATTTTACTTTAAGGCAAGATTACAGGAATTGGAGGTGGTGATAAGCAATTCCTCTGCACTCCTTCTTGGGCTCATTTCACGTGCTTATTTTTATCTTGCTTAGCTTGTGTCAGCCTCAAAAGGAGCAAATGTATTGTCATTTTTTAATTTCCTTACATGTATACACAGGCATACAGACACACTCCTTTTCAAAACCAACAAAAAGCAGCTTGGATTTTAGTGACAGAAATTGCAATGAACTTAAAATGGCAGAAACTTACTTTCTGCTTGGATACAGTTAGGGTGGCTTGGCAGAGCCCTAACACATTGTGGGGTTCTGCTTTTATACTAATAGTTCCCTTATTCTTCACCAGCTCCTGCAGACTATTTTTCCTCATCCTATTTTATTGGAAAGTCTTTATACTATTCCTAGTCACTTGAGAAAATAGTTGTCTGAGTATTTTGGGCATTGGACTAAAAAGTGATCTACATTTTCCATCTCTTTATTAACCCATACCCTCATCTTAGGTTCATACAAGGATTGCTGGCTCTGTCCTTTCTTCCTCTGCTGTTTATGGGGTAGTCTGAAATTGCTATTTCAGTGAAGGCTGGTGAAACCACTTGGAAAGAGTAACTAATGCATGATGCTTCCCTAGTAGAGGTCTTGAGCTGGTCTGCCACAGCCCCACTGATACTTGTGCAGATCTGCCCCCTTAAAGCCTTTGTACAGTCATGGCTTAGTAAGCGCAGACTCTATACTCAGAAAGTTTTACACACTTTTGCATGAGGAGGATCATGAAGGTAACACCTGTTGGGCTTTTGTATATTGTACCGGAGAGGAGCACCTGCCTTATCATGGCCAAGAAATGGCCCAGATAAAGGCTTGGGGTGATAAGTAGGATTTTATCTATCTTTGTGACTTTAACCTAGAAAGACTATTTCATATTGGATCCCAATGAAACAGTTCTAGCAGAGATCTTGTCAATGCATGCGAATTGTTACAACTTTCTATGCAGCCTCACTGCCTCTTTGTTTCATTTCCTCATTATAAACGCCTTACGAACTACAAATGTCCAGAAATACCATTGTGCAAGGGAATCAAGTTTCATCAAAGCAGCAGATAAGAAGTTTTAAAAATGCAAAGTCCCACTATCCATGGCAGTGCTTGGCACAGGTGGATAGAAATGCCAAGGGAAGGCAAAGATGGAAATTAAAGCTCTGATCAACACCTGAAGGTGGAGAAGGAATGGGCAGTGGTTGGCTACACAAGTGTGAACTGATGGGAAGGGTATGCAAGGAGGATAATGATAGGAGATAGTGTCCACTGAGCATATTTGCCAGCAACAATCATTACTGGAAGAATTCACATACCTAGCACCAGTTGCCATCCTTTGCAGCAGGGGCAGGGCAGGTATCTTCTGAACAGACATATATAGCTAGATGCAGCCATGGTTTTGAAGGATGGCTTTCTTCATAGCTTCAACAAGATTTTGCAGTCACATTCCTTAAGTCCATTAATAACTCTTCCTCTTTCCCAGAGCCTCTCCTCTCCTGCTGTTAGCTAACAGTTTGCTCTGAAGTTTTATGAAGCAGATGCCACTTCGGTCTGATAGTATGATTTATTTGCTCTGTTCATTCGCAGCAGACATGCAGTGCTTGCCTGTCTACAAGAGATGCTTTTTCAAGGTATCTGTTTACTTTCTCACTGATCAACCACAGGTTACTAAATACTTCATATTCAGGGAACTTTCTGCTTCGTGGAATCTCAGTTCCACGTAGCTTTCTTGTGTCGTCACCTCCACACACAAAGAACCACAGTTTGGCAAAACCTAAGAAGTGATTTTCTCTCAAGAAAAGAAACAGAACTGTGTTTTTTTCAGGCTTACTGTGAACAAAAAGATTTTTTTTTCTACTAAATAGAATTGTGTACAAATTATGTTAGAATAATTTGTGTTCCTCATTAATGTGCTATAAATAAAGAGAGCTGTACCCAGGGCTCTGGCCCAAGTAACATGGCTCTGCTAGTGCTATTACAGTTCCTCCTGCCATCAGACTGCAACGGCTGGGATTTCCCCAGATGGGACAGAGACCATTGTTCAGTATAAATACAGGCCCTCTATCTACATCAGAGGGTTGTGATTACACCTGCTTAGCAGTTTCTCTTCATTGAATGATTCCTGTGGTCTATGAGTCATATTCAGAGCCACTCAGAAATCAGGGGTAATCATCACACTCAAAGTTTTTACAAAACATTAAAGAAAGGAAAAGATTTTGCCTAATATTTTTCTCACCAAAAAGATTGATCTCTTTCTACAGGAACTAAAACATACTGGAATATTTTGATAAAACCCCCAGTGTTTGTTTTTGCTGCCAGAAGTGTTGTTGGGTACTTCTTCAATGTAGCACACTCCTACACAGCTGCAGAAATCAGCTTACAGAGAAGTGGATCACCCACCTTGGCTCAGCAGAGCCACCCTGCAGAAGGGGAGGGACAGCTGTATCTCAGAGTGCCTGATCACATTCTAGCCTAAATTTCCACACCAGAAGTAACTCTACTTCAAAACAGAGAATGTCATCCTTCACCTGTAAAACCAGCTTTAGTTTTCCTCCAACCAAAATTAAAAGCAACAATCAAACAACTACACATTTAAATAAATATAGATGCACTTAAACCAGCAGGTATTAAAATTCTGCTCATGCTGCCTGAGTGCTATTACTGTGACCATCATGAAAGCACTGCTCATATCTGGTAAAACACACTGAGGTCAGAAGCTAGTTTTATTCATGTGTAAAAGTTGTCCATGCTGAAGCACAAGTTGGAGCTCTGCTGTCACTGCCTTCTGCTGATCTGAAGGTTTGAGGCAGTGAATAACATCCTGCCACTGTCAACTAGCATTGCATTGTGTGGAGAATAATCTCACACTTCATTACTCTGTCCTACATGGGTGCAGTATTGGCAAAGGCTGAAGGACATGATTAAAAGTGCTGGCTGAGCAATCTGGTGCAGTCTGGCAAATCCTATATTCCTCGTTCAGCAGCTAACTAAACTAGCATCTTCACGGGCATCTGGCAAGACTGCCTTTTACTGTTCTGATAAAGTGAGCTACAATTATTGAGAGAAAGAAAGAAAAGGATTTTTAAAACAGTGTGTTTTCTTTGCACTCTTAGATGCAAGCCACAGTTTAGAACAGAATGCTCTGCTAATATATGTTTCTGTAGCTCCAAATACTGTAGTACTTCTTTCTCAATGACAGTTAGCAAGGTAAGAAAAATGAAATTGAACTTTTCTGCTACAAATTCACCAACAAATTCTTTTCAGTGGATGCTGTACTCTTTCCATCTGCCTAATTGTGGATATTAAATTTCTACTCTTAGTGGAATTTATGCAGGTGTTCCACTAAGGGATCTGAGTTTCAAAGTAAAAAGTAGGGAAGGTATCTGCATTTTTTCCCATTGTGAAGTATCTTGTCAAATCCAATGTTATTTTTATGGGATGGAACTTCCTAGAATAAAAGTGGCATTTCCCCTTTTCTTTACATTTTCTTTTTCTGTTTTCCCATGTCTCATGAAATATTCATTTATTCACAAAGTGTGGAGAAGATGAAAAATGCTTTAAAAACTGAAAGATGCTAAGCATTTTGAACCTTTTCTTAAAATCGGCTGAATGCTGAGGTCTCATAGTCCCAATTGAAGTAATAGAAAAAGAAGATGCTCTGAAAATTAAACCTGTTTATCTTCAATTTGTTTCTTCTAGCCTGTCTTTCGATTCAAAAAAAAAAAAAAAGGTTGAAAACCTATAATCACTAGTGGAATGGAAAGTTCCCATTTTGACCAAATTAATCATGCTTAACCACATAAGTGATAGTACCAAAATACGGTGTGTTCATATATCAGGATCAGTGATGTTTGATTTAAGTCTGTGCTTAAGTGTTTTGCTAGATCAAGGTATATCTCAGGAGAGTATTTAGCCTTGTCACTAAACTAGTTGACTCAGTTGCACTCACTGGAACTCATATTTATAATCCCTCCAAAAGCTCACACCAAACACTGAAACTTCAGTGTTCAGCCACTGTTCCTTCTCATTTTACAAAGGCTTCAATTCTGTGAATTAGCCTTTAAGTATAATTGAATAATTTTTCATTTCAGGACATTATTTTGTATGGAAAAACAGAATATCAAAATCAGAGAGTCTGACGAACAAACTTTCAAAGAATATGTGACTCAGTGTGTGATTAAATCAGGATGGTATTCCCTCTTCTCTACTCACTGGACTGTCCCTAAGTTTACTAAAACAGCCCTTAAATTGCTAGTGGGACTTTGAAATGAAGAGAACTTGAAGACTGCATAGAACACAGCAGTTCACACAGTGCATGTAGCACTAGGGACTCAAATTAATGCTTGCTGGTGGGAAAGCCTGTTTTCCCTCCACCTTTTCTCATTGCCAGCATGGAAATCCACTTTCTTAGTCCTGTATATGCTCTGAGTCATGCCTCCATAATCCAGAGTAACCAAGATAAGAGCAACCAACTACTTTCTAGTCTCACAAGTGTTTGACCAGTGTCTGAGGCTCACCATAAAATGACAATATCAGAGAATGGTCAGGAGCAAAACATTTTCTCTTACAAAATCAAGTCACTTGGCCTCTGTGACAGATTCTTGTTCTTGCGATTTAGCAATAGTTCACTATAACTAAAAATAACAGTCAAAAAAAAAAAAAGAAAGATCAATAAGTAAACGCACATGGCTTCTGTAGCAATGATGTATAGCCCTTAAATACAGATAAGAGCTGCATTGCAGCTAGGAGTGTTGCAACTTTTTTCTACTAAACTGAGAAGTGCAAAATGCTAACTTAGGAGGAAAAGCTGTATTGCTTTGCCTATGTTGGGGCATTCATCCAATCATCTAATCATCTACATCTTACTTTTCACAAAAAATGAAATATTTGGAGGAGTGAAGGTATTAAAAGTGTTGATGGATGACAGTCCTGGGGATTTCAGTACCACCAGCATAACTACAAAATGGACAAGACAAGCTTGCAGATCTTGCCATGCTCGCTTGGAGCAGTCTTGCATGTAGGCAGAGGCTCTCCTTCAGTGTCTGTTCCCATTCACCTGGTAACTGTGGTTGGCCACCTTAATGCACATAGTTCATTTAGAATCATATAATCATGAAACAACTTAGATTGAAGGGACTTTCATGGAGGTCATACAGTCCAATCTCTGCCGAGAGCAGGCCAACTTCCAAGCTAGATCAGGATGATTATGGATTTGTCCAGTTAAGTTTTGAATAGCTTCAAGGACAGAAATTACACAGTCTCTCCAGGGAACCTGTTCCAGTGTTTAACCATGCTGTAAAGAATGTTGTCCTTATATCTACCTGGACTACACCTTGCTGCAACTTGTGTCTGTTGGCTTTTGTTCTTTCACTGTGCACCTTTGATAAGAATCTTTCTCTGTCTTCTCTAACACCCTCCCCTAGGTTAGCAGGGGTATGGGGACAACAGACTAAATAGTTGCTAGAATTATAAACATCTGAAGACTGAGATGAAATCATGCTCATTAGAGGCATTTTGGATTCTGGAATCCATCCTTTCAAACAGCTCAAGAGTTGGGACTTCAGTTGCAACACAAAACTTTGTGTTCGCAAGGATTTCACTGGAAAGTGAACAGCGTGCAGTGATGATTTGGTGGCAAGACGCCTTTTGTGCCAGCATGAGGCATCTGCCTGACTGCTGTGACAGAGATCACTTCTGTGAGGGACTTATCATTTCAATAGTGTTTCTGAAAAATATAACCTGTCCTTTCCCCAGGAATTTGTTCTCAGCGTACTTGATAACAATCAATGAATTGTGAAAATAATGAGCAACACCAGACTTACCTTTACAGATTTGTCTTGAGTAAAAACCAAGACACTGAGACTTAGAAGATCTGGGTCCATCCACTATGCGTTTTGGTTAACCTATGGCAGGACGTACCCTCCCATGCAGTTCAACACCAACTCAGAGATACCTTTTATGTCTGCACAGTACACCATCCACGTACAGATACCAGCCTCGGTCCCCAAACCAGTGTTGCCACATGATGTTATAGCTGGGATAATAATCTCAGAGCACAGCCTAATGCCCTGTCCGGAGAGCTGATCTGCCACAGCTCTGCCACTTCCAGTTCTGGACCTATTTAATACTGCTATTGAACAAATGCCAGTAAATGGCAAGTGAAACTTTGTCATGCCAAATCAACTCACTTATTAAAGAAACCCCAAAATAAAAAAAATATGACGACATGTAAAACCACAAAGGAACCTTTTCAATACAGGTGAAACATATTTTCACATATACAAAAATCAAATTAATCTCTGTTTCACTTTTTTTTTTTTACTTGATTGACAGCTTTTATAATTTCTGCAAAGAAAACACTTGTTTCTCATTTTTAAATACATGGTAATTTCACAGAGGTCTGGCTACAAATAAGATTACATCTGAAGATCCTCAGAATGGCTTATGCACTAGACTGGAAATTAGAAATAGCTCTGAAGTGTTTCTAATATAAAGTAGGGAACACAGGATCATTAGAAACACTGGGGCTTGAGAAAATGCCAGAGGAATTCTACTCTGCCTTCTCTTCATGTTGTAAGTTAAAGATTTATTTGGTGGCATTGCCCCTTCCATTAGCTTTGCCTGTTTGCAGGCAGCAATTTTGTCAAAGAGGGTCTCCAGAGAATATTTCAGTCACATTGTTTTAGCAAAGAAAAAAACGTGCTTCAGAGGGAGAGAACATTAGAAAAGAACTTGTGTCTAAATGAAAGCTATGGGAAGTGCAAGAATATCTTTGCCAGCTTTGGAGAAGTCACCAGGAGATAATGTTAATACCAAACCTGTTAATTCTTCACTGATACAGGAGAACAGATGAGGTACTGAAAAATTTGAGCATCTGAATTTAGAGGTTACCAAGTAGCTTACCTACAATGGCACTACAAGAAAAGAGGCATCTCAAAAAGAAAACAGAAAAAATCATTAAAGAGAAAAACCATCATTAGCTCTAAGAAAAAGGTTGTGATGCTATTCAGTCCTCCTGTGGTGTCCTCCCAAGTCTTTCACATAGGCTCCAGCTACTTGCCCTCAGCCTGTGTCACTGACACACATCACATTACAAAGCAGCAGCATTGTGATAATCTTACAGGAGCAAAAGAACAGCTGTATTAATCCACCAACTCAGTGTCTTGCCTCAGCAATGGACAATACCAAATAACTAGAGAAGAGAATACAAGCAATCTGCAAACTCATCTTTGCACCTTGCCATCTGCTTTGATACTGCAGATCACTCTTTGAAAGTAGGGAACTTCATCTGGAGCTGTGAGATTCTTAATCACTCCTCTTTACCTTAGGAACTGCCTGTATTTGCAATGCATTGACCATTAGCCCTGTTGGAAGGTCATTTCCTGACTCCCTGCTGTGATGTACAAACAAGGCTATTAACCATTCTCAGTGATATGTCTGAAATACAACATTAAGGCATCCTGACTCCTTACTCCCACTGTTGTCTTCTGCTCACTGTAATAAAAATGCTGTTAGTCAGTCCTTTTCTCTAGGGAGAAAAGATGCCAACACAGAGAAGATGATTTATCGAAGACAAATGAGAAAGGTTGATTAAATATCTCATTTAGGGCCTGATTGTGCTATTGTTATTCATGAAGAATAGTTGCTTACTCCCATCAGGACCTACTCTTGGATTGGCCTTGACAGAGTTCTTGGCCTTAGCAAAGGCTGCAAAAAAAGGCCTTAAAAAGTCATGGATATTTGGTAATATATGTGTTAAGCAAAACAGCTGACCTTAGCACAATGGTCCATTCTGCAGTGCGGCAGAGAGAGCTTCCCTTGGCACAGCCAGCAGCTGTTGTACCGGGCGCAGGACAAGTCTTAGCTGTCAGTCTTAGTTCAACTACCTGCCAGGCTAAGTTTGCTGCATGGCCTGGCATCTCAAGAAGCAATATAACAACTAAAAAAGTCAAAAGGAATATTAGATGAGTTGATCAACCTAACATTTTTTCTAATGCAGCCTGAGTCATTATTGCAGTCAGTAAGCCATATCTTACTGCTTTAGTCAAATGATTACTACCGTCATATATTATCTTAAAATCTATCACTATTAGAGGATGATTGCTGGAAATTCAAGCTCCTTGTTATCCTCAAATGCCTCTGCATTAAGTCAAAGGAGAAACATTTCTCTTTTTTTCTATCTGAGCCATGAAATCGGGAAAGTTTATCAAGTAGCAAAGGCTGTTGCAGCAGCTCTCACAGAGCCCAGCCAGACATCCATTCCATGGTTTTCCTGAAGGCAATGAGGCTGTGAAATATTCAGGGAAATGCAAAGCCCACCTTGCAAGATGAGGCTAGCACATCAACCCCAGTGTTAATAGAGCTCATGTGCTTCTGCAAAGATGGAGAGAAGTCTATATTGAGGAAAAGACCCCAGGCATGTGGCCTGGAAAATGTGTGGGTACTTCATACCATGTTGTATCACTGCACCATGGGTTTATATATTCATCACTGGCTCACGTCTAGTAACACTTTGCTGGTACATCCTGGTTTTGCTGTAAGACCTATTAGCTGTGAACAGTCTTTGATTGCCGTAAAATTTTGGTGAGGAATTTGGAAGGGGTGCTCCCAGGACTTTACACCACTTTTATAAAATTTAATCAGCCGTATAAGCCTCACTTAGGGAATCCCCAGTAATCTCCAGTGTCTCATCACTGTGTTTCTTAAAAACTTAATCTAGTTTTCTTATTGAAGGAAACTATCTATCTTTAAACTACCTTCCCCATTATTTAGGACTGCACTTTTTTTTTTTTTTTTTTTTTAAATTTTTCAGGCTTCCTACCATCCCTTCAGGTCTACTTAGAGAAGTTTTACTTCTCCCCAAAGTCCAGTAACTCACCTCCCTGCCCACCACAACACAGACAAAACTATTTACTATGAATGAAGCAGGCTAAGACATGAATGTACATCTGCCAATGGTGGGATGCTTATTGTGGGATAGTATAGGACTTGATCCTGAATCTGGGCAATTACAGCTGCTCCGTGGGGATCCCTTTGTTGATGCACAAGGAATCATTGTCACGTCCATACCCACAGTTCGCCTGTCTATGCTATGCAAATAATAGCATTGACCCTCCTAGTACAGTGCTGCAGTGCTAAAGCTCAGAACTACTGGCTTCAAAACATGCTAATCTACACTGTAAATTTCCCAGCCTTGGTGGTTACTTAATGCTATTTATGAATGTTTAGGCCTGTATTTAATTTCCTGTGGTGCTTGAAGTCCTTCTCTGAGACTTGCAAAACTGGCACCATATATTTCCCAGAGAACCTTTTGTTCAGCATAAATAAAACATTATGCAGCAGCTTCAACTTCCTGATAATTAAATGGAAAACTTTTCTAAAACACTGGATCCAGGGCAGCTATAGGAACAAAACACTGTGTTGCTGAGGAGACTTCAAGTCCAATTTGTGCACTGAGTTCACTTAAAGACCTTGATGATGATCATGTGTTTCTTAAAGCTGCACATTTAAGCACAGTGTTAGGAAGGTGGGAAGGTATATAAAGGAAAAGATAGGAAGGAAAACAATCAGATCAGTGGAATTTTGTATGGATGGGGGGGAAGGAGGCAACGGAAGTATTAGAAGAGAGACAGGAGGAAGAAACCAAGATGTCAGAAGTGTTTTGTCTGCTTGGGTAGAGAGAAATGTATGGATCTCCAAAATGTTTTAAAGAAGATTTGAGCAGGTAGGCCTCATAAGAAACAGGGACCAAAGACTGAGTCAACAATTTTTTGAAAGGATTTTGAATTTATCATAGACTTAAAAAAAAAAGCCATTTAATAGTGTGATTTCTTTGTTTCCTTTGCTGCTGCTGTGCTGTGACTAAAGAACTTTTTAATCTCATCTTCTCAGTCTTCTCAGAGCCACAGCTGTGGCCTATGAAAAAACCAGTCTGTTCTCATGAAAATACCTGTGACTAGAATGAGGAGTCAGTCCAAACCCAGCAGGCAAGGACTCACAAAGACTGTGAGAGAAAGCCCTGGTTAATGCATTTGCTAATTCATTGCACTTTCATTTGCTAATTAGCAAGCATGATGGAAAGAAGAAAAGCCAACAATACAGGCCACATCCTTGGCTACTGTAAACACTGATTTACACCAGCTAAGATTCTGGCCCTTTGATACTCCAAGAAAAAAGACACTTGTTTGCTGTTTGGTTTGACATCAGTAGCAATTACTTTGTGGTTGCCGAGCTGAATTTTAGAGTTATGGGCCAAATTATTTGAGCAGGCACATTCTGAGTTATCCGTCATGCAAAATCCTTTGTGCAGAGCTGCAAATTTATCACTAACTATGCATTAAAATAATCTCTTTTCATTTGAGTCATACTGTAGTGACTACATACATACTTTCCCTCTCATGAAGCAATTCTGCTTTCCTGTAAGATGGGCTGCTTAAGAAACTTGTCACCTAAATAGCACCAGCCCTGGGTAGGCCAAAGAGCACCATGAATCATTCCTTAAGGAGAAAAAATATGCTAATTTGCAGGTCAAAAAGAGAGCACTGGTCACAACTAATAATCTCTGTATATTAATAAGGAAATTTTACTCCTGTTGGCATTTAGAGCTGAGGTAACTGGCTCCAAATGAACTCAGTTCCTTCCAAGCAGAACATTTGCTAAGTTGAACAAAATAAGCAGGATACTAGTGCTTTTTTTCCCCATCACCATTCAGTGCTTCATGCAGTAGCTGTGAAAACCCACTGTATGGCTGAGCCATCTGGACGTGTGTTTCAGAACTATCAGTTCAGAGAAAGATTCATGCAGGTTTTGTTTTTCCAACTGTATCTAGAGCTTGTCCAAATGGACAAACTTTGTGCAAGGGAGGAGGCTGGACTGCACATCAGAGCACCCTGGTAAATCCCACACAAGCACCAGTGCGGGAACAACTCTTTGAAGGATAAAAGCATTAATCTTTCTCAGTACTCCCTGAGAATAAAATTAGGTATAACTTACTTATTGACATAGTCACTAAGCAGACTGACTGCTTGAAATGCTTTCCTATTCTTAGATGGAAGCTGTCTTATAAACTCGAAGTATTTTTTACTTAGGTGGCAAAATATGTTTTCATAATCATTGGTTCAGTAGAAGTATCCTTATGCTTTCATTCAGTGAAAAATTGTAAAGACCAGTGGCTTGAAATTTTCTTAAAAATTACTATGTCTAGAAAAGGAGAACATTTAAAGAGTTAGAAATTTCATGTGATGAACCACAGAATTCTGATCATTTTTATGTTGAGGAAAAAAATACAGGGCCACATCTTGACATTGATGGAACCAGGCTGATGATACCATGGCAGAATGTGATTCATGGTTGCATTTTTTTTATCCTTTCATTCTCACTGTGCTTATTTATTCACATTGAAATGTGGACTAGCTTAGATAAAAATGCATCTGAAACACATAATGTAGGCAGCAGCCATTTTTTTAAATGCACCAGAACTATTCCTGAATGAGCTCTGTGGAGCTGAAAGTCCTGCCTGGCACTCAAGATATGAAAGAA
>JANZLQ010000044.1:8906432-8932318 GCA_026212715.1 Elanus axillaris | reverse complement strand
AGAAAAGCAATTTTATCCTTTGAATATGGTCACAAATTGAAATACAGGGTATTGTGACTGAATGTAAAGGGGGAAAAAATTATTAGAATAATTAAGCACTGGATCGTATTGCCCAGGGAGGCTGTAGAGTCTCTGCCCTTGGACGCTGCTTTGTCTTGTCTGAACAAAACCCTGAGCAACCTGATCTAAAGTCAATATTGACCCCACTGTGAGCAGGAGGCTGGATCTGAAACCTTGTGTGGTCCCTTCCCACCAGAGTGATTCGTTAATACTATCAGGCATGAACAATCTTTGCTGTTTAAACTTGCGTTTAAAAGTAAAGCCAGAGAAAATGGGTAACTCCTCCACTGAGAATTTAGAGTATCTTAATATAGTTCTTAAAATTTCTATTCAACAGTTTCGACATTTTACCTAGATGAAAGCACGCAGCGAGGATATCCTATCATGAACTCATTTAAGGCTTTTTGGGTTTTTTTTCCCTGTTGGCTCTTGCCTCGAGGAAGGAAAAGGAACATCTGTTCTTTTGGCTCCAGTTAGGGGTTTAAGTCTTCCCAGTCTTGGGGAGTGCTTCATAAACAAAGTCTGAGATCACTGGATGTTCCCACAAAACTGTTTATGTAATCAGGCTAAGATGGTTGCAAAAGCAGCAGCACTGAGGCTGCCACGCAGTAGTGAGAAAACCTGCAGCAACGTGCAGTCAGTCACTTCAGAGATTTGCCTTTTAGATAATGAGGGGTCTGAGGGCATTCAGGACTATAAATCAGCCCTAGATTAATTTTTTTTTCTAAAAGCAGATTCAAAATTTCCAATACAAAAATATACAAGAATTGTCACTCTCCAGTCAGCAGTTAGCTAGGTAAGAGAAGGGAGTACTGACTGGTTGGCATTTGTACCTCATCCATCTTCTGAGTCTTCCACGACTGTCTTGGTTGCCCTGATGAAGATGAGTGACAGCAAAGCTGCATAAAATCCCCTCTCTCCTGCCCTGTGACATACAACACAGTGGTTGATTGTACACAGGCGCAAAAGGGCACGGCCCCATCCAACCCCTTCCCATCTCCTGCTACGTGCCTGGCAGAACTGCCCCAGCCCGTGGCTCCTATTGACAGGCTGCGCCTACTGACCCCTTTCAGAGTGGGCCAGTGGGATTTAAAGTGGCGGAGGCAGCTTCTACAAATTTACATGTTTCCTTCAAATATTGGACACAGGAAAATTCCAGAAATGTTTCCTGGATTCCCAATTCTGAAAATGGGGCTTGAAACAAAATGAAGTTAATGTCCATTGCGCGAGAATGGTTGCATTTTCTCATCTTCTCTGCGTTCAGGCAGAGGGTGTGACTACTGTTTCAGTGTGGTTTAGGAAGACAGCGGGGTAATGCAGAAGGAATAAATTGTCTCTGGAGCTTTGGAGGCTTTGCCTTCACTCAGGAGGCAGCCTGAGTCCCCTCCACAAGCAACTCAGGAGAAAAACACCCAGAACTCTCTTTAGCAAAGTTTCCTGGGTTTCAATGAATGATTATTTAATGTCTCCAGATTCCTGACAGGACCACTGCTTTTTTCTGTGCAAGTAAACACTTCAGACTTCAGTACGTCTGGCAGAGAATTTTGGAGGAGTCCAGGGCCAATGGCTCAGGACCAGCTGCCCCAGGCCTGGGGACTCCATTTTTATTCCCTGAGGTTTTAGATATCATGAGCATGTTTACAGAAAGAAAACTACATTTGACCACAAAAGGGTACCAAATTTTCCTGCGCTTTTTTATGACCACAAGGAGTTGTCCCATGAAATGACTGTAAAACCAACTGGCGCTCGCCTCCCAGGTAGGTTAAACTGCCACCATCCTCTTTTTCCATTTTCCACTGCCTCATCCTGCCATGCTGTCATTGTCACCAGACACCTCTCACATCACAGTCCCAAATGTGCCCTTTCCTTTAATACCATTTCTATCACTAATTGCTTAACACCAGCTTTTGTAATCTGTATTTTAATGGCTAACTGAGGATTCTTTGTAAACTCGGAGTTAGGAGGATTGTTAAAACAGGGTAGACAAGGTCCCGCTTCCATCTATGCTTTCATTTTCCATTGGCTCCAATGGGGCCAGGATGCCACCTTTGGTGTCTAAGAATTAAGTACCTACAAGGCATTTTAAAACCTGGGTTGTTGATCCTAGGTGCAATAAATCCATTGGTATACAAAAGAGATGCTGTTTGGACTGAAAATTCATGAAAAGCTGTCACACTTGGAATTTGCTTCCTCATTAAAAAGAATATGACATTTTCTTCTAGCCCTAGCCAGGTGAATGCCATGATTTCTAGTCAGTTTGGTACACAGTCAGTTTAACCAGTTGTTTTGGGATGGCTCATTCTGTGTGTGCACAGATGCTCTTGAGCCATTGTGGTGCTGTTTTTCTTTCCTCAACTACCAGGCAGAAGCCACTGTTGGGGTTTCCCAAATGACAGTGTTTGGAGAGCGTGAAGGAAGTTTCTCATATGTGAAATTGAAGCCAATGGTGTTTTTCTCATCAGGGAGCTATCTGGTGTGCATCATGAATACCAGGTAGGTGCAACCCTGATCAGTTATCAGGAGACAGGATTGAGAGTGGAAATTAAAAAGCTGTCTTTCTTTGCTTCAGAGCTGGCAGGGGCAAAAAATTAAGGATAAAGAGAGTAATCAGTCCTGGGAATGTGCTGTGTGGACTTTGGAGAAGTGAGAATAATTACTCTCTCTAATCTCTCCCTGAAGCCCTTAGCAGTGTGTGGCCAGATATTAAATGAGTAATTCAGGAAGGGAGAATATAAAGTAACCATATACAACAATACTAGGCTTAGTGAGTTTTCTTCTTTCAAAGTTCTTTATTTCTCAGCATGTGGAGCTAGCTACATACCTTCAAACCAGCATCACCCAAGGCCTTGTTTTGCCTTACTGAAATCCCCCCAAGGGATTTTAGGTTCCAGATTTTACCTTTGATGCCTGCCCGTAAGGCTCACAACTGCATCTGCCACTGCTGCTGTCCTGCCGAACCTGTGGACCCTCATTTGGACCTGTTGGGATGGACTGTGATGGGTGAAGCTGGGGCCCACAGGGAGGTCCCGAGTACGGGCACTGCTGGTACCAGAGCCTCTGTGTTTGCATTGGCTCCCAGCTGGGGGTGGCCAGGCTGTGAGCCTAGGGGCACTGAGCACACCATGAAGAGTCTGAGGAATGGGCTGGACATCTTCACTTGTGGTTCTAATCCAGACAGAGAGCCCAAATATGCCTTTTATGAACTGAGTTACTTTCCCAGCAGTGCTGACCTCAGTGTTTACATTTCTGGACAAAACTCTAAATCTCTTTTATTGTCTTCTGAGAGGCAGAAAAAAGCATCTGTGATTATTGCACACATATTTTAAAAGACAATCACTATCATTTACACAGACCAGAGGCTTTCCCATGCATGCTGCTACAAGTCTTTTTCTCCCAGCCCACCCATATTTTGGAGCAGCAGAGAAGGAAGAACCCTATCTTTCCTTTAGCACATTTCACAGTTCCTCTTGCTGTTGTGTCTTCTTGCTCCTCTGGAAAGGGAACACTCCTTCCTTTTCACATAGCTTAGCCTTCAGTAGTCAAAAAGTCTCACTAGCACTTATCCTCCCATGTTTCCATTTATTCCTCTGTAGAATAACCCATGTTTGAAACAAACTCTCAGGGTGTTCTATGACATAGGTATGATATAGAAAACAATTCATAGTCATGGTAAAGAATCTGATTATATGAAGTTATCCATCAAGATATGAAAAATAAAGGTTTATGCACTAATAAAGTAAAATTAATTATTCAAAAGAAGGCACAGTTGGCTTGGGGAAAGCTGAGAGGTCTCTGATGAACCCTCACTATCCACTTACTAGCTCCAAACCTGGGAATTTCTCGGTGGAACTTGTTTCATCAGAAAAGACACATTTTTCAAAACCAAAACATTACACAAAAAAAGGAGAAAACTGAATTAATTTTTTGACTTAGAAAAAATAAAAACATTTAAAAATGTTAAAAGTGAAAAATTTTTACCTGCAAAAATTTTCTTTGCAAAAGCCCTCCTATATCTAGGCTAGTAGTAGTAGTGAAAATATTAAAAATTTGAAAGAGAGGCATTGTTTGGACTGAAAATTCATGAAAAGCAGTCACACTCGGAATTTTTTTCCTCATTAAAAAGAATATGACATTTTCTTCTAGCCCTAGCCAAGTAAATGCCATGATTTCTAGTATTCTGAAAGAAAATAATAGTCTTATTTTTATTTGGGCATTGTACTTTTCTTTTCCCCACACTTCATTTCAATTTCAGCTAGGACAAATTTTGTAGACACTTGCAAGTTTTGAAAGGCTAGGAAAATCCATTTCAGTTGCAACAACTAGTAGCCAATTAATTATAAAGTGATCCTTTTCGGGAGAATACTGAAGTGCAAGTTCAGTAACCAAAGAACTTTATTGCCTAGGTGTGTGCCAGAATAACACTCCTGGACTTTTTACCTAAAAGACCACCCATCCTTTCTGAAAAAGTGAAAAACAACAAAAGGCCACCATGTATATCACTATGAGTTGGCAACTGGAAAAGAAGAAGAAAAGTGCATCAATAATAACAATTTTACTGTTTGTTACTTCTAATATTTTCATTGAAGATACTGATGACAAAAGCTAGGTCCAACTTGTACCTGGGGACTAGCATGAGCTGGAATCGCCACCTTTTTGCTGTCTTTCACACGGTTAGTGGTGGTCCACAGACTGTAGATGGAGGAAGTTCTTGCTTCTGATTTTACTCCTTTATCACACAGTTTCCCCCACTCTGATACAGGAAGGACAGACTCACCCTTTGTTGCTCTGAGTTACTGCTAGTAATCTTCCCCTTCCCAAAAGAGTCGTGCATCACTTGGCTGTGGTGGAGTTGAGAAAGTCCCTCTCTTGATGGTGATTGTGAGCAAACCATGAGCTACATCCCTTACTTCCCCAGGGTGAGCCAGCAAAGTCTCCACTCTTGAGATGAGCCTGCTCTATAGGTGCAAGGATAACAGAGTTACTCTGATGTACTCCCAAAGACAGCAACCACCCTTGCATTAAATTCATTTGAGATAAAACCAACCTGAGTTCACAGCTTTGGTGCCAAGGGAAGAAAATATGTCATTCAGTTAAAGAAGAAAGAGAGAGGAGTAGATTCAGTAGAACATTATTAACCTCTTTTTTTTTTTTATAACCAAAAATGTTTGAAATGGAGTTAATGATTCTCCTGCTGTTCCAATTTTAAATATTTCCTTTACATCACTGAAAGGAATTCAAAATTTGCATTTAGTAAATCCAGTATACGAAAGGTCCTTTGGGCTGGTAATAAGACTTTTGAAGTTGCAGAAATCAGTCTGTGAAAAGACATTCACTGGGTCCATTAATGTGGAGTATATCTTCAAAAGAGAAGGCTGAATTACTGGAAAGTAATTCCTTCTCTTGCTCAGATGAGACTTTGATCTTTTTTAATCCAATCATGAACCTTACAAAGCCATTCGTAGTAATTTCAATCCTTGAATAGTACGCTGACCTTTCATATTTTAAAAACATAGCCCTAAAATAACTTCATTTTAGAAGTAGTCTTAGCATTTGCAGTGCTGTGGCACTATCAATGTGTTTTATCACTTCTTAGTTCAAAGACTTTTCAAGATGAAGGTGGTTTGACTGCGTATGATGAGAAAAGACCTGTTTGTTTTTCCTCTCCATAACTATTTCTATGTACTACTCCATACCTTACTTCTCTATCAACCTATCAAAACCAGTATGACTATAGTTTCCTGTCCTCAAAGATACCCTCCACTTGCAATTTGGGATAAGCATTAAGTGAAGGCTTTGAGAGCAGCTATTTTAGGTGAAAAACAATGCATGGAAAAAATTACTTTAAAAGCTCAAAGGCAATAAGATTCTTCTTCTCTAATCTAGGAAGTTATTAGATATGTCCTTGCTGTTGTTATTAGTGGTAGAAGCTCTGCTTGTTCAAAGAGCTCTCAGATGAGCTTGAGGGACATCAGGTGGGATGCCACTCTGATGCTGCCAGTTTCACCGCAGGGAAGTCTCCTTTGCCAGCAAAGGTCTGGTCATGGTGGAGTTGAGCTTCTCCAAAGCTCCTTCTCCCAACTTATTTCCTACACAGCCCAGATGTGACCTGGGTGGTAAAGACTGAGCTCAAGGCAGTGTCAGCTAGTGTAGCTGTTATATGCACTAATTTTATAGATTTTCCACCATACCCTGCAATAACCTATTTCAAGTGAACATCCCTACCATTGGGTCATCTTCCTCTCTCCAGTCTAGGAGCTGACATCATTCCTACCAAATTTCCAAGCCTTTCTGCTGTATTGATGGTTGAGATGAAAATTGACAATGGCTAGTACAGAAGTATGACTTCATTTGAATCTCAGATTAATTTCAGTCTTTGGAATGTGGCTTAGTTTTCAGAAACTGAAAAAACATGATTTCAAAAGCCCAGATAATTTGTAAAATTGTATCAGCTTCAATATTCATTAAAAACTTGCCAGTTATGAGGATCCTGTTTGAGCAGATATGATCAGTAAATGAGGTTTCAAGTATTTTCAGTAAAACTCTATAGGATTTCAAAAAGGCTGTGAATAATGTTAATTGTAAATAATTTACAGTCATGGTAATGAACAAGTAATAGATTTAATGTTGAATAAAAATGTACATTTCTGGATGGATCCATACAGCCTTTGTTTTGTAGCGGCAAGCATTTATATAGCTGCTGAAGTGAAGTAGTTATGTACAGGGAAAATGAGATATAGTTTCATGTCTCATGTAACCCTGAGTTTGCTAATGCAAAGCCAAGAGATATTTTGGCAAAAGCCCATGGATTTGTGTAGAAAAAGCTTTCAGAAAGAAGGTTTATATCAAATTCTCAAGGACTTTTTGCCTAGAGCTGATAATGGTTGCATTTATGGCTATTACTGTCAAGAAAGCTGCTTTCAAATCAAAGTCATTTGAACTTAAGGAGAGGGATCTGAACTGAGTCCAGATGAAAGAAAAGCTGTTTTCAGCAACAAGGTGCAGCCGGTATCTGTATTGGTAGACCGATAGCCTGACAGGATGGGAAGTCTGCATGGACCTAATAGAGACAAATGAATGCTGAATGGAGATTTATTTCTCTCAGACACTTCCAAAAGGAAAACCTTCACATCGCTTGCCACACATTGTACATGTCAGAGCTATTAGTGACTTCCAGCTGTAGTTGGGGAGGTCCGAATACCTTATGCTGCTGCTGGACTTCTGCCTTTGCACACAGCCCGTCTTTTCTCACCCACTCCCCAGGAAACCTACTAAACGTCCTCGGCTTGCTTTTTCTTTTCCTCTTTATAGCACTCTTTGCTGAGGGCTAGACAACCCCATTAAATATTTGACATAAATACAACTAGGAGAAAACAACTACTATATTTCCAAAAGCAATGAAAGGACACATGCAGGGATGAGAAGATGGGGGAGAAAGCGGGGACATTTAAACCACCAGGTCACCTCCAGACTCAGAGAACTGCTCAGTCCAGGCCCCTGACGCTCTTTGCACCAGGCTTCTCTGACACCGGGGCCACTCGCAGGAGGAGCAGAGCGAACAGCTGAATGGTTTATTGCTGCATCCCGAAGCAGAGGTCCTGCCTGAAGGGGCTGTGGCAGGGTATGTCCTCTGCAGAGTGCATCCAGGCCTGCCAGCTGCCTGCTCCAGGCCTCAGGCTACCACCCCTCTGCCTGAGGCCCCCAGCCATAAATAACACTGCTGCTTCTGGAATGGATTTAACAAGACAGACATAGGTCACTCTAATCAAAAAGCCACCAGAGTGAGACCCTGTGATCAGAAAAAGGGGATGTGAAAGACAAAACCAGCATCAGCAAAGCCCCAGTGGCAGGTTTTCCTCTTACATCAGAAACAGGGGACAACTGAAATAAGCCATTTAAAGTACTTTCCAGTGGCTTAAACAAACTTCCTGAAAAAAAAGAAACATAAAGCCCGTTGGCCTTATGGTCCAAAACCTATGGCGTTGTTGAAAAGCTTCCTTTTACTTGGTCTCTTCGGGTACCCTGCTGTTTTGTAGAGATGCCTATGTCATTAAGAAAAGATGCAAACACATCTGGAACAGTCTCTTTTTCTCCAGACTAACTAGATTTACTTCCTGTCTTGTAAAACAGCCTGTAATAATGAGACTTGAATTACAGCTCTATCAGAATGACAATTTAGGACTTTTCCAGATGTGTTTTGATATCCTCATACAAACTCTACCTAAGCCTTGGTGTTACAGGATTAAGCCATTTCTCCTATAAGAAATTATCTGCCTGTCTTCAGGTTAGTTTATGTGCAGACTCTGTTGCCAAGAGTCAAGCTAGGCACAGATGTGTAATGCCTCTATAGAAGTAGTAATTATCATTTTCATCATTAAGTATTTGTTATGATGGTGCCCGAGCCTCACCTAAGAGTTCAGTCATAAACCACAGCCTTGTGGTTTATGGTTTTAATACCACCTTGTATTTGCAAAGAAGCATCCCTTGTTGCAAATAGTTCTTCTGTTACCACAGTGGAAACAATTACTGCTGAATTAACTGGCATTAATAGTGTGGAATAAAGGCTGACCTGATTGTTCAGTGTGGAAAGCCAAAATTTCATTTCCTATATTCTTTTTCACCAGGCTTTTTTCTTTTCCTTTATATGAACCAAATAACAATCAACAGTTCAGTGACATTTTATAGTCTCCTGCTTTCATCCTACCTCCAGTGTTAGACAGCTCTGAAGGCTGTGATTTTAGCATACGAATAATCATCTTAAAGCAAACAAATCTGTGAATTGAAAGAACAAGTAAGATTCAGATAAAAAGTTGTCTTGGAAGAAAGCAGTAGACTAAACTGATTCTATACAAAATTAAAACAACCCTCCCCCATGACTACAGCAAAAAGAAAATGTCATGCATGAAAAACAAGTTACAGAAAGATGGAAAAACATGTCACCATGTGGCCGACAGCACTATATATTATCCCTAAACAGTGATAATTCAGATGGAGACAGCAGCCTGTATGAGTCAGAAAAGTTTTATCTGAATATATCTAAAATAGGAAAAAAATAATTAAATACAAATAACAGAGAACTTAAGAGATGGAGCAAAATCATCTGATCACATCCAAACTTTGGAGATATTTAAACCCATTACAAATCTCTGGACTGAGTCCAGCTTCATAGTTAAATCATAAATCTTCACAGGACCAGCAGAGAAGAAAATTAAGACATTCTGAAATTTTGGGACAGAAAATAAAGAAAGAAAAGTAACTGATTTGAAGGAAAGTTCAAAAACCCAAATCTAAACTGGCAGCCATACAAGAAAATTATTATAGGTTAGCAGATAACCAGAAATTATCAGGATTATAGAAATGCCTTTTTCTAACAGATCTGCAGACACAATCCTTTATCCTTCCACCAGAAGAGTCGGACAAAAATTATCATTGAACTGGAATCCTAAAATGGCAAAACCACTGCAACTGAAAAACATTTCTGGCTTACACACTTCAAGCATAAGAATAGTTTTAGTTTGAAGAACCTCACTGAAGGTTCTCGCACAATCTTTGCACATAGAAAGCTTCAAGCATCCCAGTGATGCTTCCTACCACATGTTACAGAGGAATAACCCAAACCTCAGAGAAAAACCAAAATATTTCCTTTTGGAATGTTTTCATACCAAATCATTGCACTGTGACAAGAAAAAGGAAGAGAGACCTAGCTAGTTTTTAAAAGTTGCATGCCCAGATTTGTGCAGAGATGACTGTCAGTAGCTGTGCCAGTTTAGGTTTCAGTGGTTGTGTGCAATGCACAGAAGCAATGCATCGCAGTGGTCATCAGTCTGGATGATGCTGCATGAGACAGTGCTGTCCCTCAGTGCACATGAGCATAAGCAGGCACAGCTGACACAAGAGAATGACAGCCCTGGCACAGGGCGGGTCAAAGTGATACCATAAGGCTACAACAGGGAGTTGATTTAATTTGGTTGGGTTTCCTGTGTGCCTGTGATTCTCAGATTTTACTTAGAGTTCTACACATTGATTCATCATTACCATCAGTTCAAACTGCTGCAAAATATTCTTGCGTGTTGGTGCAGCCAGGTAAATTAGGGAATATGGGATTGGCAACAAATATTTCATTATTACTATCACTTATAGTGAACTGCAGTCATCCTACATACCACTAAAGAAGACATGCAATAAAAATGAGGTAGGATGCATCAAATATACTGCAGAAACATTACTTCCAAATACTGATGAGTTTCTTGTGTGGGTTTGTGTCTGATATGCGAAGATTTAATGAAATATGACATTACCTTCCTAATGAGGGATCGACAAACTCAGTGTATTTATCTAAATGGCAGTGATGCTTTTATGTTTTTGAACTTTATCTTTAGCATCTTTGGTATTTTGGTAGGGTAAACCTACACATCAGATATGTAGAGACAGGGTAAAAATAGATATGGCTTTGCTCGTCCACTTCTGTGCAAAATATCATAGCCCAGGCATTCGCAAGCAGTGGAGACATGAATAGTGTTCTCTTGGTTTGGGAAGGTGTTTGCTGCCACATGAATCAGGAAGCTCATCTGGCTGCTCAGAGGTTGCGGAGAAATTTGGTTCCTGAGTACCTGGCCTTCAGGAAACATAAGGTGAGGAGTTTCCCATGCCAGCACAGCTGTATCATAACCCTTTCTTTTCTCATTGTGTCTGCACATTACTCCAGGCCTGTACCCTTGAGGGGAAAGCAAGGACCAGCAGTGCAAGACAGAGCACTAGCTTGCACATGGAAATCCTGCAGAAAACTCGTAATGGAAAAATCAATTTCTCGCTCTGATTCTCTTCTCCTGAATGGCCTCTTCCTCCAGCAAGCATTGAGCCCCGGCGGTGGTAGGAAGCACCTTTTCATGTCTTGTTCCCGTTCACCTGGCTCAGAGACAGGTTTGAAAACTCTGGGTGGATAATCACATTCTGGTTTCTATCTCTCAGAAAGTTAATGTTAACCAAAGGAAGCAACTGTTTTTAAATGTTGACTCTACTGTTTCACTGTCACAGAGGAATCTCTGGGATACTCTTAAGGAAAATAAAGGAGAACAGATTTTGGGGTCTGAATTAATCAAAGAACATGATGCGGTGCAGTGACAGGAGAACAAGTCACTAGTACGCAGCCTCACAGCTACATTGCTGCAGACCTTCAACCGATGAGACTACAAGAGCAACAGAAGCACAGACGCTTGAGTGCCTGGAGTGAAGTGGAGATTTGGGAAAGCTCCTAGGAAACTCAGCCTCCAGTGGTAGTAAAATGTTTCAATGATGGCAAAGTCCTGACTTAGAGGAAAAAATGCCAGGATCAGTGGTAAGCTTTGACAACTGCAGCAGATGAACTCTTTAATCCTTGGGAGGCAAGATCTTTTAGTTCAAAGGCCCCTACTCAGGATATCACTGTTTTGCTGGAAAGGGCCATGGATATCCTCTGTGAAACATATGCCAAGATGGTTTGCATAGTGTGAGAAGAGATAAAAATCTTTTTGCCTAAACTTCAGATCTACTGAGGCTTGGCTTTATTGTAGTTTTCTCAAAGCAAAACTGGAATTTCTTGGTTTCAGCCAGATATGGAAGAGGAACTTACCAGAATCCTATAAAAAAGAAGGTTGTTTTCATCACATTTTTACCAAGACTAACTCAGGCTGTATCAGAAATCACAAAGGAGGATGAGCCTTAAAGAGATTTATGGCTTTATTGGCAGTGGATCAAGGCTGGCCCTGTGACCTCATCCAGATAGCTGAAAGTGAGACAGAAGGATATCAGGCTATCAGTTGCTTTATCCTCTGATCCCACTACTGGGGAAAAAACAATACTTATAGTGAGTTGTGTCCATAAACCTCCAGTTTGGCTGTCGAAGAGGGAAACAGTTATCTTAAAAGTTGCACAAGTAGCTCAGAATAAGAGACCTCAGTGGTTATTTGCTTTGGAGTTATTCACAGACTTGAACTTTTAAATGCTGCTGCAACAGGAAATATTGAATTTCCCCACTCCTGATGTTAAAACAGGTTTCCAAAGAAGACAGTGATACTCAGTAAATGCAGAAGATGTGAACTACTCAGGATAATAACAAAAACACAGACTGAAGCTGTTTGCCCTTGAGGAACTGCTCCCCTCAAACTTATCCCAGCATATCCTCCTGGTTTTTGTCACTTGCATCTTTCTAGTCCTTTTTTGCACTGCTTTCTGTCTGCTACATCCCTGGGCTTCATTCATGCTTATTTAGTTCAATGATACTGGTGGAAAACTGAATCTTCCTTGTGAGCTGGCTACTTTCTCCAAAAGTTCCCCCCAAAAGTAGAACTACTCAACCAGCCTTTGCTTATTTATAAGGTTCTTCAATTGCTACCTATAATTTCTTTCTGGGTTCTGTCTATGTAAGTCTGTAATAGGCATCTAGCTGAAAAGATATGGAACTGATTTTATAAAGGACATTTTTTTTCCTATATGGCTGACTTATTTAATTGGGTTGGGTCTTTGTTTTTGCCAAAGTAATTTATTTGTATAAACAAAACATGTCACATAGAGAGATAACCTGAAAACAGCTCAGCTATGAATGGGATGAAACTTTTTACACACTGAATGTTGCTGAATAAATTTGGTGAACTATCTTGTAACTACAGAGTTCTCTGATTTCTCATGATCCTTGCTATGACATATATTGGTATCAGGAATTTTACACATTGTGACTTATAAAAAAAAGTCAGATGAAATACTGCAGCTGTGATTTGCCTCTCTATATGCAACCTCTCACCAAGAACATGCTAGAGTGTTTGATCACAAACCAAGTGTGAACCACTCAGCATGACCACAATTCTAGCTATGCAGATCTTGAAAGATGCCATGATTCATGAAGGTTTCATGATTCTCCAGAGTGAGCAGAGGCTTTGGTTCCTCCTGCTTGGATAAGAAATGAAAGTCTAAGAATGACATGGCAGCTGTCTCAAACTGCACCTAGGAGTGTATTTATAAGCTGGCTATTCTGCTTTGCTCCTAACCCTAGCCAAAAGTCCTAGGAAGAAAACATTGCTGTGACCTTTGGGAATCCAATCTATTCGGAGCTCTGTGCAGTTTCATACCAAGAAATAACTTTTTTAGAAAAATTATCAAGCTTGTTCTCAGTCAGATGAACAATCTCTGTCTAGATACTCATCAGTTACTGACTTCTTTCATGCTATATCAGTTCACAATGGCTGCTAATAGAAGAAACATTTGTCTGAAGTGCCCACCCAGGCTATAAACCTTGATCCACTTTCACAAATAAACCCCTGCCTTTTCCACCAGGTAGGCTAGCAGAGCCTGGTGAGAAATGGCAACCTCAGCTCAGTGAATAGAATTTCCATTCAAAACATGCTACTACTCCCCCGTTAATGCTCTCATCAGGACTGATCTGCTCTTTTGTCCCTAGAGGTCACTGCAAAGCAGAATTATAGTGCAGTCGTGCTAAGGCAGTGTGAGGAACCTGGGCCCCACACTGGAGCAGTGTCCTTGGCTCTGTCTTTGTCCTTATTCTTCTATTTACCTGCTTTCTCTACTGATACCGTTCTGCTAATTCTTACAAATAGTGAGGTTTTATTTTATCCTCTTTTATACTGTGTTTATCACAAGTAATATAAATTTTAAAAATGTATGTATAGCCATATGCATATAAATAGCATGCATTCCTCCATGCCCCCTCCATGGCTATTATAAGGAAGCTACGAGATGTATTTTGTTCAGAAGGGGCTAAGTTTTGTTCCCTGGGTGAGCTGCTCAAAGTTAACATCACTGTAGGGCTGGGTTGCCTTAGGCCACAACACAGGAGTAGAAAAATTGCATAGGTCAGTTAGGAAGTTATTAAATCATTTTAAGCTATTTGTGTGAATGAAACCATCTGCAGGAGAATCATACAAACCACAGACATATCAGTAGAGAACTGTATTCAGGCCCACACTTCCAACAATCTCTTGTTGGATAACAGTTATAACAGATATCTTTAAAGCCTAATAAATACTAACCATTTAGCTCCAAATATTAGGATTCTTCCAGGATTAGTGACAGCTTAAGGCATGATAGTGAAGCTGCCTATAAGCTGATCTCTTCTAGAAGAGTAGATATGTGTTAATGCAGCCAATTAACCTCATCTGACTTTCATTTCAACTTTTTTTACCTGCTTTTCCTACCTTCTCATCTTTTTTTGGCCCAAAGTCTGTGGCAGCTAGTTCTTATGACCACAGGGTGGTTGACATCACATCCCATCTTCGACAAGAGCTGTCCACAGAGGAGCTAAACCAAAGCGGCCAGAGTCATCTCTGCTTAGTCCATTGGCCATGGATATAACTCTGCTAGGTTTCCAGCTAAAGCATGTGAGACATCAGCCTGGAGACACAAAAAACAATTAAAAGACAAGAACTTCTGACAGAGTTTGAGAAGGAACGAAGTCCTCTGTGAAACTGGCTAATTCATTTACATTTTAAATACTTACTCAACAGAACGCATTTTCTAACGCTGCTTTCCTCAGGAAAACAATTATTTCCCTCCATATTGCTGGAAGATGTTTACTTCTGTCCACCTATGGCACCGACCAACCAAAGTCCATTGCTGCAATTATACATGTACCAGACAGAGTACAGACATCACTTCTTCATCAAATGGAGTAGCTTGTTACTGTAAACTGTGAGATAACCAGCCATGAGGGCTTATATCCACATTAGGTTTGACCAAAGGAAGGAGTCTGCTGCTTCTGTTAGCTGCACTGGACTTTACTGACACATGGAAGCATTACTGAAAAGAAAAAAAGCAAAAATACAGAAGAAACAAACATGAGCATCAGATGTTGGAAGATAAAGAATTGAGCATCAGATCCAGGAGCCTCTTGTGGCACTGGAAGCCAGGATATGAGCGAGAGAAAGGAGGAAAACCATGAAATACTTTTTGTATGCAATAGCAGCCAGCACCAGAAAAGATGACTGAGGAAAGGGAGAGCCGGGGCACTTGATAAATGCCACCCTGATTCAGAAGCAGCCAAGTAATGACTGAGAAATGAGTCAGATGTACTTTTCCCCCCATTTCTCATCTGCTTTTATTTTAGTTGCAAGAGATTATTAAATCAGGTAACATTATGAAGTTTTTACAGTTCCTCTTATTTCTGCCTACCCTACTACATGCCCTCCTAGTGAAATAGGTGAGATTGTTTTCAGTTCATACACATGGGTATGGAAATACAATGGAGAACTTTTGAAAGATTACTCATTGCCATGTCTGCCCGTTAGGGATGGGGCCAGCTGACTGGATTGTTACAGTGTTTAATTACTAAATAATGAATATAATTTCCAGATAATTGTTTCGACTTAGGTGTGGTTCACGATCCTTTAAAATAGACAATTATTACCACACTGAAACAATCTAGTAAGAGAAGGCTCATGGTTACAATGTGAGCCTTAATCTCTAATTAGAGACATAATTTCTTGCTGTAAAGACTCCTTCTATGACCTTCGGCAAGCAACTTTTAATTTCTTTGTTCCTATTTGTAAGGAGAAAACAGTAGCACTTCCCTACCTCAGAGGGATACTATAGATATCCAAACATTAAATATTTGAGCTACACTGTAAGTGTATTCAAGTGAATACCATCCTCTTTATATTCCCATCACTTATAAATATTGTAACTGCTATAAATTATAAAGTTATAAATTCTCTCTGCAGAGAGAATTAGACAATTTTCTGTCAATTATATAGATTTAGCTTACTGTTTTCTGCTCTTCTAATTTTGTCTTTTTTTCTAGCAGACCACATTGAAAAGAAAAAAACATATTATACTGTAAGACCTTTCCATGGTTTTGACAGGTGAAAATAGAGCAATTTCCTAAAAGTGCTAAAAGAATTTTTCATCTTCACTTTCTAAAAAAAAACCCACATTAAATATTATCTCTTTATAAAAAACTCATGTACTTTCAGTGAAAATGACTATTTTCTTTTGAGGGAACAGAGTAAAAGAAAACAAAACAATGTAAGATTTCATATGAATGCAGTGTAGGCTGTATTTCAGCACATTTACTCAACTCTCAGATTAAATTATCTGTCCTATAAATAAGTTCAGAAAGAGTGCTTTAAAAATTTAAGGGATAATAAATACAGAGAAAATGAAACCTCAGACACAATAGCTATTTTTCCATCCTATAAAAGCAGGCTAAAAGTCACAGCTTTCTGCAGTCAAGTTGCCAAGGTGATGGTAAGAAAGTAGAAGCCAAAGAAGCAGTTCTTTACCTCAAGCCACAGCCTTGCCCAAAAATCTCATTTTAAAGCAGACATCTGCAGGAGTCACTCTGTGGCCAGCCTAGGAATCAGAGCACAAGATGATCACAAGCAGTCATTAACGCCACTGCCTATGTTTATAATTGTTATCTGGTTTTGAACCAGGTAATGGAGGATATGGAAACACTGAGTAGATACAAACATGCCTTTTTAAAGCCCACTTTGGCCACAATGGAAAACAGGATGTCTAATTCATTTTTCACCTCTCCCTTCTTCCCTGTCACTTGTGCTTTTTAATGCCATACCCACACCTATCCCCTTACCAGCTGGGAACTCCAGCCTACATACAATGTGCGGTACCACCTGCAGTGCTCTCCCATCTGGGATGGTCCCTGGCCACATGGGAGGTACCCAAGAACATCCTCAGATTTTTAGCATTTCCATACATATCTCAGTGACTGCTACCTTCACCTTACTTTTTAACTCTTTGTTGCCTCTTCACATGAAGACTTTAAAAACTGGGGATCTGCCCTGACGCTGAATCCTAAAACCAAGGCCAGTGAGGACAACCGAGACAAAACCAGCTAGCCCAAAACAAAGCCCCATTACAATGCCACTACACTGTCATTCACTAGTAGCTCAGGTATCCTGTGGTTAGTAAAGAAGTTTCTTTACTAAGATGAACAAAAGTGCAGGATCAGTAAGATGTAATGCATGAAGATTTAACAACCAAAACAGAGTATACTGGGGTCAGGAGAAGAGTTTCCCCAGTAAGCATTTATTCATTATTGTCAAGTGAGCAGTCTGGTAGGGTAAATGCATGCACATATGTGTTATGACAGTGCGGTAACCTCCTCGCTCTTTAAAACAATTTGTGTTTCAATCCATGCTACCTCTACACTTGAATAGATATGATAAATCTTGTTGACAATGGTGTCTCACATACTTAACCTGCTGTGCAAAAAATAAAATAAAATATATTTATGGAAATTTTGTCAAGCTTTTAGTTTCTATCACAGCTTTTGCAGGAAAGGAAGAAACAATGTCAAGTGGCTTCATAGAGAGATTCTGCTATAATTGAGTATTTTAGCACAAGCTGTTCCATTCCAGTTGAGAATACTTTCTAAAAGAAAACAGTCTGAAAAATCATATTTATTTCCCAATTTCGCTTACCAAAGTAAATGTTGTAGTAAATTTTTTTCCAAAGTTTTAAGCAGAAAGGAACATTTTTGAAAAAGTAAATTAAATGTCAACCTCACAAATTTTGTTCTCTGTGCTTTGCTGCGTGGAAACCAGACAGGGCTCTGAGCTGTGAAATCCTGATAGGAACTACCAAATGGCCTGGAAATTGTAGGTTTACTGAGTTCAGTGGTTCAGCGTCTGTTCATCAAAGAAACAGATGTTTATGCCCAAAACCTGGATGTGAACATGGGCGAGTTGAAGGAAGACTGCAAATTGAAATTGGAATATTTGGATCCAGGGTTTGCTCATTATAAAGGACTAGAATTTTCTAGTTATCTGTTAAAATGCACCAATAAGGATTTGCAGCTTGAGTGACAGAGGAAGGGTCATGTCCCACGGGGCAAGTGAGGATAGGCTGTGGTGCACCTGCAGCTCTGTCCCAGGTGGGAATAAAGCACCCTTGTGGGAGAAAGTCACTCCTGGCATTGTAAGAAACTGTATCTGTGTGGCCTTCATTTCACCGTGGCCTGATACCAGGTGAAACCAAATGTGAAGGTACTGACATGACATAATATATTTTCTACGTCTTCCTTAGGCCATGTTGGCATCTGATAAACACCTAAGGGTTTGTCCTAGCCAGTCCTGAGCTATAGTTCTCCTAGCTGAAATATAACATGACAGTAGAAAACCAGCACCCTTAGTGCCCTATGTGAGGCAAGTATGCTGCAGAATGCATTTATTCTAAGAACAAAAAGTGTTCGGTATAAACGTAAAAAAGCATATAATACTTTTATAGCTGTTTTGGACCACTATGAAAACAGACTAAAAATAATTTCAAGACATTCTTAAAATGTACTTATTTTCTTCATTTCTAACTCAGTAAAAATGTCTCAACAGACAAAAATTAGATACAGGTTAATGAAACAGGTCAGAGACAAGGAATTCTAGAGACAATATAGACATAAATATCTACTTATTCTAGCCAGAAGAAATGTCCTTGGTTTAGTTTGATTGATTGGGATTTTTTCCCCTGATCACAGTTACAGTATAGAATATCTTAGATTGAAATTAGAATATATTAGCTTGAAATATCCATCATTTCACTTGTCAGTGAATGAGATTGTTAGCCAGTTATTCAGACTGATGGTTTTGCAGCAGTACCTACTGCAGGAGGGATAGAAAGAGGGAAAATAAGAAACAATTTTAAGAGGAAAACTTTTCTTCTAAGCAGCCCAGCAGACAATATAGAAATCATTTAAATTGTTCCATAATTTGGAATTTATATTTCCTTGTAGTGTTATTACGAAAAAATGTCGAGAAGTGCTAAACTGATTTTAATTTCTAAAGTTTCCCATTGAGGACATGGTCTTGTAAAGAATGCACTCAAGGTCTCAGTTTACAGAAGTATTCACAGTCAGACATTGCCATGAGCCTTCTATATCTGACAATCCCAAGATAAACATTTTTTGAAAGTGGATTTTCTTGAGCCAAGTTTTCTTCCAGTGTTCCTCAGAAATTTTTTTGTTTCTGTTTCTCATCCTAGTGGATGCCCGCAAAAAAGCAATAAATTAAAAAAAAAGTTACAGAAATCATAAGTATTATCACACTCTAAGACTTCAGCAGGGTTTGAACAAGGCATTGGCTCCACAGAGGAAGCTGTCTTGCTCTTTTGCCTTTGACATTTCTTCCTAATTTTCTCCCATTTCAAATATTTTGCAAACTCCCATGTTTTTTGAATTTAGGTCTCTCCTGGTTGTATGTTCATTACAGTGCCAAATGAAAAACAAGTCGCCATTTATTTGCATAAAATAAAAAGAAAACAGAGAAAATTCAGTAGTGATGTGAATTTTAACTGCAGATATGGGGAATGGAAATTTTCACCCAGCTGCCTGCATTCAAACCAGCTTTCCTTCACACTTCTCACTTTCATCTGTGGAAGTATTGGTACTACATATATTCAGCAATTGTTTCACAACCAGCTTTTACTATTATCTTATACTGTGTATCTTATACACAGTACTATCTCAGCTTCATTTACACTAGAGTCAAAAAAATGGAAAAGCTGGAAGAAAAGGGTATTTGTAAGCCTCATTTTGTACTCATTTCAGATTTTGTACACAAGTTGCTGTCCTAAAATCTAAGACACTTCAGGCACAAGCCAAGAAATCCTTGGGGGAGTTCAAGGGATGAGCAGGGTGTCTTTGCATAAGTCAGCTGAATTTCTTATTTCCTTTTATCTATACAGGGGTCAATACCACCTCAGAAGACTGAAGACTCACAAGTTGGCATTTGAAATATTCTTTAGCTACAAAGAATATTGAACTTTTTGCAGGAATTATCTTCCATAAGTAAATAGCTTCTTCTTCCTCATAAACTATCAGGCTTTCACAGGAAAAGCAGAATGAAAGAGGAAGAAGGGGTGAGCAGGACAAAGAATAGAACTGCAATGACATAATTGATTAACATAAATATGAAGCTACTAGGCCAATATAAAATGTAAGGGGGGTTGCGATCATTGATCAGTGTCCCTGCACACAGAGTAACTCGGAGTAGCCTTTTGTGCAAATGTCTTCACTCTCTCTCAGTTCAGGCTTTGATGTTCCCTGAACTACTCCAGCTAACCTGCAGTGCTAGCTTTCTCTGCACTTGTTCCTGAGGAACAGTGCTTCTGGCTTTCTTCTCTGATTATACAGGGCAATTTTATTCTACAGTGTTCAACATGTGCCCTGTTAGGTCTTCAATTAGGTTTAGAAATTGATACTTTGTTTTTAAATTTTTAAAATTCTGTCTTTTCCAAACCTACTGTATTCTTTTTTAAATTCTTTCTTTGAAAGGTTTCACTAATAAAGTTTTCTCCATCTAAAGTGTAATGTTCAGCTAACACTTCCTAGTACTCCTTCCAGTATTTCTTCACACCAATGCTGTGGATGCAGTTCCATTTTATTTTGCTTCCTAAATGAAAGAAATTACACTATCTGCCTTGTTTGCTCCTCTTCTCTTTCCTACATGTGGTACTAATTGGGCAATCATATGTTCATCAGTCAGTGAGCAAAGGGGAGCAAGCAGATCCCAAGCACCCCAGGCTGCTACTCTATTGGCACTAAAGAACAAAATGAGAAAGACCATCTTACTGTACTCCACAGTTTATATCAGAGTAAATATCATGCTGAAGGTTGTTAGAGTTACATGGGGTGCAAATAAGAACATCAGCTGAACACAAGCTGTCCTTCTGTTGTCCTTAGCTAGGAAACAGATTTGCTACAGCTTGAAAGTTCACTGAGTCATAATTTGATCAAGATTGAAAAGTCAGTCTCTTGGAAGTGAGCTAGGCCAGTATTCAAGCAGCATGTACTTAGATTTAACAGCACACACCAATCAGTCTGGGTCTGGGAAGACAGCTGCATGCCTCAGAATTGGAGAATATGAGAAATATTACTACTTCAAGAAGAGTAAGAGAAAAAAACCAAACCAGCAGTTGATCACTCAAACTGCCAGACTCTCCTGTTCCACCACTACTATTCCCAGTTTGAAAGTTGTTTTATCAGTAGTCAGACAAACTCTTTCTTTTAGGAAAAGAGAAATCCCTACTTGCCTTTTCTTTTTCCTTTCTAAAGAGTACAGCTGCCCCCGCCCCCCAAAACAAAACAAAACAAAACAAAACAAAAAACAAACAACCAAACAGTTCCCATCCAGGTTTGCAAGTTGTCTTAATTAACAGTGTTGATGTGTGAGAAGTTGTGTACTGTGGTTTTATTGCACATTTTGTCAGCGTCTTCCTCACACTGATATTCTCTGCAGTCAAGGCAAAGCACAGATATCCACCTCTGTGCGTGTGTGATATTTGCAGCAATGAAAGCAGCAATGATATTCAGAAAGACTACAGGCATGTTAAGCCTGCTCATGCAGCTTGATGCCATTAATTCAACATCATACATTTAAAGAACAAATATTCTTTCCCATGCATAGATGGTCTTGTGAATGTTAAATAGTATTTACATTATGATTATAGACTCTCAAAATACATATTCTCTTTCCTTTCCACATCCTTCATTGTGGGGCTAATACAAAACACAGGTTAAGTAAAAGATCAGGGTAGATGAGGTTTCCATTCACCTTAGCTTTAGTAGCTGGAAAGCAGCAGTTTGAAACCAAACTAAGGCAAAGGGTCAGCTATGAAGATGCTGAAGATTTCTGGGATAATTTCATGAAGATTTTGCCCACGTGGGAAATCCTGTGATATCAAACATTACTGCTCTCCTTACACTCATGGTTTAGGCCTTTCAACTTCCAAGATACCTAATGATTTTAAAATCAGCAGTTTGCTTCCCACAACATCTTCATCTAGAGCTCTCTAAGCACTCTGTAAACAGCCAGGGTAGAATAAGCAGTGTGTAACCCCTGGGAAGACAACACTTCAACTCCTTTTCAGGCTGTTGATTCAATATGGGTCCATCTTATATTTTCTTTGAAAATATAGCTTGTGGAGCCTCTAGCAAAGAACAGCATGTTTGTGTTAGTTTTGCATGCTGAAAGATGGCCAGATAAGTGGTGGCTAGAGGTGACAGAGCTGAACGCAGTCTTCACATCACTTCTCAGTATTAATCTGTGTACGTAATGATGAGCGTTTTACAGCCCAGCCAAATATTTGATGAATAAGCTGTCTGAGTGCAGTGCTAATGTGTGACCTTGCTCTGGTTTTGTATCCTCCACTGTGAAAGGCCAGACACAACTATTGCTGCTTGTAAAATGCCACAGAAAACTTCCAGTTGTAAGAGCAAGGAGTTTGTTTTAGCTGGTCATATTATTCAGGTCACTCGAGTACGTCATGTTTTGAAAGTCCTATCTCCAAGCTATGTATCTCCTGGGAAATGTTAAAAGCTATAATCTTCACTCTCTCACTCTGACTCAGTGTTTCAACGCTGAGAATTTGTGTGCTTTTTATTGTTGTACTTCCACCTCACTTCGAGTTTGCTTTTTTCTTTTCTTTCGAGTGGCAAAGACAACAATTCCCCATCCAGGAACATATCTACCTAACATAGTGAAAAGGGGAAGATGGCATACATTTTCTAGTGTGTGCCCTCCCTGCGTTCTTTTCTGCTCCCTGAAGAGTCATTCCCACTAGCATTTGATACATTTGTGCTAAGACATACTTTGAGTAATAGGGAAAAGCCCCAGACAGGACAGGCTGTTGAAGCACATCAGTTTCATACGTTATTCCAGACTGCTTCCTTAGCAGGGAGAACTGCTTTAGTGAGAGGGAACCCACAAGACCTGCTTGCATGGTGGACTGGCAGTGCTGGCTGCAAGTGGACTAGGACCATCTTTGTTCTGGCTCCTCCAATAACTATAAGCTCACCAACCTTCAACAGCTTGCTTCATGGGAGAGGACATTAGATTAAGTCCCAGCAGGCAGCTTGAAGAGGCATAAAAATGCCTCTGTCTTTTAAAACCAACAACATCTTGGATGGGCAGATGTTTCCTTACTTTTAATTATTTTATGTTCTTCTGGCATGAATACTACAGTTTGTGTTATTAGATATAGCATATTTCTCTTATTAATGCAGCATGTTTTTTTATTTATAGAACTGTACTTTGCAGTGTGCTCCAATAAATATTTGTGGCAGTGAGTTCCCAGAGTTAATCACATGTTGTGCAACAAGGATTTATTTTTATGTTTCCATTTTAAATTCAGTTAATGTTTAATTCCATTGACTATCCTGAGACTGTCTGGCCACTTTTATGTTACTGCTTTCTGTAAAAATATACACTTCTATGATTTTTAATTCCTTCTTCTAAAGAAATTTGTTCTATCCCCTCCTTCCAACTGCTGTGAAGCTCAGACAAAGATGGGAAGAAGGATGGCCTGTGAGTTAATGGCAGGAAACAGATCTCTTTCAGAAGGACCAGACTCTCTGGGGATAATTTCTTAGGAAAAAATTTTCAGAAATGGCTGTGCTGAGCTACCTTTTCCCTTTGTTTCATAAAATGTAGGGTAAAATCAACAACTACCATTGCAAGTAATTTTCTAGGGGTGGGAACCATCTCGCCTGTCTTAACCATTAGAGAGTTAGATTTCCAATCTAAGCTAATTGACTTTTTGTTTCTCTGAAAAGGCTATCTCTACCCATGATTAAAACAATACTATGACTTGACCATTCATGCCACATTTTCCCTCTTTGTCATGTGGTGGATATACATGTTGCACTCTAAGGGCTACTTCCAGGAAAGGCTCATTATAGGTGTGGAAGCTTTAAGAGTGTGTGCAGTATGCCTGCTTTATGATACCTTATTATACAAGCAAAATGTAGAGCCTGGTGAGATGATAAATTCATTAATGTTTGTAAAGTGATGCAAAAGCTTAAACAGAAAGTGCTATTGAAATACAGCAACACTCAGGAGGATATTCATGGAACCCTTTGATTTTATCAGTCAGTAAACTGGCAATCACCCTCCTACACTGCCAAAGTAATAGAACTTTGCTTTTCCATGCTCATGTTTCTAGTTTAATAGCAATATGCCCCAGAACAGTGACTACACTCTTCCTTGCCAGAGCTTGGGTTGGTTTTCTCCAGAGTAACACTCCTGGAAGATGATTCCATTTTAACTAGATTTTGAAGGCAGTTAAGGAGCTTTGGTCAATTCCAGTTTCTTAATACCAATAAATGCAAAAGCAGATACAGAAGACCATTATCATGTTATTTTCCACAGGAGTGAAAGGTAATGCCAGGCAATCAGAACAGGAATTTGGGTTCCCAACCTGAACTTTGTACCATTTATTAACTGCTGCAGTTGCTTAAGATTTTATTTCCCAACCCGCAGCAGCTGGAAGACAGGAGTTGTCACGTGAATTCATCTCTAGTTCCTGCCGTGACCATATTAGTAATGAAATCTTACATATTATCAGAGTTGATCTGAGAGCTGTGGAAGGATTTTCTCCAGTCATAAAAATCTTAGAGTTTGCAAGAATGGTTTGACTGATTTTTCAAAAGCAGTCACAACCGTGTCTCCACCTTTACAACTCAATTTCATTTTCAAGTTTCTCATGGAGTAACTTGAAGGGGGAAAGGAGGAGTAAGCTGAGCTATATGAAAATAAATTCTATTTAGCCTGAGTCTACCTTGACAGTTTTTACTTAGTAACATGATGCTACAGTTGCTACAGTTGTTGAGTATGTCTGGGTAGATCAGACTACAATCATAGTTGTCAGAGTTAGCACTTTCCATCTGAATACTATTATTATTACTACCATTAACCCAAAAGTTTTCCTTTTAAAAATCAGAACCCCCAAACATGTAGCAAACCAAATGCAGCATTTCTTCAAAGAATATGTATCTGTTGTAAGAACATTCTGTACTTCATAACAACAGCCTAATCTATTACAAGCTGCACGTATAAAACCTGCAGTGGAGCTGGGAGGAGAGGATGAATGGGGAGGCTCCAGCCTACTAACAGGCACCAACCAGCACCTGTGCTGACAAGACCAACTTCAAAATTGCCTGAGCATGACAAAAAGAACAGCTGGCCTGCGTTTACATTTCTGTTTTTTCGAGAAATCAATGAGAAAAGCTTTTACAGAAATGAGTGAAAGAACAATCACATTACAAACAGTCCCTCCAGCCTGCTCTACCTATAAGGACAAGCCAGCAAGAGACCAGAATGTTACTTCTGGACTCTCCTTAATAAGGTTTAAAATTTAAAAAAAAAAAAAAAAAAAGGAAGAATGATCTAGATTGTCCTCTCAGCCATGAGTGTAAGTTGTGCTGCTGCTGCTCACTTCGCGGGCACAGATAGTTCTTTTATCAGTCCTTTGTTTAGGTAGAGAGGACCAAAAGGAGAAAGCAGCATGTTGACCAAGCTCCCTTAGGTCCTCAACAACTATTTTCCCTCTAGCATCTTTCAACCTTTTCTGCGCAAGAGGAGAGGGTACAGTTCCTTCTACCATAGCACCAACTACAAGGACTCAATGTTGGGAAATGAAGAATATATCCTCCGTTCACGGACTTATGGAGAGACTGCACCAGCCTCACAAGTGCTAAGATGCTATAATCCAGTTTCCCCAGGGACTGCTTATAAGATGACATTTTTGGCTCACAAACTTTTCATGGCTTTACTAGGCACAGTCGACCTAGGGAGGAGGTACAATATTGAGTATGAGTTTATTCAACTCTAGTTGCTAGAAATTCCTTCACAACCTGTCAAGAAAGTACGGTATGCAGAGTAGACCTGAATCTGCTCTCTTCTACCCTGGGAGAATAAACCTGAATATTACTGGCTTAGGGGTGCAGGTGATGTTAAAGCAGTTCAAAGCCAGTTCTGCTGTCCAATTATTCTTCTAAATGCCAAATAGAACTTATATCAACAGCAGAAATGAAATTTTCCCTAGGGATTTCATTT
>JANZLQ010000044.1:8856299-8906361 GCA_026212715.1 Elanus axillaris | reverse complement strand
GGGGGGGGGGGGAAGAAAACCTGCTTTGCTGGTCCGACAGTTTTCTTTGCAGAGTATACTCGCTAAGCTGAAAAATCCACAGCTTCTGACTACATGTATCAACACCACTGAAGGTCTGTACAGCAAAGAGCTAATGTGTCTTAGTCTGTTAGTAGAATCTGTCCTTGGAACAAATCAAACCAATTTTATAAAAAATTATAAAGCATAGGAGCTTAATTAAGTTGAAGATCTTAATTAGGCATATTTAAAGACATTTCTGGCAACAATGTCTGTTCTCTTTTTCTCTTTGAAACCTAATGTGGTACAGTGAAGTGTTTTTTCGATTCTGTGAGCCCTCAGTGCTCCACCATCCTCTAATACCTTTATAGCTTATTGTTAAGGTCTTGTCACTTACTGTGGACAGTGTGTGATTCACAAATAGCACAATAAGGACACCATTGCCAGACCTGTCTTTGCAATTGAAGGGAAATGTCAGATATTACAGTACAATTTTTTCCACAGCTTTTTAGGCTAATGCTTAAAAAAACCCGATTGCTAGCTTTACTGCATTAAACTTTATCTAGGTATACTTATTTGCCTAATCACTTTTGTCAGTTTTCATCAAGTGAATTACCTTTGGTGTTTGGATCTTCTTAAATTGCAGACAGCAGACTGTGGAGCTTTGTGAGAAGGTGGGCATTACAAGTGGGCTAAAAAATCAAAGCGGAGTAGGCTGCATATAGCTGAGAAAATGACATTTTCCTGCTTCCTGTGAAAAACAGCATATGAAGAAAATTCATTACCTTGAAACAATAAGCATGTAGTGAATGGATAAACACAATAAGCCAGATGCTAGATTTTTCTTTGTTTGTGCTTCTCAGGCAGTGCAGCTACTCAGAAAATGTGCATGCAATTCTCCTCTTCAAAGTACAAAAAATAGTATTAATGCCTGCATATTTTGATCCAAGCTAAGCCTAGACCTTGCACAGCAAGGATTTGCATTTACACTTTTCATGTAGTGACCTGAAAAATCTGCCATCACAATTCACTTATGTACTCATACATTACAAAGCCAAAAGCAGCATTCTAGTTCCTATCACAGATGTGACTGAATTTTTTGTTTCTTTGAATATAAATTTCTTTAGAAAAATACATCCATGTCGATTTGATAATTGCTAAGAATATAAAATCTGCTATAACCATCAATAAATGTTTTCCTCGCTTTACAGACATGTTTGTTACTTCCAGCTGGAATTTATCAAGCTTCATCTTCTAGGTAACAGATCATGGAATACCTCTGTCTTCCTACAGAAAGGAAGTATCAAAGTTGGTTGTGCCTGTGGTTGATAGTTTCTTCTTGAAATTGTTGTTTGTAGCATATGATCAAGTCACACTTTGACACACTCATTAATAAAGAAGGCCGGGGTTTTATTCACTCTTTTAGGAATGATAAGGGATATATTTTCAGGCCTTTTATTTTTCGCATGGATTTTCTTGAACTTTCTGACTTTGCTGATTTTTCCTGTTCCTGTGCAGAGGTTCCTGGTAGGTCTGTTTCACAATTCACTTTAGAACAAATGTTTATGAACTTGCCTGCTGCATAAACAATTTATTACGCCTTGAGTCAAATACCTCTGCCAACATGTAGCACATAAGGTGATCTACCACACGGCAGAAAGAAGAAATGTTATACAGCTTTGGAATCCATCATGGACTGTCCATTGGCTTATACTGCTTACATTTATACAAACGAAAATACAGTTTGATTTAGCAAGACCTTAGATGCCCTTTGACTGCACTTTTAAAGTCGGAGCAAGATGAACACAATCAGGAACTCAGGCACTGTAAATTTGTTGACTTTTTCAGTACAGGGATTACAAAGGGAGGTCATCTGTCCTCAAAGAACCATACTTTTAAGAAAAGATGTTTGAAAGCAAAAGACCTTTAACTTTAATGCCAGTTCTTTTAAATCTAACATCAGTTCTCTTATCTGTAATAACTTCCTAAAACTAGCTTCTTTTTTTTTTTTCTGTGTGTTTAAAGAAATTACAGTTTGTATAACAGGAAAGAGCTGAGAATAATGCAGCAAGAATACGTTTCTTGTCATGTGCCCATTAAATTAAGAGCATGACCACATCTGCCTTGACCTCAGTCACAGTTTTATCATCAACTGCAATGGGATTATTACAGATCCAGGATCCTCTGTTTTGGGCCAGGGCAGCTTTTATGGCTAGCAACACAAAGACTGTTTTGGGGGGAGCTGGCTTGTACCTCATTGGAGAGATTCTCAGTTGGCATTAATCTCAGCTGATCCTATAATGCTCACACCACCAGGAAACCTGACTCCATTCTCATCCTATACTTGGTATTCATTGCTATGAATTTCAAGCATGACCTGATCTTGGATTACAGTGCTAGTTAGATCTGGAATAGATCCCGATAGACCTCCTTCTGATTCCCTGCTCATTGCAGGGTGGTTGAACTAGATGACCTGTAAAGGTCCCTTCCAACCCAAACCATTCTATGATTCTACAATTTATACCACTGTAGCTGAAATTAGAGTTCCCCTGATAGCCCTTTGATACCAGCTCTTTCACCTGAATATAGTGTCCTTTCTACTATGCAGCATTCAGGGCTGGCTCTTCACTGTCATATTCTCTGGCTTCAAAGCAGATTATCCATCTGTAACATCCCTATGTTCCCTCATCATCCTTAAAACCTCCTTACTAAATCCTCTATTTAATGTTATTACTACTGCTCATTCACAGCATTTGCAACATAAAAGTATCAGTCATGTCTTCATAGAACTGTAGAATGGTTTGGTTTGGAAGGGACCTTAAAGATCATCTAGTTCCAACCCCTCTGCCATGGGCAGGGACCTTACACCAGACCAGGTTGCTCAAAACCTCATCCAACCTGGCCTGCAACACTTCCAGGGATGGGGCATCCACAGCTTCTCTGGGCAACCTGTTCCAGTGCCTCACCAGCCTCACAGTAAAGAATTTCTTCCTAATAGCTAATTTAAATGTACCCTCTTTCAGTTTAAATCCATTACCCCTTGTCCTATCACTACAAACTCTTGTAAAAAGTCCCTCTCCAGGTTTTCTGCAGGCCCCTGTTGGGTACTAGAAGGCTGCTATAGGGTCTCCCCAGAGCCTTCTCTTCTCCAGGCTGAACAACCTCAACTCTCTCAGCCTGTCTTCATAGGAGAGGTGCTCCAAACCCCTGGTCATCTTTGTGGCCCTCCTCTGGACACACTGCAACAGGTCTCTCTCTTTCTTATGTTGGGGGCCCCAGAGCTGAACACAGTACTCCAGGTGGGGTCTCTCAAGAGCAGAGTAGAGGGGGAGAATCCCCTCTCTCTACATACAGGTCACACTTCTTTTGATGCAGCCCAGGATACGGTTAGCTTTCTGGGCTGCAAACACACATTGCTGGGTCATGTTGAGCTTCTTGTCAACGAACACACCCAAGTCCTTCTCCGCAGGGCTGCTTTCAATCCATTCTCCACCCAGCCTGTATTTGTGCTTGGGATTGCCCCAACCCAGCTGCAGGGCCTTGCACTTGGCCTTGTTGAACTTCATGAGGTTCAGAGGGGCCCACCTCTCAAGCCTGTCAAGGTCCCTCTGAATGGCATCCCGTCCCTCCAGTGTGTCGACTGCACCACACAGCTTGGTGTCGCTGGCAAACTTGCTGAGGGTGCACTCAATCCAACCTTCAATGTTGCCAACAAAGATGTTAAACAGTACCAGCCCCAATACCAATCTCTGAGGAATGCTACTCATCACTAGTCTCTACTTGGACATCGAGCCATTGACTGCAACTGTATGAGTATGACCATCCAGCCAATTCCTTATCTACTGAGTGGTCCATCCATCAAATCCCTGTGTCTCCAATTTAGAGACAATGATGCCATGTGGGACAGTGTCAAATGCTTTGCACAAGTCCAGGTAGATGTGCTAAAACAGTGATTAAAGCCTTTTTTACCCACTGTCATTGTTGCACTTACCCCAAAACCCAGCTAGATATGGGAAGCAGAAGCAATTACATTAGTTGCTGGATAGTCTTGGAAAAGTAATGCTGTATCTTGCTCTTGACATTAACAGTGGGTGACACAAGTGCTTATTTCTTTCTATGCCTCCTGCAATGTCTTAGAGAGACATACACAGGAAGCAATATTCTTCTAAGTAACTCCTTTCAATCCACACAATCTGTTAGAGTCAGTATTCTGTATGTGCCATTCTTTTAGGTCCTGGTTCAACTTTGACCCAGATGGCTTCAAATTTGACTTTGTAGAACCCACATTACTGCAGTGCACTGGGGCTGAGGGAAGAGTAACTCCTAGGGGAGCAGGTTACATCTTCAGGTGGTTTTCTCTGGTTTACCACCTCTTTTTCATATGGTTCTGTGGAGCTCTGAGAGTGTTCCTTAGAAAATATTTCAGACAACTCTCTAATTTAATACAGAACTAAATCTATTGTATAGTTTATTAGGTTTTTGTTTTAATCATTCTGGAGAATTCCTAAGCATTCTTCTGTACAAGATAAGGCCCTTCTAGAAGGGGCTACTCATTATGTGCCATGCTTTTGCCACATAACTGCTCTCTGCTCACTTTGGAGATTAAGAGGGCTGCTAATGCAGGAGAAATTCCTCTTAAGGCCTGTGCCACTGGGGACCACTACATTAACCTGTGGTTGCTTTACAAAATGTTATTTCTCTTCAGTAAGCTGGCAGCCTCTCCAGTTTTTAGAGTTCAAAAGCTGATCATGGTTTTGTACAGTATTTAGTGTGTAATTGTTTGTGGAATTTCTAAAAAAACTAAAGCTGATGTTCCTTTGTGCTGTTCATGGAAAACATATTTTCCTTGTTTTCTAATACAAACTATGACCTTAACATGTGGTTGGAAAGGATATACTTGACATCCTGCTTTTTCAACATCTGATTTGATCCTTGACAAGAGCATATTATCTGATGAAATTTTGCAAGATACACTAAATGATGTCTCAGTACAAGTTTTGTTTATTGGAATGGAAAAAGTCAACATTATACCAGTGAAATGAAGGATGCATACCAGCAATGGCCCTCAAACTCCATACATCTCTCAATGCAAGCCCACTGGAGTTGGTGGGATACTCAACCCAAACTTTTATCAAGTTGATAGATCACAGAGGAGAATAAATTCCTGCCAGTTGTGCCAAATTACTTATCCAGCTTCTCAGTGAACATGAATGCTATAATGACAACCAACAGAAACATAAACATTTGGAAACACAGGGCTCAATGCAAAACCTACTCTCAGCTGGTAAGAGTTCAATTATATCACAGTAGGATTCCCCTCAGCCAGAACTGCCAAAGAAACAGACCACAGTCAGTGACTGACTCAGAAAAACCCGGACTGAGCTCCAGCTCCACGTGGCTAAGCAGTTTGCAGCATACTCTGATATGTAGTCATCTCTCCTCTCCATTACAAAAACATATCCAAGAGTTTTGATAAAAGGAGGCAACATGGAACAGATATTGAAAACAAGAAATAAAACTCCATTCTCAGGAAGTAAAAAATGCTGTTAAATATTGTGCAAAGCATGAAGCATTGGAACGTAGGAACAAAAACTACTGAGGTTCATTTAAAACTTGGTTAATATTTTGTAACTGTTTTTTTCACTTTCTGTGTCCTAATTGTCTGGGACCAGGAACAAGAAATTCCTGAATTCTAATCCTAGGTATGTAATGGTATGCAATATATGAACCATACAGCTTGCTTAAGCTCTCTGTGATCATCTCTTCTAAAGATGGATGGATGTAAGGATGTCTGTTCAGAGGATGTTGTGAGGACAAACATTAATGCCTGTAAAGCACTTTGCCACTACAACGCACTCCCTAGGTAAGACCTAATGAGGTCTAGGAAGGGAGAACAATATTTTTATAGTTTTATTTGGCAATACTGATTATCCTCATTGATATTTTGAGTTTTGAGAACATGTGAACAGTACTGATTCCCCAATATTCTCTTCTTTCCTAGAGCCAGAAAACTAAAACAAAAAATCCACAAACAAAACACAAGTACAAATGCACTAGGAAAACCTGTTTGAGAAATGTTCTACCTTATGGAATGTATTACAAATTAATTTCTACAGTCATTACTAATGTGGTTCAAAAGTATCACAAGAACTGTAGTGCATAGAAACTGCTCCAGCATGTGGTTCTATACACACCTGTTTCTATGCACAGCCTATGGGATAAGGGCAGTTACAATAGGAAAGAAACAGTAGAACTTCTCCATGCTTAGTTCTGGTTGTGGCACATGTCAATGCCAGGTGTGGTGCATCTTATCTTTTATTTCATTTCATTCTTTCAAGCTACCTTTAACAGATACAAATAAAATAATCTAATGACTGAAGTAAAAAATTGAAGACTATTTCCCTAGGGAGAATTTGTTATACTGCTTTGTACTTCCTGATCCTACCTCCTTTAAAAACTACCAAAACTGAGTAAAAACCTCATCACTCTTTTCACTTTTCCATCTGCTTTTCTAGAGAATGTTATTAGTATGCTCTCCAGCAAACATATCATGCCTGGGCTACCTGACACCACTGAAACTGCAAACCGACTTGCCCAAAATGACCAACCTGTGATGGTGTGATTGTCAAAAACAGCTTTTGCAGTCCTGCTGTATCTGATGCAAATTATCTACTGCATTTCAACACAGAAAAAAAGCAATGGCATTGCCATGGAACTGGTGCTGGCATATAAACGTGGCTTTAACCTCTGCAAAACTTGAACACTGCAGAATAGCATGAAGGGGGATAGCTGACTATTGTACCCCAGTTCCCTCTCTTCGCCCCACTGCCCAAACTGACTTCTGCATTTAGTTGTGATTCAGCTGTTCAGAGGGTGAAAAAACTACCAGGAATCCAACACTGTGTGTGAAGTTAAAAAGAACTGCTGCAGTCTGAGTGTCTAATTCAAGGCAGATCCTTGATGACTCAGAATCAGGACTTAAAAAGAAAACGTCTGTTCCAGCCAAAGGACAAACCTCAATATCACTTTTGCTGTGAACTACAGTGGAAACAGACCTGAGACCTTCTTTTTGCAATGAGGAAGTAATATTAATGCTAGTGCATTATCAAGAGTACAGTACCATTCATGTCCCTACCGTCCCACCTAATCCTAGTCACTGTTATCTATACAAATATTGAAAAAATTAGCACATCCAAATCTAATTTTCCAGGTTCCTAACTAACTGTGGCACAGTGCTGCTGATTTTTTTCAAAAAGGACAGATGTTTTGCCTTAGATTTGGGGGGGGGTTAATTACAGAACCATCTGAATGAATCTGGCAAAATCTTTTGAAAACACTGATCTGGCTAAAAGCCAAAATATTTGGCTCCATCTATTGGATCAAAGAATTAATCTGAATATATATATTTTTTAACAATTTGTATGTAGGCTCCTACCATTGAAAATTTTGACCTATATCTTTTTTAAGTAAAACCTAAAATCCTTTGTAAAGTTAGGCTGGCAAATCTATACTTGCATGTCTAAGTATGGATTTAAAAGCCAATTTCAGATCTATTTCAATGAAGAAGCAGACAGAGACCTTCTAGAATGGAATGAGCAGCTTTGCTGATAGACAGACATCATATCAAAGGCTCGTACATCCAGTTGTTCCCCCTCACTTCTACCTCTCTAACCTCAGGAACCCACTCACTTGTGTATTAATGAAAGGCAGGAAGAAGGGAAAAAATTAGCCTTAGCCAAATAATAAGCATCTGTTTTGCTTATTGCCTTAGCAATTCTTACTAACATTATACAGTAACACAGTTCCCAGGAGATTAAGATTTTAAGCGTTTTACTTCCTAATAGTCTTTCATTTTCCACATAAACATTGTGTTAATGGATTAAAGCCTAATAAATAAGTTCTTCTGAATGCGATGATTAATTAGTTATGAGTTACTTGGACCTTTTGGTTGAGCAACATTTGCTGAAGTGAAAGGTCATAAAAATCCTGTGCTGTCTGTGCTGATCTCTGCTACAAGACCTGTGTTACAACAGGCTCTTTTGGCAGAATTGTCAGTGGCAGATTGCAATTTCATAAGTTTTCTGTAAAGCTGCAAAGTTCTCCCTAGCAAAGTACAGTACTTTTTTGGTTCCTTCTTTGCAGAAATGTTCAGCACCAGTCTGGGTGAGCTAAGTTTATAATTTCTATTCAAACTGTGATCACTTACCAATAGCTTTCCTGATCTCTACCACAACTGGGACATGATCATGAAAGAGTAAGCTACTTCTGTGTGGGAATTGTAGCCCCTGGTAGCAAAGGCTGGGAACAAGCTTCTGGCACAGGTCCATGCAGGCCAGCTAACTTGTGAAGACACTCTGGAGCCAGTATTGCTCATGCTATAGCTGGAGAAGACTACAGCTGGATCACGTTGAACCATTTTTCTTACTCCAGAGTTGCCAGCAGCATGTGACACACCTCTTCCATTCTGTCATGAGTCAAGCACGTCTCCAAAGCTGAATCAGTGCTGTCCCTAAGCTTGACTACTTCTAGCAGACCTTTCTGTCTCCATCCTTCTTGGCTACCTCACAACTTTCTCACGATGCTGCTGATAACAGATGTCAGTATTTTGGGCTGACAAAATTATATGAGGACAGGCAGGCTGTCCCAAAATGCATCATAAACCAATTCATAAAAGCCTACTTTCAAAGGCATAAGCTCTGAAAGATGAGCATCACACAGTTTTTAAGAGTTATGAGATGGACGCAGGTACTTAGGGCCTGGGACATCTCACAGAGAAGCCATTTGGATAGGTGAAGCATATGACTTGGTTCACTTGTCAAGCCTTAGCAATATACAGCTGCCCATCTATCAGCATAGACATATCCTAAATATTAGGATAATTCCACAAGCATGTGGCAAAAAAAGAGGCAAGTTAATTTTTCTAAATTATTGCATTCCTCTTCTGATCAACACTGAAAGGGTTTGATTAAAGTTATTGAACAGAATATATCATTTAAATGCACTAAGTTCTGTCAAAGGCAGAATGATCAACATATACACATTGGCTCGTCCTTATGTTTTGTTTTATATGATAAACACCTGTGACTTAAAGGATTTACCCTCTGTTTTTCATTCAGCAAAGGAGTTATACATTTTCTATTGCTTGTAGATGTTTTGCTACTATACAGCTATATATATATATGTATACCCACTGAATATAAGAATTACTTTGAACAACTTTGTTCAAAGACAATAAAAATGCAGTTTTCATGGAGAGTTATCTGTCAGTCTCCTCAGTGCATAGAAATTAGAGTAGGAAAGAACTTTCAAGGCAATGAGCTTCTCTCCTTTAATCAATTAATCTAGACTCTTGTCCTTGCAAGATTTTTTACTGCATTATATTTACTACCACTTTATCTAAAATGAGATAAAGACATCATAAATTACAAATTTCTAACACTTAGTCTGGCAGATAATTTCTGAAGTCTTCTATTGTCAGGAAGCTTTTCACAGATGCCAAAATGTGTGTGTTATTAATCATTAATCAGAATAGCAAATGCTAGAAATAGAAACATACCAAGCAAGCTTTTTTCCTTCTTTTACTATTTCTGTTGGTACTGCCAATGAATTGAGATCAAACTATTTTACAGACACTGATTCTTCCATAATCACTTGGGGGTTGTTACAAATCACAGTGCTTCCAGTCAATAGCTCTGAGACACATATGAAAGCTGGCTCTCTTAGTAGAGGTCTTACAGAGTCCCAGGAAAGCTGGCTTTTCAGGTTGCCAGCACCTTTTTTGCTTTGCTCATTATCATCGTCATGTTATGGATACACCTACAAAGCATTTACAGCATTGGCATCCTGAATGTATAGGATGGAGCAGGGTGATGTGATGGACAGGCACCAGCATTTGGGATTGAATGGCATGGATGCCTCAGAACGTAAGTACATAAGATGGGCAAGGGCCACAGTACTTATACCACCACATTGCCTGGGGTACAGGATTCAGCAGACCAGGTGCCAACCACGGGGTCCTGGAGGGGGACATATGACAAGTATGAGGTGACAGTTGGAAAACTCTTATGCTCAGAGCATGCAACCAGACAGATCTGCACATGTGCATGGTGACTTGGCCTCTGAGTTAGCTCAGTAAATGCCACCTGCAATTGCAAAGCAAGGTAACAGCATAGCTTGGAAGAGAATTCAGAGAGAAAATTTTAGACCAAAAGGCATCAGTGGGATTTTGGCTACCAGGTCCGATGGGATCAGGGTATCACCTGCCCAGGATTTCAGCCTTTTCATTTTGAATTCAATCCACTGGAACATGCTACTGTTTTATGCCCTTTACCTTTTACCTTATCCCATTCCCTTTAGTTATTTCTCTTACTCAATTCTTCACTTAGGTTGTGCACACATGGGTGTGCTTGATAGATTCTCATAAGTAATTCTGTTTGAGAAACCCAAGAAAGAAAAAAAATTGGTTTTATCCCCTTATGCACACTACCCCGTAACCATAGCAGAAGTACAAAACAAAAAACCCACTTCTTCAGTAGCTGAGAAAGCAGATCCACATGCAAATACTAGCAAATTATTTGAGTCAGAAATTCCCATATTGAAACTCTTTCAAAGGTAGAATGGCCCTTGACACTTACTACTTAATCTTATACTTAGTTGTTTCATATTAGCCTGTGCAGCTATTTCTGTAGAACCCCTGGCTTTCACTGCATGTGTTTAGTCTTTTCTTGTTGATAAATTCTCAGTCTGATAATCGTCCTTCCCACTTGTTGCTAGCTTCTCCCTATCCACATCAGCAATAAAATATTAGAGTTCTTTATTGCACACTGAAAACAAACAAGCCTAGGATTTTAAAAGACCATTTGATTTCTATTTATGATCCTAACATCCAAACACTCTATTGAAAATCTCAGTGTACAAGAACTCCTTACTGATCCAACCTAAAATAGAGGGGAGAAAAAACCTGAGGGAGAAATATTTAGCAGAAAACGAAAGTTAGAAAACAGCAAAAGCCTGTTTTGTGAAAATGACAATAAAGTTTACTGCTTACTGTTCCATTTAAAATCTTTGGGTTTTACTAATAGAAACTGGAAAAGTAAATTCTTTAGCAGAAAGGTGGATGAAGACAATTCTACAGAAAGCCACATTTTTTTTTGTAGAAAAATTCAAGCATGCTGTTGTCTTTGTTATCCATCTAAACTGTACTTACAAAGATTATTCCTTTACTGTCCTGTCATTCCTGCATTATGATCACAATTGCACTTACTCGGAATACTAAATCTTACTATAGCCATTTCAAAACACGAATGATGTTCGGGGCTTCCCTTCATAGTGAAAACACAACGTGGCCCAAATTGCTACCACTGAGCTTTTCCTGTCAGGTCCTCAGCAGACTCGTGGCCTGAGGAATAAGAGAGTGAATCTTTATCCAAAGACCTACAGTAACTTCAGAAAACTATATTCAACCTGAACTGCACACCTATCCCCTGTATTTCTGTTGGGTCAGTACAACATCACTCCTAGCCCCCCCTTGAACAGAGAAGGCTCCCTGTCACGAGTGCATCCAAATTGACACATTTGGCCTAGCTTTACTCTTTGCTAAGCTGCTAACACCTCAAGTTTTATCTCTTTAATCAAGTACGAAAAGAGAGCTATCAGACAGAGGGCAGGGACCGATGGAAAGCTGGGGCTGAAAAGAGGACTTTCTGATGGATATTGTTTACAGTCTTCAGTGCAATTCAGTTTCACCTCACTGAAGCAGGAAACAACCTCTGAGACAAAGATCTCCTCACTGCTGTCCTGGCAACACAGCGACAGCACCAGAGCACTGAACAGAGGCCCATGGAAATGTAACTCTAAAGGATAAGGCTTATCATAACATATAATGTGTAATTACACCACTCTGGAAGAAAGCAAATTTTTATGTTTGAGTGAAATGCATAATCAATAATCAACAGGTCCTTTCAGCTTGTAGCTCTCCACCCACACTGTGCTATTGAATAACAATGGTGTTTCACTGCAGTAGCTCCAGGCAATGCTCTGAAATGCAGTTTGTTGACATAAATTCTCCTGTTAATCTTATTTTTCTGAGGATTAATATATTTGCAGGTTTTCCTCAATATGAAATTAGCTACACTTATGGTCTTTACTCAGGTTTCATATACAGGGTCTCCCCAAGTGTTAAATCTTGGAACGTTTATGCATGTAAACCAGCAAAAATAGGGCAAAAATTCTAATAAGCACTTTTCCTCTTTTCTATTAAGTGTGATTAGTCATTATGAGTTCTCATAAACCCAGGATTATTTCAAAGCTAGGAAATTTAAACCATCCCTCTAGTTAGTAAAAACTAATTTATTTGCTGTTTTTTCAAAGTAGATAAAACCTTTTCTCTTCATCAATAAAAGAATCAAAAATTGAAATTTGATCAGTTATAATCTTGATTATTAAAGCACAGCTAACATTGATTGGCATCAAGTGTCTGATGAACTGTTGCACAGTCAAGTGATTAAATCCTGGATTCAGTACTGATATTAAAGAGCACCTTTTAAAATTCACACTTTTTATTTTGTATATTCATTTCCATAGTGCTCCAGCTATAAAAAGATCTATAAAACTGAACTCTTATATCATCTGTTTTTTGTCATTTTTACATTTTTATCATTAACATCATACCAAATAGAAATTAAGATAAATTAAGCACAGTAACTACTTTAAAACTAGTTAAAAGTTGTTGCACATTATCTGTATTTAGTATAAAATAGAACCTGTTGAAGCATATGCATCCTAGATGCATAAAAGGAATAACATAAAAAAGACGCCTGAATAACACACTTGTTCAAATAAATGCAAACCAGTTCTCATTTATTCTGCAAATTTCTGTCAGAAGCATACGGTGCCTGGGGTTTCTCACTTCCTATATATTTGACCTTGGAGCTCAGGATGAACACTCCTGACTTGGTGGTTCCAGAACAGTTCATCTATCTTTTTCATTGCACCACTTTAAGAAATAAATGGACTCAGTGCATGACTCATGCAGTATGTTACCTAGAAATTCTCCAGAAGAAATCTTTCTTTGATTGCAAGGCAAGAAGCTTTTATGGTTCATACAGCTATTCTTAGCAATTGCATAGCAATTTCCATCTGCAGATCACCATAGAGATTAACAACTGATCTGTATCAATTTGCTCCATCCAAGTCTCCTCATGATTAATTGCTTCATAAAGACGTTACCTCAACATTCACTGCAATCACAATCCAAGATACCTGCTTCAGAGGCTCCCCTCAGAGCATGCCTCCCCGTGCTGAGCAGTTTCTGTGTCGGCACCAGGAGGTGAGCCCCCAAGGTGGGTGTTCCCAGCACACACCTCATCAGGTCCTCAGTGCTCTGAAACAAGACTTCACACTGGGCAGCTAAGTCCCCCAATACTGTCTGTGTTGCCTGGCTGACTAACCCAGGTTTTATCAGTGTGAATCTTTTTTACTTTCCCTGTGCAATTTATATATAAACATTCTGCCCATGAAATAAAAGGAGCTCATCCGTGTGCCTATGCTCTCGTAATTTGTAACTTGAATAATATTAGCGTCAGGTTTGCCTTTTGTGAGCATTCATACATAGAAGCAGCTCACTGGCAATGAAAAGAAGGGATCAGAACAACTAATAAAAGGAGCTGAATCAGATTATTTTTGTTGTATTGACCCAATGTATTGGATTGAGTGACCAAGCTTCTTTTTCAAAGACAGTTTATTGTCACACTACCAGCAATTTTCTTGCTACACTTGCAGCACAGCTCCACAGAGGGAGGAGTGTTATCCCAATCTGCTCCCACGGTCCCTTCCATCTCATGCTTGAAAGCATTAAAGTTTTAATGCTACATTAAATGTCTTACAAAATGTCACTGGTTGCAGAGTACAGATAATCCCCCCACCCCCAGTAAAGCAGGGTGAAAGACCCCAGAGCGAGCTGGGCTCTCAGCAGTGGACTCTAGTGTAATGACTAAGAACAAAATCCATACATATCATCTCATCTCTAGGCTGTAACAAAAATCTAATGCATCAAGATATATTACATCTTTTTTTCTTTAAAGGTGCATATACACTCTGTTAATTGAAGAGCAGACACTGGAAATAAACAGGTGATGGCTTCTTGCTGTAAATAATTTATTTGGCATTGTAATAAACATAACAGCTCTTTCTGCTCTCAGTCCACAGCTTTCCTCACCTAGCTACTACTGCTAGACTAATTGTCCTTGCTGGCAAATATATTTGTATTATACGAGCCTTTCCATTAATGCTCTGAGATTAAATGTCATAAAATTAGATGTGTTTTTCAGTAACACTTGAAAATGTAGTACCTGAATTACAGCAATGGCTGCAACAGTGCAGCTGTAAACATGATACGTTACTCTGAAAAGAGAGTCTAAAAATTTTTATTGATCTTAAAATATTCCATGTGGTTTAAAGTTAGTGTTACGATAGCAATAGCAGGATTCAGCAAAGAATTTCACCTCAAATCACTTCAGCATCTACAGCTAGTGCCAGAAAATGACCACAGTATATATGGTTACCCAGATCAAGGTGAACCATAGGGCATATAGAAATATACATACATATAAACGCACACATATAAGAGCTTTCTTTTTTAAAACTTGTTCTTCAACTGAGCTACTTTGTACTCTCTTAAGAAAACAGATAGGAGAGGTGAAATGGTATCATATCTCCGGGATGCATTTAGAAAATATCTTTGCAGCTGAAAAAATGGAGCATTATCTGCTAAATTAAGCGTGGCCTTTTGAAGGAGACAGTCAAGTTCCAGCTGCTGGAGAAAAGGAACATTTATTTAGGAGAGAAAAAAACAGTGAAAATATGTTTATTGTATTACCCAGGGCCTTTTTCACTCATCCTTTCGTACGTTTTCATGAGATCCTAATGAACAATTAGGAACCAGAGCACAGGGTGAAATCAGGAGCCCACCCAGCCCAGAACACAGTGCCTCGGAGGAAAACATGAAACAGGAGACTGAGTCTCCACTGGCCAATATTCCCAGCAGGACTTTAGTATTCAACCTGGTTGTTTTTCTTGCTTCCTGGTTTATTGAGGGGTATGAATGCCATCTGCAACAGAAATCATAGTGCCCATCACGAACTGAAGGACCTCAAGCCCTCACCATGCACTCAGAGGCTGTCTGAACACACTCCCCTGCATGGTGCCTCCCTGAGCCAGCTTCCCCTGCTCACTGCTGGACCACGACCCTCCAGCCATTGTTTTCCAGCTGTTCTGACACTTTTTTGTTGTGTAACTTCAGATACAAAAGCAACAGTTATTGTTGAAAAAGGAAAGAGTAGAAAAGTCACAAGTATTATTATGAAACAATAATTCTGTCAAGAGCAATCTGAACATTCAGCATCACCAACTACTAAGCCCTGCTAAAACCTCTGTTGTAGTATGACCCTGTTTCTCAGCCCAGAAAGCAGTATTTTTCATCAGCCTAATTATTTCATAGGAAACATGAATGCAAATATGACATTAGGTAGTGAAGCAGATGTATTTGGTGACAGCCTTACAGCTGTGCAGAAGAGTCATGTAATATAACATTTTTTCAATTGTTCCAATTATTGCTCCCAGATATTAAAAACTGCTGGTTTGCACCTGGCAAATAACCAAAGCCGGAAGACATCTTTATTACCATACTTTTTTTTCCTCTTCATTTTTAAAATAGATTTAAGGATTTAGATCAATTACAGTGGAAACCAAATTCTTGTGTGTCCCCCAAAAGCTATACAAGTAGCAGCAGCACTCAAGGGCACATATTGACCCTGAGTGAATAAAATGCTTTACCCTCATCTGTGAGTTCATGCTAATGAAGACTCCTTCAAGATCCTTGAGTGCTGCTCTGCTGATATTCCAAAAGAGGTACTAACTTCAGTCATTTTTCATGGACTGAATCACACAACTCCAATCACCTCTTCTTTCTCCTTCTCTGTTATCTATAGAAAAATCCTTGAAGCTATCTATCTCTAATCACACTGATAATAATTCAGTTCCAAAGTAGTGAATAAAAAACAATACAAGGATTGGAACAGGACAGAATGCTGGCCCAGAAAGCTATAAATCTATGAAAAATAGCACTGTTCAACAGCTGTCCAGATTTAATTTTAGGATAAACAGTAGAACACACCACCTCTTGTTCTGCCTAGCATTGATTTAATAGTTGCAGTACTAATTTAAATCATTTAATTTGCAGAACTTTTAGGTCCATCATCTGTTCCCACAGCTCAGTCAATACCACGGCTCAGCTCACACAAGAAATTGATCTGCAGGCCACTCTTTACAAGACAGATTAACTTTTGTCGATTGATTGATTGGCCTCTGTCCACTACACATACTAATTTTGGACTATTTAAAGCTCATAAGGCTTTATATAGTGATTCATTGATTTCACAGAGTAATAAAATGATGAATGGGTGTTCAGCCAAGAGCAGACAACTGATGCAAGCTCGAGGAGAGAGACCAAAATAATCCCCACAGAGTGCAAACTCGCAGCTGCAATGCCCTCTCTGTTTCTGTTCAGATTTTCCCCAGGTGGTTGGTAGTTCACTCTTCCAACCCACGCAGACCAAAGCAATACTTAGGACAACTCCAGGCACTTTTACCAGGCCTGTGCCTCAAGGGGTGCTCTGCTGCCTCCCAGCCCTAACGTTCAGATAAACATCTCCTGGTTTAAACACAGCGCAAGACCCAGCCTGGTCCTGGCTTCATCATAGAAGATGCCAATGGACTCACTTTTTACAGTCTTTGCTTCTGTCTCTCTTGTCTCTTCGTGGGGCATAGTGAAGATTTGATCACTCTTCATTAACGCTCTAAAAATCACATATCCTTTCTGGAGATCAACTTAAGTATTATTGTTATTGGCCTATGATTTCATATACAAACGAATGCAATACACATGCCCAAAGGTAACCAAAATAACATGTTTTCCTGATAAAATATCATGTCTTTAAAAGCAATTTCATGTGAAATTAAGACATTTCTGGTGTTTGAGAAGGTTTTGTATTCATTCAGTTATCTCCTAAAATTTCCCAGTTGACTGAAGAACTGATCTCACCATCCATTTTTGTGCAGCCACCCCCATCACAACACAGCTGGGAAGCACAAACCTGAACTTTTACTCAGTGCTTTTACCAGGTAGGGTTTAAGGTGTAAACAAAATCTTTAGTATATATAGCACTGCTGACAATCTAGTCGCTGCAGGATACCAGCTGAGACCACCTTCCTTCTGCAATTGCAGTTCAGATTGCCAGTATGGATGGAGGACTGTTTTCCAGAGAGTGAGCCTTGTTTGCACTGATTTCTCTTATTGGTCTGCTGTATTCAAAGTCTTTCAGCTTACAATGTTAAGATGTGTGAATTACATATGCAGTTTGGTCTCTGTACCTCGGCAGTATTGTGTCTTATAAACTGAAACATGTAATAACAATGATTTTCTCTTCAGCATTCCACAGTATTTTATATTACAAAATCTTGATGCCTAGAAAATAAGCACCATCACAATTAAATAATAAACATCAATCTGGAATATCAACCAGCACCTGGACACATGAAGTATTTCGACCAGAGGAAAACCATCCAGCTCATTCTTTGTTGGAATCTGCAGAATTATGTTGGCTCAAGGAACCTGAAACAAAGCCTCTTCCTTTCTGCAGGTTATAGTGTCAGGATTTATTTTCAGACAGTCTGTTAAGTACTTTGTATGCTCCCCACAAAAATCTCCTTGGAAGAAGATTTATATATATATATATATATATATAGTTATTACAAGCACAGCTGATTCATGCATGTCTCCACAACATGCTGCTTCAATTTTATCTTGTTGCCATACCATATGATTTCGAACTACCACTTCAGCCCACTCCAAATTCCATCAAATGGCTTCAAAGGAGATGATAAATGGCCAAGGAAGAAAGCACTTCAATGCAAAGTCTTTTCTGAGCTACACTTTGTAAATGAGCAGTAACTCTTTTGATTTCATTGAAATTACTCTGATTTCTACACCAGCATAACTATCTGGCTCTTCATTTTCCTCTTCCATCAGAGATATATATACATTTTGTATTTAGAGATTTTGTCATGCTGAAAAATGAATCTTCCACACAACTTCCTACTGGTTGGAATGCATTTGAAATGGAACTTATTAATTGGCATGTCATTAGACTATAGCTTTTCCAATTAGGCAATCTTTGGAACTTCAACTAAACTGTTAATTGATGTTACTGCCCTCAAATTACCAGATTTTGTAGATACAAATAAAAAGGAAAAATATAGAAGATCCAGAATTAATAAAAAATGGCAGCAGGTTTTCATTTCCAGACTGGTGTTTGTATCCTTTTAGGACAACTATACAATACTGGCTGAGTGCCCCAAGAATATATATGCGCTTTTTCATTTTATTAATTATTACATTGTCTTTGTGTGCTCTGAAATAAGGATACTTTCTCAAACACAGCTCTACAACCAAGTATTAACAGGACTCCTGAGTCTGCCTCAGAACCTGGAGCTAGAATTTCTTAATGCCTGCCAAAAAGGAATGTTTTTCAACCTCTTCCTATACAAAAACCTTTCTGAAGACAAAAAAAAAAAAAAAAATTATCAGCTGTCTTCTGCAGCATCAACATCACCGTGCTCATTTACAAGCAAGTAAAAATAAATTTTCTGTTCTAGTTTATCAGGTTTATTTTTACCCATCCTTTTCATTTGCTGGTTGCATGCATAGGAATGTGTGTTTGCAGCTGTAGTTGTACATTTGCAAATATTTCACAGGCTGTTTTTTCATGTCTTACAGAAACACAGCCACAGCCAAAAGGTGCTGAAGCCTGAGTGTTATTATGCTGGGAGGCAGCTACGAAGTACAGACCTGGAAGTCCAGAAGCTCCACTGTTGCATTGCCACTATGCAGACCCTCCTTTATATGTATTTGGGAGGGGAGCAAGGAGACTTGAAGGCAGCTGCTGCTTCTTTCAACACCGCAGAGGGATTTGTGAATCCTACCATCATATGCGGTTAGTCCTGATTAGTTCCCTGTTGTTGAGAAAGAGAGAAGGTAAGGCTGGGACCCAGCAGGATAAGCCCAGCAGTTTGATCTACCTGCTCTCCCTACCACCCACTCTAGAGGGCTTCTTGCCCTGGGTGACAGGCTGGCATTCCTGCCCCAAACAGGCTGCAGCATACACAGGTACCCACTCTGCCTTTGGTCTGCATGGATATCTGGTCCTGAGCCGGAAGAGGTTTTGCCAGGATTCTATAGTCATGCATTTACCCAGGTCTTTCCTGCTGTCTTCCAGAATCTGACAGCCTCTAGCTAGGAGGGGGAAGAGGTTATGAGCTCTTATGACTCACACCTAATTTAGGTGCAACTACAACTATAGGAGCTAAAGTCATGGGAACAGTAAGACCTGTACAGTCCTAGGAGAGAAAACAGAGTGGTATCTAAACTGTACATTTCTAACAGGTAATCTGCTTCTCACCAGGATGCTTGCCAAGTTCTTGAGAGAAAGGCTGACATACACATAACAGACCTGAAACATTAGCCCGGCTCAAGATCCCATTACAAGAGCCTTCCTCCTTCAAGAAATCAAATAATGAAGATCTGCTGCATGAGGGCTGCACTCTGCCCCCTCCCTCCCTGTCAGAGGGCAGCAGTGACCACCAGCAGGGAAATCCCCTTTTGCAGGGTGGTGGCCAAAGGAGGAATTCTGGGGTACCCACTGCAAAGCATGAGGGAGCAGAGGTCTCTGCAGAAACCATCCCCTTTTGCACAGGGAAAGAGCCACCAGGCCTGTCAGAATCCTTGATGTGCAAGAGTCACGGGAGATACTCATTTAACCCTTCCTCTTTATAAAGCAGCAGTAAGAGAAAAGATCAGGGGATTTAGGGAAAACCAAGAATGTGGTGGACAGTGGATATGGGTCATAAAAGAAGGTTCAAGATGGTGAAGACTTCTTTAATTGCTTAATATGTGCTTTTAAATTAATTGTATAGAATATATTAAAATTAATTTAGCATATAGACTCTAGTTGTGCATCAGGGTTGTCGTGGTTCTCATGCCTAAAAACATAGCACTATACCAGCTACTAGGAAGACAATTAACTCTATCCCAGCTGAAACCAGAACAGTAAATGTACAAATAGCTCAGTATCCTGCTGGGAAATTGTTTGAAGAGATTGGAGCAAAGGCAATATTGTGGTTCCCACCACAGGGCTTGGAGAAAGCTATGCTCTCCCATCCTGGTTTTGCCTCTTGGCCTCTCCAGTCCTGTGAATATAGTTCCCTACTTTAAAAGGAGGATATTTAATTATAGCTGGATATTTTAAGTTCAGGAGAGAGGAAGGAGGGGAGAAGCAAACAGTTTTAAAGATAAAACAATTGCCTTTTGTTTATTTTTTCTTTTATATGGGAATTCTACTGCCTTGCTCTTATTTACTCTTACTGTAATTTAAAGTGACATCTGTGTTTAAAACAAACAAGGAAAAAAGAATCTGTATGTACTACCAAACACAGAAAATAGAAAAAATGTTGACTAGTAAGAACTTCTCAAAATACTGTCACAGATAGGGTAGTTGCCTGGGACTCAGAGATTCTGTGGTTTGCACCTACTCATATCACTCTTTTGCCACTGAGACACACAGAAGCTGAGGTAGCATTACTGGCCTATTTTGTGAATTGCTTGGAGACCAATGGATGAAAAGCAGATAAGAGCAGGAATATAATTAAACAAGGATCCAGCATCTTTCTTGTTCCCTTCCCCAGCTCTCACACCAATATGATTTGGCATTAGGCAAATAGAGAGGATTATTCACTCTAAATCCCTAGTTAGACAGAATAAATCAACAGCTGCAAGCCATATGATAATACCATGTCCCCTATCACAAGGATTACCCTTGAGACAGATGAACGATTCTGGTTGGAGATCTGCTCCATGCAGCCCATTCCTCAGCAGGTTGGGTTGCCTTCAGACCACTTAAGGCAGCAATTACTAGCATATAGTTTGCAGAGAGCTTCCTGGGAGACCCTCCAGGCTTACTCATGCCATGGGAAATAATGTATTGAAATTGAGGCTGACAGAGAAAAACACTATAACATCCGTGGTGTGCTACGGGTTAGGTGCTGGTGATCATGGGTGTAGGATGTGTGGAAAGGGAAGGGCAGAACCAATGCTCTCCATGGAAAGCTCTCCTATTCAGTGTCAAAATGAAGTACACGTGAGTCTGTGCTGCTCCACTGCGTTATCCCCCAAATATCTGTTCTTCATACAGACCTATGCAGAAAAACCTGCAATGGGCCTGGGGATTTCCTTTTCGTAGGGACAGAGGTTCAGATTTAACATTTTAATTTCAAAATCTGTAAAACTGCTATTAATGGAAATGTTTGTATTATAGTATGGCCAACAAGTGGAAATTATGCAGAAAAGTTCACAGCTTTTTTCCTTTCTTTTTTCTAACAAAATTACTGCAAGTAGTAGACTGTATGAAACCTTCCTTAATCATTTCAATAGCATGCCACAACAGAATTTACTCTGCTGAAATCCACAAAACTGTGGATTTCGATACTGCTTAATAAATATGGTGAGCTGAAGTTAGATAACTTTCAAAGTGGGCAAAAATGTTTTTCTTGGGCACAAACCTGTAACATTGGGGAGTTACAAGCTGGGAAGGTAACAGAGACTATTTCACAAGTCTCTTTATATAGTTGCTATTGCAAATCTTAAAAGTATATATTAAAAATTTATCTGGATGGCTTTATTCTACTTTCCTTTCACCTCTTCTCCTATAAATGCATCAGAAGCAGATACAATAAAAAAGGAGGAATATTTATCACCTTCATTCCTTTAACAAGATCTGGGCATCAGCCTTTTCTAATAAAATTACAGTGTGTGATTAAGTCCCAAGATATAAAGTGATGGAAACAGTGCAGAAATTCAAAGCTATGTCATTAATAGGTGATATTTGCACAGTGCTGGACCAGATAAGATGCAAAGAACTTAAGGTCTCAGAACTTAAACCTGCATTTTATCCAGAATTCATTTCCTCTACTCACATTCTCAGCAGCTACATGGCTATTGCTGCACAGTTGAGAGGCTTTGTTAGCCAATCTACAAATTTCTCTTGTATTGAAAGAGAGAAAATGGGCAGCTTTCCATACTAATAACATAGTAAAGAACTGAAAAAGCTGCACATCAGGCTTTATATTGTCAAAGGTGTTACCGGGATAACATCAAAAGTTGGGATGAATAAAAATTACCATTAAGGAAACATGAGAACCAAAATACACTGTCATTGTATTAAAAAGTACCTTCATTAATGCAGTTTTCAAAGACCTTTACAGGATTGAGGGTTGGCAGCTAAATTTTGAAAATACAGTATTAAAAGGAGTAGTAATAGAAGAGTTGCTTTTTTAAAAAAAAATAAAATCCTTTATTTCAGGGGTTTTCAGGTAAAAAGAAGAATACATTATAACTCATCACTAATCACTAGATTGGCTTCTGTTTCTCATCGAAATATAGTATGTCTAGGTTATCACTTCACTTCTAGAAATGAGATGTAACAAAGACTAAATAAATTTGATCATGCTGGGAAGATATCAGAAAAACATACTGGGATTTTTTTTTTCATACACTCAGGTAATGAACATTTCATGTCCACATGTGATAATGCTTTTTCTGACATGATTTTATATATCTATAGAGATAGAGGTCTATAAGAGACCTCTAAAGTCAAAGGAAGGTTAAATTCTTGGGTGTCTTTAGTTCTGACAACAACAGCTGATATATCTCCACACTGAAAGCCCAAAGCCCATTTGTCTGGTCCATATTTAGAAGCTAATAAACAGATGTCAACATCTGAGTTAGTTAGCTAGACTCCCTTCAGTATCAGAGGGGAGAAACTGGCATTCCTAAAGGGCAATTCACTCAATATTGAAGACTTCTATTGTAGGAGGAGAGGAATCATCCCATAAAGGTGCTGCTTTGCCAGTGAGGATAACCTGGACAAAGAGCTCAGAGCTGATGTATACATGACAGGTATCTCAAGTTAGAGGAGATGAATTCTACCATAAACCTCTATGTCCAACATCTCACTAGTACAGGAGGCTCATGATTAATTCTTCTTAAGGGGAACATTTGCAGCTGGCAAGAAGTCCAACACACAGTGTTTATGTACAGATATTATTCTCCCAGAGAGAGAAATGTAAGCAGGCCAAAGATCAGTTATGTGCATTATACATTTTGCTGTACTGTGCTATTCCTATCTAACTTTTCACGAAACATCTTTCAAGGTCTTCTGGGACTGCAGTCTTCATTTGGGGCTGAAATAGCTGTTCAATAAAGATAGGAGGCATCTGTGATTCTGAGCAAATATATGCTTTGGCTCAGAGGCACCAGAGTTCTGGGATGCTGAAAATCAGCATATCATTGCCTTCTGAATCTGTCAGGTGTCACTCCTGAAGGAATCTAAAAGAAATTCTGATAGCCTGCTGGCTTTGATAGGCAGAGGTTCACAGGTGCACTAAAGCTTCCTCTTGGGTTCAGCTTACAGGAGGTGACAGACAGTGAACTGTAGCCTAAGCAGAGAAAGGCCTCCTTTGGGAAAAGCCTTCCAAGAGAGCTTTCATCAACGCAGAGCACGGCTCTTTACATTTCAATCCCACTGCTTATTATTCTATGGAACTTTCTTGCCAAAAATAACCACAAAAGGGTCAGAAGCTAAGCCAAAGGTCCATCTAAGCATGGCTAACATTTACTAGTTCACAAAGTTTTCAAAAACATGCACATTACCAGCCGGGCTCTGACAACAGAACTTCAGCATATGGAAAAGAAAATCCGCTTTTTCAAACTAAAAATAAACACTAGATGTTCTGCTGCTTAATTTAACTGCCAGCATTTCTGATTCTTCCTTTTGCATTCTGTAAACCCATATCTTAAATTTAGAACAAGGGTGATGGACAAATCAGGCTGGAGAAAAAGGGAGGTCCCACATCTCAGCCTCAACTTTGCCTCACATAGTTTCAGAAAGCAGGCATCAGCCAGCGCTTTTCTTGTGTGTAAATACGGGACAGAGGCAGCACTAACCTGAATGTAAAGGATCCCTGCAGTCACCCAGCCAGTTTCCTGCACTGTGAGGAGAGGACTTGTACTGCTCTAGAAAGTGCTAACAAAATAACGGATGTTCCCTTAGCTTCTCCCTGCTTTGTGAACACAGCTGAAAACCTGGGATCTTCATAAACCCCACCTAAAGTACAAGGGATCAGTATGGTACAAGCCCTCTGTTATAGTCTTTATTTTTGCAACTCACTCTTCCAGCAGAAAAAAAAAAGCAATATAGGAAGGCAGTAGAAAATACTAAAGCCTTTGATTTTGAAACAATCCGTATGGAAAAGGACACTTTTCTCATGTGCTGCAGTTTGTTCCTACCAGAATGGCTTTTTTACAGATGGATGCACTTACTGAGCTGGACCACCCAGGAACTCATGATAGATGACAGAATAGAAGCCCAAAGCCTTGCCTTTAATTTCTCTATGCTAACCTTGATCTTCACAAAATAGAGGCAGCACATTCATGAGGAGCCAAGGGGCTCTCCTCTGTGAATGTGCATCAGTCAGTTTTCCCTTCAGAGGCTGCCTAAGTAGTGCTCCAAAGGGCTGTGCAAGTGTGGAGCTAAACACCGCAACCAAGGAGACAAGATATTCCACTTTGTTGCACAACATAGGACATGCTCTATTTACATTTTATTTCATCTCACTGCTTAGAAGACGAAAGTAATTTTTCTGATAGCAAATCTTTGAGGGGTGACATTTTTTAGCTAATGAAGTCTGGAGCCACACTGCCCATCATGAAATTACAGAATAGGAAAGTTTTGAGATGTAAAAATCAATTCAGAATATTAGTCAGATTTCAGCAGCAAAAATAAAATAATTTTTAAAAGTTATATTTTCTGAAACATTGTCTATATTTATAACATTCTTCCCATTGTGACAGGACTGTGGCCAAAGCACTTTTCATAGCAACCCCTGTTGCCTCAGAGGCAGTAACATCAGAAAAATAGAGTTAGATCCCTATAATATTGATGGAATTATTTTATTTCTTAGTCCCTTAAAACTATCTTTAACTACTTAACCAGTAAACATCTCTGAAAATAGCTAGAAAATATGCTTGCATATTTTGACAATGTAATTATGTTTATATTTAAAAGCCATCATTAATAATGCTTTTGATTTTTAAGTATTATGTTAAATGAAGAAACTAAATTATGGTACAGTATTTCAGTTTTAACAACATAAATTAAGAAAAATACAATATCTCTAAGAAGTAGTTCTGGAAATAATTTTGGCAATTAAAAAAATATTGCTTCCTTAATTATCACAGATTGCCTTCATCAACTTTAAAGCAGGGTGCTTCTGTCATAGTAGAGTATTTTATATTAAATGCACATGTACGTACAAACACACAACTAATTCCAATATAAAAATTATTTTCAGCCTTTCTCTGTACGCAGATTAATACATAATTTCTGCAGAAACATTTGAAGCATCTAAAGAACAGCAGGACATATTTTGCTTTCATCCAAAACATTTATAACTGTCATTTGTGAATACTCAAAATCACTCAGAGTGGGAGGGGAAAATTCTTTCACTGGCTGTAATGGTGGATGAAAAATGTATGTGCTTCAGGGAAAAGGAAATAGTTCTAATATGCACTAAGGCATCTGAGGACAAGGGCAGGGGAGAGCAGGGGGCTGTTTGTTGTTGAACATTTCCTAGAAGACAGCATCTATAAACAAGCTATGTCTACTAATAACTAAAAACACAGAGATTTCAAAGTTAGAAAGAGTGGAAAAAACTCTTCAGTGTTCAGACACAGAGTTCATCTGATATTGGGCAAATACAATCAACTGTGAATTTTGTGCCATTTTCTAAAGTATAGCACGTGGCACTTCCTGCAGTGAATCCAGGCTCCTCAAAACCTATAAAAGGCCTTTCTTCCAGAACACAAATAAGGTATTTCAAAGAGAGATGAGACTACCCAGAAGAAAATACACCCAGAAAAAATACAGAAGTGCCACTGTTAGAGAATCACTGCATGATTTCAATTGGAAAGAGGCTCTGGATGTCTCCGGTCCAACCCTCTCACTCTAAGCAGGACCAGCCTTAATGTTAGATCTGGCTTCAAGGTGGGAACACATTTCTCAGGGCCATGCCTGTTTCAGGTGTGAATGTTACTGAGGATGGAGATTCTCTTTCCTCTCTGGGCAAAGAGTTCTAATTTAAATGTCAGTTATGTGTAGTTGTATGTATGTGCACATCTCAGTAAAAGAGAAAACACAATGCTTCTGGAAGAGCGGAGCAGTACCATAGTTATAACTATAAACAGGGAGAAGCTCAGGTGCTGCGATGTCTTGGCAGGCACCTGAGGGAAGCTGAATTGACAGTTGTGGCGTACCTTGGCAATGAAAGTCTCTGGCTTTATTCAGTCTTCTGCCTTTCCCAAGACAGCTGCGTCTTCCATATATCTCTGTGTTAGGAGACCTGGGAAAAACAGACATCTATCAGATGAGCAGGCTTAGCATTTAATAAGGGGTTGGTGGGCAGCAACCTCCTTTTAATTAATGTAACGTTAATACATAAATTAGCAAACCGCTTAACAAGAAAATCCAAATAAAACTTAATCAGCTTGTGCATATAAATAATTTCATATTATACAGTCTACTCAGTCCTTGAAGGCTAATGTTAAACAAAGGGAGAGCTCTCTGCAGCATCTCTAAGATGACAGGTACTTCCAGTTCCAGGTACAACAGACTAGTTACTATTTTATGCCTCGCTGTGCTGAAAACCAGCAAGGTTAATCCAAAGAGCAAATGGGAACATTTATGAAGACAAGCCAAATAAAAAACTTTTATCAGAATAGTGGGTAAAGAGATAGTTACAATGACTGGCAAGAGCATTCCAACTCAAGTTCTGTTTTTTACTTCATTAGACAATAGGGAAGTGGGGTAAATGGTGTGTAAATTAAGTACACTTATTTTAGAAATTGAATTATAAAAATCACTTTCAAATGGGGCTATAGGTATGTGGAGGCTTATCTGATTGGGAGAGTGGAGTCAAAATCACTGGTATCATTATGAATACCATTAGATTTAATTAAATTAAGACTGTGAACAAATACGCCAGGAAGAATGTAGAGATTTTGGCTTCTGTCCCAGTTATTTTCTTGGGGGCTTTCCTCTAAGACATTATTTGTGTATCTCTTCTGCTGACTGAACTTTTTCAAAGTCAAGTTTTCTGGTGACCCTATGCCCTAATATTTACTATAAAAGAACGAATAAGCTCATGTGCGACTGATAAAAATGATAAAGCTGCAGCATTTATTTTTGTGCTTGATTTTAGAAGATTAACAGAAAATACTTAACCTTGAGACAGATGGTGGGGGGGATGAAGGAGGGTGAGATTTTTCTGCTTCACGGGGAAACACAATTTAAGGTGACTCCTTCTTCCACTGCCAATTACCTTTTATTCCACCCTTTGAGGGTTACCTCTCACTGGTTGTAAAACACCTCTAGTGATAATTTTGTTAATACGTAAACCTCCTTTGGGTACATATTGCCTTAGAAATTTTAAAAATAGGAAATACTATTCAGATCATACACTCATACTCCAGCCTGGTCAAGTTCATTGTATTTTATCCAGTAGTTCCTGAACAGAGCTTAACAGCCTGGAGCTGAATTTAAGACTATAGACAGACATCAATTTGTAATTAATAACTTTTTAAGTTGAAGAATCTACCAGATCTCTCAGATGCTGTTTCAGGGTCTCATTACTCTCACTGATAACATCATTTGCACTTCTTCACTTCTTGATCCTTTATTTATTACACAACTGAGGAGGGGAAAAACAACATTTTGTTTGAGCCAAAAGGTTACACAAGTAATTCTGGAATCCCTGGCGAAGTTATATCTCAACTTTCTGTCACACTCGTACAAAGTGAATCATGGACTGTGAGCCTTCAGTTAGCTTTTACTTTCAAGATAATACTATCTGACAGAGCAATCCAAGAAGCAGTGAGGAAAAATGCTCAGTTCTAAAAATATTTTTTTAATAATATGTGAGCTGATAAAATTCTCATGTTACTATAAAGAAAGGTGCAAGAAATCTTGAAATGGAGAATTTTCTTCTTCCCAAGACATAATTTATACTGTGAAGTATGAGGGTTAACTGCTTTGTCAAACTCATATTAATTTGTTTTAGTGTGATGATATCATTATTCACATCAAATATATTAATAAGTCAAACCTTTGGATATTGTATCTGATAGTGCTAACAGTCTGAGACAGCTGTATGGGCTGTGGGGAATAAAACAACCTATTGACTCCAAACCTTTTCCATTAGATAACCAGAATAATATGCTCACAATATGCTTCCTTTATAAAAAATGATGACATGATAGTCTTGTTTTTAATTCTGCACTCACCAGATGTGAGTACACAACAGAGGATGATATGGAAAACTCTTTATGTTCCCTTTTATGACCTCAGCTTTGTATCTAATTGAGTGATGCCATCCCAGGGGTAACGAAGATACAAACATCACCAGACATCCTGAAATTCCCAGAATGCAGTTGTTTATTAGATAGTAGCTTATTTTGTTTTACTAGCTCGTAAAAAATACCAGTACAACCCCCCCCCCCAACAGGCTATCCTAATTAAGATTCATTGAGTTTCAGTTTAAATTAAGAATTAGCATTACCTGGTTTTTAGATTTATCCTGAAAACAACATTTGAGTGATCAACCTACGGATCTGTGTATTTAAGATGTCAGAAATGTGCTTGGAATCTGTACCCTTCAGCAATGAGTTATACCCATTTCTCTTAACCTGTGCCTTGCATGTTTTCTATGTGACACTGGACAAAAACAATGCAGCACAGTGACCCAAAAGAGCTCCTTAGTCCTGAGGGAGTTAGAAGAGGTGGAGGTTCTCTTTGAAAATTATTTTATTATAAATGGCCATGATCAAGTGGATGCAGGTTTCCAGGACACCTGCTGTTACTGCTTAGTATAACTAAAAATTGATAAGAACTACAATAAATATTTCCTAATGCTTAATTTACAGAGGCATTTTCATGGGAAGTGGTCATATTTGAGTATCTTCCCCTGCAATTCTGTAAACAGTTCAAGGTACAATCAGATTAACTTGATAGGACACGTGTAATTCAGTTTGTGCTTACATAGCAATTTTTTTTTTCCTTCAAAATGTGTGTTCTTTCTCTCACACTGATTGTTTTAGGGCAGCAATCTGGAATATTCTCAGAGTCTTTCTTTGCCAGGAAGCACGAGTCTTTACTAAAAGTTGATTTATTTTTCCGCCTTTGACCTAATTCTGTAGAACATTTTTCTGTGTTTGTTCTGTGCTCCTGACAGGAAAATTACTTGTTTGTATCTAGTGCGGAGCAGAACAACAAAGCCAGGCCAGTGCAGACCCCACACACTGGCACTCGTGCTGAGCAAAGTGGCATATTCAAAGGGTGTTTTGGCCAATACTGTCCTTTATGGGTGGTTGGGAAATAAAGGAAGTGAAAATGGGAAGAATTAGACTAGGATTTAATTAGTGGCAGCATCCAATATTTAAATACAGAATAGTTCTATTAGATCAAACACCTGAGCTCAGGTGAGGCTGGTATTTCACAAGACAAACTTACTCTTGTCTAGTGTCAGCATGGGGCCTAACAGAAACAGGTTTGTGACTGCAGGCAGGTTGGACGGAGACAGCTTCAAAAACAGAGGGTGCAGGAATCTACTCTATAGCCCCTTCACACTGTCAAAGAACAGAAGGTGTAGCTCAGTGCACCACACATGCCATTCAAGGTCATGGGATTTTCTATGCTATAGCTGACATTAGGAAATTGCACTCTGAAATGGCTTAGAAATGTGGTAAAATATGTGCTGGAGGTCACTGCTTTCATTATGTGGGAAAGTTCACAGGGTGCTTTGAGCACAGAACTGGGAAAACTATATTTATCTGTACCCTTGTAAATAGTCAGTAAATAGAAAGGTCCTTACCTGCACACAGAGGAGTATTTAGCACAAGCAGTTCCTAACTATCAGATTATGGACAATATTTCCAACTCTGTAACATTTAGCTTCACAGTAAAAACTGATGCATGGATACGTCCAGAGTCTTTACAATACTTGTTTTCTCTTGTTGCTTTTTGATTTGAAGTCCACATATATTGTGTTTAGCTTGCCACAAATGCCACAAAAACTGGCACTTCTAATTTTCCTTAGAAAACATAGTGTAGGTTGCAATTTGCAAGTTCTGTGTATTTTTGTGACTACAGCAGAAGATGCATTCAACAAAGCAGTGTTAGGGCTTCATAAGATCAAGTTGATTTTAATAGCAGAAAATCCCTTCCCCCAGCAGAGGACTGAGCTCCAAATACTCAAAAACCTCCTCATAGGAAAGAAAGATGCTGGATGCTTTCTCAAGAGCAGCACTTCAGTATTTGCTGTTCATGACACTAAATATTTATGATTTTTGAAAGATTTGCTGGAAAATAATAGTTGTTGGCCTGAGCAAGTTTCCATATCAACTGCTTGCACCACTGTGATGCTTACTGTTTTATATTTTGGTCACTCACTTAACATGAAATAGAGGATTGTTTCATAAATCACTGATTTATGCTTGAAGCATGTTGGTAAAGCATTGAACAACATGATTTGCCAGGCAGTCTATATTCTCTAGAGATACAAGACAGACTGAAGAGGTATTGAGAGAAACCAATTAAGAAGCAAAAAGTAGTGTTTGGTACTGCATGTTCACAAGCTGTCAGTGAGCTGCTGTATCAGCACAAAAAGGGCTTACCCAAGACGGAGGGCAGCGTATGGTCCCAGCTGTTCTGCAGTATGTGGTCTCTCAAGAGCCTGGTCTTACTGCTCCAGCACAGATTTGTCTGAAAACAGCAGTGAAAAAAACCATCATCCAGAAATATTTAACCCTCTTTTGCCTTAGCACTTAATTGCAAATGATCTGGTTTTAAAAGCAAAGAACTCATCCATAAGTATTTTAGCACTAGACAATGTGCTGGGATTGGGCCATGACAGCATGAAAATAAAGCAAAGTGATAACTATATAAAAAAACACATTATTAATGAGATAAATCTAAATATCCAGTACACTGGAATCAGAGTGGAAAAATCACGCATTAACATTAAAAAAAATTGGAAATTGAAAGAGCTGTTAATTTGCCATGAAATTAAGAAATGTAATGGTTAGCAGTGGTGTTATTTCATTTTTATAGTTTATCTTTTGCATCTTTTGAAATATAGATAACTTGTATTAGTGTAGTCAGTTTTGAGGCTCTAAACATTTTTCAGCTAAACTTTATTAATAATTTATTATTAGAAAAAGACATCTAAAATTTCCAAAGCCACCTCAATAGCTGAGATAGCTAGTGACACTAATTTTAATAGAAAAAAAAAATTTCCAGCCTTACAAAATACAGCTATACTTTTCAAAATTAGATTGTGAATTTGGACATATTGTTAAATTAAGCTGTAGCTTTATGGAAATGTTAAGTTGCAGCAATATTTTTATCCTCAATAACTTTTGTTAGTAGTACCAGTGCATAGCTGTAGCAAAGGTTCAACTGGCACTAGCATACAAAATCTTTTGGGGTGTTTAACTTTATGAAGTCATTACATTTGGATTGATTTTTTTTCCCCACAAATTTTCAACCAAATTGATTCTTTTAATCATTTTGAGTACTGTGCATTTTAACAGACTTGCATTTTCTCATAGACTATGACATTTCTGCCAGTTATTTCTGAACTAGGAAAATAAAATAAGAACAATTGCCCTGAACTGAGGCAGCTTTAAACCAAAGGTTTGGTGAGTGTATGTACTGAAGAATCAAGTGTAAAGATTTTTGCATAGAAACTCAAAACCCATCCCTTGGCTGGGATTTTGTTTTGGACTAAATCTTCTTGAGCAATCTCCCTTCTTGCCCCTTTGGCAAGACAGCTGCTGCTGAAAGTTATGGATCTTCTTCTGTAGAAGGAACATTTACACAGACTAGGAACCTTCAGCCTGGAAAAGCTCAGTGAAAGTGCTACAAAGAGCAGGTCACCACGAGTGGCACAGAGGGAGCAAAGCAGGAAAAACACACCGGATCTTCCAAAACAGGAATGAGGGAGCACCTAGCAAAACTAGCAGAGAGCAGATTCAAAGTAACTATACTTCTTCATATCATGAGCTTGAATTCCTTCTTATGGGATGCTGCAGATGCCAGAAGTTTGCATTTATTTAAATGTCATTAAAAAACTCCTGGGAGAAAATGCATTAAAGACTCACATCAGCTGTGAATGCAATGTCTGTCACTGTCCTCATTTCTTTTACCCATGAATGAACCCTAAGCAAAATTAGATATCAGCTTCACTCTTTCTTTCTTTCTTTTACCTTAGTTGTGCATACACAGCTTTTATATCACTTCACAGGAGAGTGCTTTATGTTCCTTTCCAGTGAAAGGGCCTGAAGCTAAACCCAGTGCAAGGGCCAAGACAGGCTGCTGCAGAACTGCACAGGGAATTGGATCCACCTTTTCTCTTTAGAAAATTCAGGATTAAGGAAATCAAGTTTCTTCCAAGAATCCAAACTAACCCTTCTCTGGACAAAAACCTACCCCACACTTGCTCAGTCAGACAGAGCAGAAAAGACTGCCACAAGAAACCATGAGAAGAAACGCTGGCTACAGAGAAATGGCTTTGAAGTGCCGGATTGCTCCCCCAGACGAAGTGGCAGAGGCAGATTTGGCAGGCAGAGGAGGTGTGTTTAAACAAGACAAAAATCAGGAATTGTAAGTGGGGATGGAATTAAAACCCAACAAGCAGGAAAGCAGAGTTCATACATTATCAGGAAATTGTGTTTCACTTGCATTATAGGAACCACATGTAGCAAATAATAGCTATGGATTTACTTGACAATCTTTGTAAACTGAAGAAAATGTGATTCATTATCATCTTTAGAAGATGAACCTCCATTTCATTTCCTTCTGATCCCGTTCAGTCCTTAATTTTATTTCTTTCTAATAGCTGCTGACCTTGATAACCTGATACCTTTCTGAGGCAAGAAAGTACTTTTTCACACTTGAGTCTGTAGCTTCCACAGTACCATCAGGTCCAGACTGAAGGGTCAAGGCACTTGCCAATATTTGCAATTGTAAAAGGAAACATTGCCAAGGTTTAAAAATTGTCATCATCACTCTCATCAAGGAGATTTTCTGAAGGACTGTGAAATGTAGATTGACCAAAACCTGTGATGGGCAGGCAATGAGGAAAGATCACTAATAAATGTCCTCACTTAAAAATGCACAAGCATGGTTGACTATGGCCTGACTGGGACATGACCCAGAAACATTTGTGTGTAATTTAAGTTCTACGTCATGCCCTGTGCTATACCTCTGCAGCAATGGTATTTCATTTAATATTAGCAATAATGGCACAAGATAAAAACAGTAGCAAGTGAGGAAGCTTCTTCATATTTGAAAAAACATCTGGAGCACTTATGAAGGACATATTTCATTTTGAGTCACTGGACTGAAGTTGAGGCCAGTTTGTGCTCTGCAGCGCAGCCAACCCAGCAAACATTTCTCTGAGCAGGCAGTGCCAGGAGCAGGCTGAGACACAAGGGATCCAGCAGGACACAATCACGGTGTAATTCCTAGTAAAGCATTTTAAGAACCTTTCTTTCTTCTGTGACCACAAGGTACCACTTCCAGCCAGTTTCTTGCTGCTCACTAATCAGTGAAGATTGAAAATGACAGAAGCAGGTTTTCTGACCTTATTTTCTTGTGTTGACTGTTACCACGGGTCACAAACTATCTGCCTTTCGATGTTGCAACCTTTTTCCTTTCATCAGATGAGAAGCTGTACTGTTTTCCAAAACACTTCCTAACCAAGGAGTTCCTGGAAAAAACTTGTAGCCCATATGGCTGCAAAGGGATGTTGTGCCACTTGAACTGAAAAAAAAAAAACACACCAAAATCAAGCTACTGCCCATACTATCTTGTTGTATATTACTATTTAACACAGTTTGCACAGTTCAGTGGCTCAGTATATAAACTAATCAACTTGAAAGGAGTTCTGCTATTGGGATTTTCTTTTTAGCCAGCAGTCAGAAAAGGGGAAACAAGCAGACACCGTTCTTTTTTTAAGATGTTTTGTGACTAAGCAGTATTCCCATTTGTTTGCACTGGATATTTAATGGGTAACAGATTCAATAATTAAAATGTACTATAAAAGCCGCTTCAGGAAACTCACATTATGCTATCTCATGATAGCTGAAGAGCCACCTTTAAATATCACTCAGGAGAGCGTCAGTGCGTTCAACTGATGAGTTCCCCTTTCCAAACTCCCTTAAGGAAACCTGCCACAGAAACAGAGTGGGTTTAGCTTGGCCTTGATTTAACTAGTTAATTGTAAAAAATATACAACAGAAGCCTGATCTTACTATTGATTCAGTAGGAACAAGTTTCAGTCTGCCAGTATTGCAATTTCTGCAATAATGAAATTTTCCATGTGTTAGGCAGATATATTATAAAACAGGAAAGAAATGACAATATCTAAGAATATTTGAGCATTGACATTTCCAGCGCATAGCTTCCACTTCACAAGTCGCAGAACTCAGTTTGTCCAGGATTTCTAAAACTGACACAGATTCCCAGATATTATGTAATAAATGAGATTATTATTATCCATTATGGCACTATGTTGAAAGAAATTTGCATTTTAAGGTTAGGCTTTACTGCTTTTTCTTGATGTTGCTCCATCACTTACATACACAATTTTTATAAAATGTAAACTAAATTTGACATTATGAGCACCTTACATATCTGACCTAAAAATATTGTACCTGGATGTGTAAAAATATGTATTTAATATTGATGATAGAGCTACATTTTCTGGATTCCCTGCAAATGTTTTGTAGTTTATGTACTTGAAATGAGCTGCTAAGCTTGAATGACCAGAAGTTGCTAATTATTTTCTAGAAAAGGCCAATGTACTAAAAATTCTGGTCTTGAAAAATGTCTGGTGCTCATGGACAACTATCCCAAGCATGTGCCAAAACCACATAATGTCAAACTTCCTAGCAGAGTCCTGTGTGGTATGTAAGTTGAGTTGAACCTGAATATATAATAGCATGCAACTAAAGTAGGATTTTCTATTCTAATTAGGTCATCAAATTATTTTCATTATTAAATACAATTTAGTTATTTCCCTACCTTTATGTTTGTACATTTCCAAAATTCTAGTTTGTAAAATTTCATTTTATGGAGTGAGTTAATTTGATCAGTATCCCCATTCTGTACATCCTGCTGTGGATGTGCACAAACCTCTTTGTGTAACCTTAATTTTTAAATGAAGTAGCTTGAATATATCTGATTGATCCTTTCAAAATGCATCTCCCATCTGTCATAGCTGAGACAAACTCCCTTAGCGGAAGGAACATTTTCCAAAATAATGTTTAAGCAAACTGCAGAAGTGCTACTGAAAGCTCATATTGAATACGCGGTTCTGTGTATTGACACCGATTCCAGAAGTCCTATCAGCCTTGCAAGGGGCTGGCCCCTTGCTCCCGAGCTCAGCATATCAGGCCTGAGGACAAGCAAGTCAGCAACAAACTAGCAGCACACTTCTCAAAACATATTCAAAGGACAGCAGAGAAAAGAAGAAATCAGCCTAACACCTATCTAATTAAGATAGATTTCTAAGGCAGTTATGTTCAGAAGGAAAAGCAACTGTGAACAGAATCCAATCTTTTACTCCTAAAGCAATGGGACTGTTTAATAAAATACTTTAACAAAACCATGCTGCTTTTTGACAAAATGTGCTGGTGGTTGAGAAGTGGTTACTAATTACATTTTACTTACTGTACAATTTATGCTTAAAGGTGCCTTTTTTTTAGTTATGTTAAAAATTTGTGCACATGTACATAGTACAAAAAAACACTACAGAATTTTAAATTCATTGTTTATCTGTGGCCCAATGCTAGCGAAGACAACTGGATAGTTAGACAACTATGGAAATTTTAATAATTTTATTTCCTGATAAACTTCTGGTATCTTGGATGATTTCATACACCCCATATCTAACGCTTGCTATGTATGAAATTTTAGTGACATGTCTGTTTACATAGTATAAACTGCTGAAAATTTGCATTTTCTCTTAGGTTTTGGGAGTATTTGTTTTCTCCTGAAAGAATGCGAAAGAAAAGACAGAAAATCTTCTACCATTTTTGTGTCTGTGTTCAGCCTCAAATTCATGTATTATTAAACTTAACATTTGCCAGGTCTTTCTCAAATGCCTTGTAGTTCAGGTGTCTCTGTACTTTCCAGGCCCTTGAATCTGCAGTCATAATGTTTTGGTAGGTTTCTATTCCTGCTTCAGGGCAGGCTTACAGCACTACAAGAATTTTTGTTTCCTCATAATTTATTTTACGTCCTGAGAAAAGCCATTACCTTAGAAGCACAAACAGGAAAACACAGTAAAGGAAAGGAAAGGAAGAAATTAATCCACATTTTAAAAAAATCCCTTTACTTATCAATAATTATTGTATCTATACTATCATTCACACACAAACCTTGGCGTAAGTTTGAAGAATGAAAATTATATTCTGGGGTGGCTGCTAGGCAAGACTGCTTTAACTGGATGGTAGTGCACTACCATTTGTTCAGAAGGTGTGTTGACTGATAGCACATACAACTATTCTTCACAACATCTCTAGGCCAAACAAACATTCAAACCACCTGTCCAAGTACTTCATGGGTTATTTTTCATCATCCTTATGTCCATATTCATGCTCTGTCCAGTCTCCCCCTCTGCCATGTCCTGGCACCCTGCAGCTTGTACTCAGATCTACACCCAGTTAGCTAATGCTATGGACTGGGCTGTCTCCCAGATTGGCATCAGGCTATCACTTCGAAAGCTGATTTTGCAGTTGTCCTGTCTCCTTATCCCACCTCCTTTCTGCTCTGGCCCCATGATGTTTAAAAGGCAACAAAAAATAATATAGTGGGTCTCTGGATATTACAACACAACTGGTTCTTGTTTCCTTGGATTAAGGATGTATGTGCCTGCCTTGACTGTGGTGACAAATCTAGTTATTTTCTTACAAGTTGCATAGTACCTCCTTAAGGCCCCAGTTGTGTAATTATGTGAGAAAGCCAGCAGCAGTTGAAAAGAAAGTTTCTAGGCTACGTTTGTGGCAAAAGGTTTGAAAACACAAGGAGCCTTATAACCTAAGGCTCCAAAAAAGGCAAAGCAAAAAAGGTCCTATGATGCTTTCTTTTTTTCTTTATGACTTCAAAGTTTATTTCATTAATTTTCTGGGCTCTGAACTCACTTTTCAGCTCGTGGGTTTGGCATTGCTAATGTAAATACTCAGTAATTAGCACAAAGCATCCCTTTATTTTGGGATCCAGTAATTTAATTATGAGAAGTATTTCCCAATGTGAAAGTCTTTGTGTATTATAGCACTAGATGCTATATCAGTATTGTAGGCTCTCAAATAACAACATCAATCTTATAACTTTTCAGTTCAAGGCACTACGTTATAATAAGAAACTCAAGCCAGAAAATGCTTAAAGATCCATTGTGGCTAAGTGTTTTTCCAAATTCCAGAAACCAGTCTCAAACACTAATGCATTGTCATTTTTCATATTTTGTTTATCGTATTGCATTAATAAGAAGAGACATTGCAATTCACATTACCACATCGCTGTAATTCTAAGATATGAACTGCTTTTTATTGTAGACTGAGCTGAAATAATTGAACTGATTCCACTTCAGTTGGTCTTTTTCAAGCTGAAAAAGGTGTTTTTCTACTTTATCTCCTCTGCATTGTAAGACAAATACCTCTGCAGCTATCTAGCAAAACACAGCTTTTTCATCATTCTCTCTACTTCTGCCTACTAGCTGGTATCATACAAGTGAAGCCTTAGAAAGAAATCTCTCCTCTCAATTTACGCTCCATGTTATCTTACATTTACCAACATTATCCCTTCTGGAATTATCCTGAAAAATGTGTAATAATTCACATCAAAATTTTGAGGCTGGCTTTTGGTGCTGGGTACATAATTTTGTACATGTATTGAGAAAAAAAATTCAACCCTGTGTGCATATTTGTCTCTAGAAGTTTCCTTCCAGTTGGTGGACACTGCACTGACTGGGAATCCAGCAGTTTCCAAAACTGAATCTGTTTGTCGCATTTGATCATATCAGTTCCTTTGTGCATATAGCCACCACTCCTGTACCACTGAACTTTGTGCTTAAGCATCACTAGAGACAGAATTACACTGAGCACTGTCAGTACATGGAGCCTTTCTAGCCAGGGATTTTGAACCATAAACCATAATGGCAAGTGAGAGCCCACTAACACGTCTGAATGACATGAAAAATTAATGCTATGGCCTGCCTGAATGTTAATTACACGTTTCTAAAATCATAGAAGACCAAGTAGGTTATACACAGCCTTCAAGTTACCACATCAAAACAGCCAGATGAGGAGCACGCTGAAGACACTAGCTAAATTCACCTTAATTAGACTGTCTTAACTAACTGATTTGTTTATTATTTCTTCCCTAAGAGACAACTAATTATGGCCATAATACAGGCCTTCCTATAAAATCTATTGTTATGTTGAAATTTAAGGGTGGCTCATGTACCATGACTGACCAACAACAGAAAACAAGCATGGTTGAATGCAAGCCTACAGCTTTATACTTTGGAAGTCAGATTTATCCTTTTAATGTTGATTATCTCAAGTTATACAATTAGTTCAGTGTCTGGGCACTCTACAAGCAACAAGGAAACACACTGTAAAGGACCCCTCGACTCCTGCAGGTCAGAATGGGGTGACTCCCAACCCAGTGTCTGGTCTCTGCACATGGCTCTTTAGTGGGACTGCTCCCAGGGCAAATATTATGGATTGCATGTGGCTGACTTCAGCCACATTGAGAGGTCACTCTGACTTCAGTTTAACTCTGTTCACTTAAAAAAATAAAAATATAAATATTAAATTTGTGGTAATCTCAATTTCTTGCACACAAAAAAACCTGCAAAAAACAAAAAGGATTTTTAAATGAGGAGTATAAATCCCAGCCATTTCAGCTGAGACAGTAATTTGGGTGCAGTACAGCAGTTCATACCAAAATTGAAATCACTGTGCTTCCACAGATATGAAGTTGAATTATGAGCTGCAACTGAAAGTTGATAAAAAGATTCCTTTGCATTCACAGGAATGATTACATTTAATCCACTTACATCCTATTACATGTTCACCAGCTATTCCCCTCCTTCAGGTGTCTTTCACTAAGATATGCTAGCCAGCACTGTCCACATGGAGGCCTGGGCAGGATGACGAAGAGGCAAGACAAACTGTCTCAGGTGAGGGCACTAGAATCTCTTCCAGGCCACTTTAACATGTTAGTACAGATCCAGCCACAGCGAGAGTTAAGAGCTAAGTTCATTGCAGAATGCAGGAATACACAGAGAAGGAAGTTTACCCAGGCATACTAAACTCAGATGAGGGTAGTCAGTGTGCCAAGAGGAATATATTTTATTCTATCATTACAAGGCACTTACAGAAGTAATTATGATTAATATAGAAATGTATGGAAGAAACCTGTTATTATTTATGGTATGTGTATATGAACAGTAGGGCTTCAGTTCTTTCAGTTCTTGACCTTTATCACTCATAATATCTTGCCCGGCTGCCTAGAATTTATAGAAAGGAAAACGTGCACCCGTCTAAATGTACAATGGTACACTACTTGCTATCCTCTGCTGCTTAATGAAATTGTGACTCTGACAGTCATCCAAAAAGCAAAATATGACCCTGTGTATATTTATGGTATTTACAAGGCACTAGCTAATTCCAAGACAAGATGTGTTTGCTGAAATGTAAAATGATAAGCTGTCAGGAAGGGTTAGTGCAAGTCTTCTGCACAGTGCAGCATAACAGCACTTAGCAGTTTCAAAGCAATTTGCATCACTTAAAGAAGCCAATTTATGTTGTAAACAGAGCTTTTTCCTGCATTACAGGAGGTGGTACATACAAGCAGACAGGCTCAAGACAGTCTCTCTAAAGTTTTTTTCATTTGCAGAAATACATTATCTCTCTGCTGTATGCCAATGACAGTAAAATATTCCACTCATTTCTAAGAGTCGTCCACTCCAATGCACCCTCCCTTCTTCCCTATGTCCAGCTGTCACTCAGTTCAAATGACATTGTTGTTATTCTATTTGTCAAGGTTTTAAAAGGGCAATACCAAAAAAGGTATTCAGTTTGGAAAATATGTGTTCTTGGAACTGCATATAATTGGTGACCTCATGACTTTAAATATAAACTCTGAAACCCAAGAATTTATCTGAAGAAATAGTAAGATTTCGTGCACATTTTGTTAATCATGCTTATTTAGAGTGACTTGAGGAGATTACTTGTTTTGTTCCTTTTTTCTTAGAATTTGCTTCTCAGTAGCACTGAGCACTGGCCAGTGTTGAAGGTAGTGGGCAAGAACCCACATGCTTCCCTGTTGAGGCTCTGTTCTGGACCCCTCTGCTATCCAGCCCTACCTCAGAGCAGCTCTGCCAATATGCTTCGGTCTCCACACGCAGCTCCTACCTCCATCCCTCTCCTCTTCCACTTGTCCTTTCCAGGCCTTGTCATTCACCCTGCTATTGGGATGCTGTCCAGGACAACAAAATAGATCTGTAACAGGAATGCAGATGACTTCTCCAGAAGGACTGCCATAATGAGTGAGACCAAAGGTCCATTGCATTCAGCATCTCCCAACAACAGCCCATAGCAGATGCTTAGGAAAGGAGTATTAGTAGCAGAACAGAGGAAGGCTATTCCCAGGTCCCAGGAGTGCTATCATCATGTCTTGCGCTCATGTGCAGCTGCACATGTCCTTATTCCATATATTATTAGTACAGTTTGGATCAGAAACAAATTGTGACAGGGTGGCTTTCTATTGTACCATGAACATTGTGGTATAGTAAAAATTGCTTTATAAATAAAGCTACCATTCTCAAAGTCACATTTACTTATAGATTGCACAGACCATCTCAAGTTTTTTTACAGAGACACAAACAAGAGACAGATTCCAATGACTGAAGCCATTATGTGTTTTAGGAGAATACGAGACAGGACAGGACAAGTTGCCACCCCTCTTCTGCTCAAGCCCTTTGGAAGGGGAGCTGCTGTCGCTGTCCCTGTGGGGAACCCGCACAGCAGAGGGGCTCTGTGCGCACACTCACTGAAGGGAAAAAAAGCAAGAGAGCTTGTACTGAACAAGACCTCCTCTTGCAGACTTCCCTGGCAGTCTGCAGACAGGGCAAGCAATAGGCAAAATCACCTTCATTATAGACCACTGCGTGGACAGCACTGTGTGCAGAGGGAATGGCAGTTTAGTGTAAAAGCTCCATCCGCTTCCAATTTGACTGCATGTTGTGCTTGACTGTAATTCCAAGGAAGACTGTTCCTACTTACATCAGCATAAATGGATAGGAGGAGTAACAGATTTCACTTTACCTTTTATTTTAATTTAGCTGGGGAGGTTTTCTTGCCTCATCAACACTGGATGGAATAAATACCTCTTGTCACTGTACCCACACGTACCATACTGCACGTCACACATTGGAGTAAAGGTTTTCCTGCTCCTTCTAGTAACCACTGTGTGGTTTTACCTTTAAATAGTTAATAGCTTCTTGTGTTTCCTAACTGGACTATTCTTGCTCTTTCCACTCTGTAAGGTTGCAATTGCTTAATAAGTGTAAGATGCTCCCTTAAAAAAAACCTCGCTACTTATAGACAATGTGTACACATGCATACACTTTTTTTTTTTTAATTACTTTGTCTCTTTGGTTCCTTATATTTTTTAACTTGTAAATTCATGTCCCATTTCTTATTTATGTTGTTTAGTACTCGGTCCCTAAACTATGCTTTGCCTTTTGATGAACATTCCCTCTGGTAAAAATAGCAGTACAACAGGCCAAACAGCCACTGTCAGCTGAACTGATTCCTGAAGTTGGAAGCAGAGCCACTCTTATTAGTGTAATTAACTTTTGTAGCTTAAAAGAACATGCACCCTCACTGATCTACAGTATGCAGCTGGTGATTAAATTCCAAAAAATTCATTTCACCGAGACATTTTGTTCTATTCCAGTTCTCCTGGGATGATCACATGGTCATTCAAACATTGTTGATATGCACCATTCAGTCATTAAAAGGAGCTGAGAAAGATCCTAATACAGAGGCAGGGATTATTTCTTTTGAATCAGACTACAAGAGACGTTCTAAAAATAGCCGAGGAGAAAACAACAGCATCTTAAAAGCCAAAAAAGTAAAGTAAACAATAGATAAACCTAGCTGAGAAGCAAAAACAACACACACCCCAAAAAAAATCAAATAAACCCCCCAGACAATTAAAAAACCCAAGCAAAGACTTGGAAGAAAAGAGTTGTAAAGTGTCACTGGAGAAGTCACAAGGGATGGTGAAGTCAGAAGTGCACAAAAACACAAACAGAATAATATCTTCAGCTGTCTACAGCATAACTGGTGGGGAAAGGGAATTCTGGCTGGGGAGACCGTATATCTACCTGTATCCATTATGGGTACAGAGGCAGCATTTAAAGCCAACTCTAATTTCTGTACCTTGTGGGCACCGGATGTGCAATGGATGTTCAGGTATTTCTTTTTAAACTGTCAAATAGGTAGGATTTTCCCTGGCATTGCTGGACATATCACTACTGAACTGTATTCATTATACATTTCTTCAGTGAAAGAAATAGTCACTGGCCTGAAGAAAAAGACACATCATTGATAGGCACTTCTGCATAATAAGTAATGATTAGAAGGGGCTCTAAGTGTCATCTGATTGTTACATGAAAAAGGAGAAAGCCTTTGAAATCTGTTGAAGCTTTAGCAAAGACAATTTAAAAAAATAGTTCTCAAGAGAAATTACATTCTTGGATATTCATGCACCAAAGAATTCTTCTCCAACAGCATCTACTCTATATGAAAAATGTGGCTTTTATTGCCATTGAAAAACTGCCTGAAAAGCAAATAATTTTCTCCTGAAAGACAATTTTGTCAAACAAAAGTCAGTAATTTTCACTCAGGTTCATCACCAGCATCACACTGAAGCTTAAGTTGTATAGTATTTGCCCCTCCTTCTTGTGGATGCAGGCTTTCCTCCTGGACGGCTTGGGAGCAGTAAGTCCCACCACACGCTACCTCTTCTCACCCAGGGACCCAGCTTGGGCAGCACGCCGCCACAGGGAGATACTCAGACTGCATCTCTCCAAGATAATTCAGATAACGCTTCTAGCTTCTACCCTACCTTGCTGCCTGCAGGTCAGATAAAGTATCCAAATGTAAATAGTTTTGTAATGCCAAGGGATCATCAAAAACTACTATCTTCCTTTTGCACCATATGTGCGTGTATTGTGCAAACTCCTTGCCAGTTTGTCATCCTATCCTTTCAGTTCTTTCCTCGTGTCTAGTTTTTTAAAAAATAGAGCCCTTGGAATAACCTTCAATTTCTTGTCTGACTGAGGATGCAGCTTCAGTCCCATATACTTTGTTTTATAAGTCTTTTGCTCCAGGCTTTTCTTGACAGTTCACTCCAGGTCTTCTACTACAAATATTTTTTTGTCTCCATGCTTCTAAGATTGTAAGTTTTTTAGTGGAGGGACTCTACTTCAACCATCATAGATTTCTATGTGTATACTGTATGTATAAATTTATGGCGCAAAGATACTGAACAACTGTAAATCTTAATTACAAGTCATGGTATATTCCCTGTTTCATAATCACATTACATTATCAATCAAATAATATCTGTCTTACTGAAATTAAATAATACATGGTTTTAGAAACTCTCACCTATAGCCAAATGTCAGCCATTGTGGAATGCTTGCTTGGAAGGGGAATAGACCAGAGAAGCCAACAGAAATATTCTACCCATTGATGAGAGGTAAAATAAAAGACCCAGTTGCCTTAAAACTGAAACAAGCAAATAAATTCTCTGCTGCCCCAAACCCTGCCTAAACCTCAAAGAATGTTAACATCTTACACGTGTCAAGAGGATTATTTATGAAACTATTTTCTTGTCAGCCACTGCAGTACATTCCGTCCCTTTGCTAAGATACTGTAAATTCATGAATGATGAGTAAAAGTCTTACTTTGGCAGAAATATTTATCTGAAAAAGAAAATTATCAGCTTGCTTCAATGCTGAGATAGTCTTTCAGTGACTAGTGGTATGCATTTATACCACGCTCTCTCTCTGTGCTAGGGCTCTAATTTGTAGCAGACAGTGTTTGTCAGTTCAATAAAGGATTTCAGTTTGGCTGAAGCAGATTTTCTTCCTTAACAGTTTCAAATTTTTCTTCTAGTGTTAAATTCCAGGCTTTGTGCGCATGCTTTCTGTTGCTTCAACTTGTGAACAACTGTTAATATCCTCCTGCAGGGAGAGCTGGGTGCTAAAAGCACCACGATTGCCAGCGTGCACCGCAGCTTCTGTGCATCCATGCCCGAACAGGGGAAAGGAGCTCTCTCCGCTTGTAGAGCTCTGCTTGTAGCTCACTTGCTGCAGTCCCAGCTGAGGCACTCAAAGCTGAAAGTTCTTACTGATAGGTTTTCATCCAACAGCCAAACACACTCTCACCAGCTGAGATAAAAGAAAGCAACCTACCCAAAGTGGTGGGTTTTCAGTGCACCAGAATAATTTATGCCAAATTTATGCCTCCCCATGGTATCATGGGCTAGAAGACAGCTGGTGTCTGGGAGACGATGATTAAGTGTGAATAGGTTCCATAAACCAGTCTCACAAATAAACCAGTCACACAGATGCTTTCACTAAAGCAAAGTTTTGTTTCCTTCTCCAAGTTGTAAAACAAGCGTTTTATTGTTTAGGGGACTGATGATCTGAAACCGGATGAATTTCTACAGCCAATATTAGGCTGGAGGTTGGGCTCAATGATCTCATTGTCCATCTGCCCATTAAAGCTACAAGTCTATGAAACACAAGATGTTTTTCAAAGAAAGAGAGCTAAACTGCCACTGTCTGAAAATGGCTGTAAAGGGCTCTCCTCCCATCACTCTGAAGAGATCAAACAAACAAAAGGGACGAGACACCACCTTTTATGCTGCATCCCAAACTCCTCCCTAGGTGAAGAAGATTCCAGAACTGACTCCTCTGAAGCTAATCTTCTCCACATTTCAGAGATACCAGAACTGGACCCAAAATTTCTGGTTTTGCTTTAAACCAGAGCATAAGAATAGTGTTTGCTGTTAATAAACACCAAATTGCAGCAAACTTCAGCAATTCATTGCAGTAATTCATCCTGAATGGCTGATGGTCCCAAGTTAGCATGGACCCAGAAGCATTACAAAATGAGCCTTCCTCACGAAAGCCCAATACTCCCTGACCCAGAAAGCAAGACCCAACCAGGAATGGTGGTCTCCTCCCTGAAAACTCTTGTGAGCAAACTGGTATACACTTGAGAATGGAGTGGGAAAAGTTGAAATAATTGAGTTTCCATTAATGGAATGTTAACTTCCTTGCTCGTCAGAAAGAATGTGGATCATGACTTTATAAATGCCTGTCTGTAATTATAATCATAATGCTTTATAAAAAAGAACAACCATTCTGGCTGGAAATTAGCTGTAAATCTCCACACAAACCTGAAATCTATTTTAAGCATAGTGCAGTAACAAATGTCAATTTGGTACAAGTTGGCAAGAAGTCGGATATAAATTTGTGTAATGCTTTCAAGTAGTCATTTGCTAGCACTGAATAGAATATAAAAATAGGGCAGGGGGAAGCTTTCCCTTGGACTGACCAGAATTCCAGCTCATTAAATCCTCATGTTTTTTTAATGCAATGTTTGTTGTCATTATTTATCTTCATTTCATAACAGAACACTTGTTCTCATGAAAATATAACTTTGTTCTCACACCCTTTCACAGTACATGCCAAACTTTATTTCTGACATATTTAGTTTTGTTGGTATTCCACTACAACTTGGAAAAAGTAGTTACTGAATGACACGAGGCAGCCATAAACTTCCCACAAGATGATCGCAATGCCAACAAGTGATCTGTAGGATCTGTTACAAAGTTAGCTGAGCTTTTGACCATTTGAAAAACAACCACTGATGAAACTTGCACAAACAGCATACGTTTACTGACATCAGAAAGTCTTCAATATTTAGACAGGGAAACAACCTCGGATCTAATAAGCATTTTCTCACAGTGCAGACCTTCCATTTTTAAGAAATGCAGTAACCAGGTAAACTCAGGTTTGTAACTTAGAACAGATATATTTGTATTCATAATTTATACCAAGTAGAACAGTTATTCTTTCACAGAACCACCACTAAAAAGATTATGTGCTTTGGGAGAGAAGGGTTTGAAACCTAGCTAATTATTTCCAAAAAGCAATCTTCAGCTCTGCTTAGCAAACCCTGAGTTCTGTAAGTTAGTATGAAGAGCAAGCACCATTTTCAACACCCCCAAGGCCAAATGCTAAGAAGTAATCTCCAAGACCCTCAGTTTTCACTATTTCTTCCAGTCTTGTTGGTTCTTCTCTTTCCAGTTTGATGAATTTAGACTCTTTTTACTTATTTACAGATTTTAAACAAAAATTTCACCCACGCAATATGCAATACCCATGGGATATAATTAAGGCTAGTGATTAAGATAAGCAAATCTAACCAATACATCATTCCTGACCTCCCATACATTAAACCAACAACAAAAAAACCCAAACACGAACCAAAAAAACCAACCCTAAAACAAAACAATCACAAACCAAACCAAACCCCAGCAACTTCCAGACACATTAATAGAGGCTTACTTTGCCTTGTAGGAGTTCTTTCTAAATATAATTTTAGGTCAGTTCACAGCACCAAAATGAAAAGCAGCAATGCAGCAATGAAAGTACCTCAAGAATTATCTTAAGTGTACTAAGCACACTAAAGTACATATAGCTGTGTTATGCTACCCTGATTTGCACGGCATAGTGATTGAGAATAGTTGTGCAACTGGTGAAACATCAATTATTGTTTCTATTCAGAAATAAACACAGGGGGTCTGAGCCAAGCTCTCATTGCCAAGTACCTCTTATCCATACTCAAACATGAATTCCTCACTCTCCTTTTTCCTCCCCTTCTTTATCTGAATCCAGAAGATGAATAAAAACTATTAATTACCCTAAAATTTGATGTTTAAAATTCAAGTCTCATTTTTGTGTCCCAGCCCCTTTCTAATTAATACCCGGTTTACTGTTTTCATGTTTTCCATTTCACTGAGCAAAACAGACCACTGATCTGTCCATCATCTTCTTGAAACAGATATGAAGCTGAAAAACAATATGATCTTCTCATTTATTCAATCACCCAAAAAATTGATGGCCCTGCACTCTGTCTTTGAGCTATCATTGAATTTTATTCTGGCTGGAACACTTTAATAAAAACAGATATTGAGATTCCTATAATCAGTGAATATTCATTAATATAAAATCATATAGCAATTCCTTATAATTATATGAAGTGTCCAAAGCCTTGACCATTGAAGGAAACTATAATTAAAGTTATTAAAATGAATTAGAAAAGGAGATAGTAATTAAATCCCAGTTGCTAGAATGTAAAACTGCTCTGAAATGAAATAAAACAGATGCCTCCTCCAGAAAGGGGAATGCTGGTAACGTCTCTTTCCTTATAGTTATTCAAAATTTAACATCTTACCAGTGTCTATGATAAGAATTCTTTATTAAAAATGTTTGAATAAAATTCTTTACTCAGTAAAGTTTTTCTAAGAGGACTATCCTGCTATTTTTTTCTGTGAAACAGATATTGTTCAAATCTCCTTTACAAGAGAGACCACTTCATTAACAGGCCTGGGAAAACTCCATTGTCTTATCACTGGCTGCAAAAAAACACCACCACGGTGGTAGAGTTAATGCTGAAAGAAAAGCAATTTCTCAGTGAACTACTCCTTTTTTCAAATATAAGTGGTAACACAACTAATACTCTTCCTTATCCTCATCTTGCCAGATTTACTGCAGCAAAGTTCTGTTTTCATTTCCCAAATAAACATCCCCAGTAAACACTCACAGCAATAGGCTATCTTTGCCAGTCTCCCTCTGGTTCAGTAAACAAATTTTCTTGTAGCACACAAAAGCTCAGGCTACAACAGTGGACTGAGAGCCTTTCTACACTAAAGAAAGGGAAAGGCAGGAAATTCTGATGGGAGGAAATCCAAGGGCAGCTCCCAAGCGCAAGAGCAACTAGAGCTAGATTTCTCTGCTTTGCTGAGAAAGCAAGCTAAAATTTGCTCAATCTTAGTGCATAACCTCAGTCCACTTGACATAGATCTCTTGTATTCTCCTCCACATCAGGCACCATTTGCTTTCCTGAATGTCTTTGCAGGATACAGCTGCATTTTCAAATTGAATCTGCTCAATGGAAGATTCAGTACTGTATATATGAAAAGGAATTTTAGATCACTACTTCTATAAAACATGAGTGCATCCTTGTTTGTGTTTCCAACTGACAAGTTAATCCTAGCTATCAGAAAACTCAGTGCTCCAATCCGAAGCTCTGAGAAGAAAGAGGCATATATAGAGAAGCCAAGTAAAACATTTTATTTGCCCAGTTACAACAGTCAGTCTGTCATTTTTCAGGAAAAGTCATCCCATAGTTGCATGGACTAAAAATGGTAAATTGCATATAAAAATAGGAATTAACTGTCTTCTAGGACTTTCCACATTGATGCTAACTACCTGTAATATAAACACAAAAATGTGAAACTTATTATGCTGCAGGGCCATGAAAGACTAAAGTGTATCTTTATGTGTAACAAAATCACTTTAATGTTATTCTTGTGACTACTGATGGAAGTATTGGAATAAAAGAAAATTATAATGGATAATACAAAGCCCAATTAACCATGCCACACAACAAAGTTTAGGATTTATATTTAGCTCCTGTATCAATACACTAGAAGATCTGGTTTGCACTATGGATAATTCAGAAGCTAGAAAACACATCAGAGACAAGAAAGAAATAGGCATTGATAGAGAAACTAACAAGGGTCCGTTTTGAAGATTTTGGTTGCAATTTCTTGATGAATAATACTCATTTAAGTGATACAACTTTTGGAATAAACTGATGCAAACTTGTCCAAAGTCTTCATCAGAGTCAAGAAATGTTTTAAGGTGAACAGTGCACATCAGCACCTTTAATTTCTTCACCAATGAGAACATAAGGAGTGCTACGTGGTCCAAAAGCCACCAGGAGTGAGTGGAAAATACTGCTCCACTTTGGTACTATGTGTCAATGTTTTACTGACCCAGAAGTGCACACAGCTAAGAAAGAACCTAACTCATCAAAGAGCAAAAGTTGTTCACAGGAGCCCTCAGTGAGTGGCTGGCCTTCTTACTTAAGAGTGAAGTATCTCGGGTTTTGTTTCTCAGTCTGATTGGTAAATGTGCAAGCAAAAGCAGTAAAATGGAGGCTGGGCTGATGAGGAGCAACCAGCAGGTTTGGACAGCTATGGAGAAGTTTTCAGAACAGCTTTATCTATTCTGTGCTCACATCCTTATCTATTCCTTATCTCTGACTTGTCACATCACTTGAGCTTTAGATTTTGCACTCAGATCTTCCCACCACTCATTGTCACACAGGGCTTTCTCCTTCCTCATCCCTTGCTCCCCCAAAAAAGTAATGCTGTCCTTCTGTCCAGCATCCCTCACTTGGAGCAAGGTGGAAGCAAAGCAGAGCTCTGCTGCCTTGGAGGAGTCAGGCACAACCAATGTTTGCATAGAGCACTCCAAAGGAGAAGACAAGTCAAACCACAACAGCATCATATACCTGTCCTGAGAATTATTTTGTGACATGCTGTCCTGGTTTCAGCTGGGATAGAGTTAAGTGTCTTCCTAGTAGCTGGTACAGTGCTGTGTTTTGAGTTCAGTA
>JANZLQ010000044.1:8816742-8856199 GCA_026212715.1 Elanus axillaris | reverse complement strand
TCGATCGGCGGGTGGTGAGCAATTACTCTGTGCACCATTTGTATATTCCAATCCTTCTACTATTACTGTTGTCATTTTATTAGTATTAGTTATCATAATTACTTTCTTCTTTTCTGTTCTATTAAACTGTTCTTATCTCAACCCATGAGTTTTACTTTTTTTTTCCCTGATTTTCTCCCCCATCCCGCTTGGGGGCGGGGAAGAGTTGAGCAGCTGCGTGGTGTTAGTTGCTCGCTGGCGTTAAACCATGTCATACGCACAACCGTTACTCCTGCTGTCACACTTACCAGCTGACCAATGGCTCCTGAAAACCTGGAAAAAAACGCTAAGGCTAACCCTGTTCAGAAAGAATTCATTTTAGTAGGGTTTATGTCCACAAAGGCCTCCAAGAGAGTCCCAGTGTTGACCAAACTATACTTGTTTTGTTGGAGTTTCTTCAATAGACCTAGCTGTCTTTTAAACTTTCTTACTTCAGCTAGATTTGAATATATTCCCAGGACTGACTCTCTCTTCTTAGCAATGCTGTAATTTCAGAAAAAATACCAGGAAGGAAAAGCAGCCCTTGTGTTGGATAGATTATACATGAAATTTTATGTGGAAGAAGGTAGCTTTTGAAAGCAGAAATCCCTACCACTTTTCCATGCAATACTTACTGAGTTTACGTGTCCATGTTTACAGTTCTTCACCAGCAAATCAGCCTGAAATTATGTGTTTGAAAGTATGTGCCCTCTTCACAGTAACCACTATTACCTTGCAGCCAGTGAAAAGGCATTCAAATACTATAGTTGTTGGTTACCTTTCCCTGGAATATCAGTTCAAAGAACAAAACATGGTGAGAAGTTTTCTTGGCTTCTGGATGCTACTCCAAGTCCTTTGGAAGCTCAGCAGTCACCTTATTGTTTGGGAAGAAAGATAAATTGCTCTCATACTCCTTTACTGAAACCGGACTCTGACCACTTTGTAGTGTACTCTCTGCTAAATGTTAGGCTGTGAAGAACAACTGATTTTTTTGACAAGTAAATGCACAGAGCAGATTTCAGATGAGCTTTTACTGTGACTGGCATATGGGGCAACTCCACTGGTTTTGCTTTTAAAGTCAGTAAAACATGTTTAATAGTTTCAGTGGCAGATGACAGTGCCATCCTTAATACTGAACAATTATGGAAAACTCACCATCATTAAAGATTAATTGCCCACAGTCTGATACTGAAAATAGGTAGGATTCTTTCTGTCCTGGGAGAAGAAAGATTCTATTAGCTATGTCGTTGACTACCTTATATTCTTCCCTTTCAAAAAATTATGTGTAAATCAGTTTATGGAAAAGATCTTCAGTGAAACTCAGTGGCTCCTATAAACATAGAAGCATCCTTGCTTGAAACAAGGCATGTCTGAATGATAACATACTCTTACCATAGACTAAGGACCCTAAAGCTGATGTAACAATGGCGTAAAAAAAAAGCAGTCTTACTACTAATATGTCATAATAAACTCTCATGTTTTCAGTGTATTAGCTTACATTGTTCCTATTGTCTTACTGTTTCATTCTTTGGAGAAGATAAATTAGTGTCTATAAGGGCAAAAGCAAATAAATGTTCATGTGGTACTTTGCCAAGAAATCTTTTCTACAGGATTTTGTATTTTTGTAAGTAGCTTATTTAGAAAATCTAGCATAGTCATAATACATTTGCCTCAGAATATTGAATAATATATCTTGATTAGTTTGAAAACCAAACCAACTCTTTCTGTGATGTTTTCTCCCCATCAAGTCCCATGACCTCATCCTGATATTCAAAATAATATTTTCCCACAGGTCAGGGGATACAAAAATAAATATATTTCCACAGACACAAGTCAAAACCATTTCAAAGACTATATCTCATTGTAGAGACATGCTCCAACAGAAGTTTGCACTGATCACTAAAACAAAGCAAAGACACTCTAGCCATTTTCAGCTGTTGGAAGAACAAGTACAAACTCATACCTTAGGTTAACTGTAGCAGCAGATATAGCAACAGGGAAACACCTAGTGAAATGATGGTTAAAAAAAGGCTTTTGACTTTTCAGGTGACTGCCTTATGTTCCCAGAATTATTTCTGGCAGCTTACCCGCTGATATCTTATTCAAGTTTGAGTAAAGAAAAGGCTAAGTTTACTCACTATTTTCTTGTAATGACCAGAAACGTTTCAAATACTACAAGTTTTAAAAGCAGGTGTTTTACTCTTTGGCCTATTTGTTAGACACAATATACTTCGTATGTGGTTAAACTGCAAAGTTTCTCTGATTTTCCTGTTCAGCTCTGTCAAAAGCACAACGATGTGAAAAAATAAAATGAAATTGTATTACCTAGCATAAGCAGTGAGCCTTCTCTCTGCCAAGGGGTGAAGTTTTAGAAGCAGCAGTCCATAGAAATACATCATCAGCAAAGCTTCTGTAGGTCCCTTGGTGCCACTGGGTTCAAGAAACAGCATTTAGGCAATGAACTTCCACAAAGGTCATGAGATATCTGTGGGTTTACAGGCCAAAGCCATCTTCTCTTCCTATTCAACAAGGGTCAAGCAGATCCCAAAGGAAATGACTGACATGTGTTGCCTGGAGCTATTTACTTGTACTATTAATCCACCTCTAGTTGTATCCTTTCTCCCACATAGCCTCCCAATTTTATACAGAATTTTTATAGTATTTTAATCTCTAAGGATTTCATTCATTCAAATAAAGCCAGCCTGAGGGCAGACAGTTCTGCTTGATAAGGAAGAAGCATCCAGTAACTCTTGGCCACAAACAGGAACAGAGTTAGGAGTTATACTTTCTTCCACTTACATTTGTCTTAAAAACCTAGGCACTGCTGGTCCCTAGGATTTTGTCATTTTAGGCATAGTTATTGAGAGTCATGGTAAAGACACAGAGGAATGCAGGCACTACATAAAAGGTTCTAGCAGAGTAGCAACAAATTAGTAAAAAAAATCCCTGGTTGCATTCCTTGCTAACTTTGAAAACTAGCAGCAAACTTGTCCTATCCATGCTAGTTCAGGCCCACCGAACCCAGTAATTCTCTGTACTACCTGCAATAAGCAGTGCAGTAGGCCCTAATCATCATCTCCAGCATCCATTACCCCAGGGAAGTCTTTCTGAACACGGCACCTACACCTGTAACATGTAAAATACTTTGAATACACACAGTGTTCTTAAATCAGAATATCAAAAGGAGACAAGACTTACCCTTCCCCATGAGAAAGCACATCCATCTGACCCCAAATTCAGCCTGACAACAGCTAACGCTACCTCAGCTGCCAGACTGTTAATTGACTCCTCAGTTGGAGTGAATTTGAGGATAATCTTTCCTAGTCCTTGATGGTTGCGCTGTGGTGTGAGCCAGGAGGTTTTGTAGCCTTCCAAATCTCTCCTTTTTCCTTCCAGTGTTTACTATCATTTTCTCATTTCCTATTATCATTATACTCCATTTACAAACATTGGCTAAAGTCTCATCTATCCTGCTCTTATGTATTCTGAAGATGTGAAAACTGTATGTGGGAACAGCAGTGAGCGCCTGGTCTCAGCCGTCTCTTCAGTTTCTTGTTATACGTAGAAGAGAATCCCATTTCTTGCTGTCACTCTCAGCCCCTTATTTTGGTTGCCAGCAGTGTCAGTACAAAACACAAGAATGTTCTCACACTCCAAAAGCTTCGCTTCACGTCCATTGACATGAATGCTATTGTACCACTATGAAAAACTTAACATCTACTAAACTGAAGCATAGAGAAACATGGTGACTTTCCTTACAGCTGCAAACAGCTTCATAGTTTAGGCTACAGGTTTGATCCCTGACATGACCCCAAGTCCTCATGATAATTAGTAGTCTACTTTTCCTTATCTTACCATATATACACTGAAATCAAATTTAAATTAAATTAATTTAAATTGCAAAGTCAAAACTCCTGAAGGTTAGAAATGCTACATGTATTGAAGCTGGAGCTAACTTTTTCTTTCTTTGTTCATTCATTTTGAAAAATGAAGGAGACAAGGGTATATGCTAAAAGTAAATGTAATTGCTGCCACATGATTATGATAGACTGGTAACTCCTACTATGACTTCTGGAACTGCATATGTGATACAGATAGATTAAAGGGAAAATTCATCCCACCTCACCCTCCTTAATTCATTCTTCCCAGGAACCTCTACTTCAGATGTCGTGCCAAAGTGCAAAAGTGGGAGATGGGAAATATGGTGGGTGTATAGTGCTGATAAGACTGAATCAGGTCTGTCTTTATACCTCTCACTGCAATTTGTACTGCTGCTGACCTCAGGGAAGGGGGACCTAAGTCTGTGTCTAGTTTCAGTGTTTGCGGTTATCAGCATACCAATATTGTCCTGGAATTCTTAAGTGAGAGAAGGGAATTAATTGTTTTTTTGCTGTTAGTAACACAGCCAAACCAGAGCTGGCTAGAAGGTGGAAAGATGCAAGGACTTTTCACCCTGCTGAATGTCAAGCCTTATCTGCAAACAATGGAGATGTTAGAAAACCTTTTAAAAATAAATCAATTTGCAAGAATACTTCTGTAATCAAGACTGTCAGACACTTAGATGCTGAGAACATGCTGTAGCACTCAGGAAGATGGCTGGAGAGCACTGTTGAGTAACTGTACAGCAAGGATCAGTCACCCAGCCTATCCTGAAGGTACCTGGGGATGCACATGAACACATGCAACAGGGTAATTCACTCCGCTGACAGATACAGATCTAGTTATGTGCTAGAGGCAGTGCCTTGGGCCCCCAGCAAAGAAGCCAGCACAGAAAAACTTGTAGGACACTAAAGGAGTTTCCATGGGTTACTCTTTCCCATGCCCCCATCACAGGCCTGCTCTGGAGAGTCCTCGAGATGAAAGGCAGCAGCATAGCTGTTGCTTGGCTCTGTTGCTTTGGGAGACCCAGTCCAGCTCAGACACTAGACAGAGTCTGAGTATAACCTGGACACTTCTGTTTAGAAAGAAAAGTATACCTTGTCCTCCAAACTGTAGTTCTGCATCACCAATATACTATCTGCCTGTAACACTGACTCTTTCTTGTGTCATTTTTTAAAAGTCCCAGAATCTTGGAACCCTTGTCACTTTTCCCAGATACTGTCTTGGCATCAGAACCAGATTTCAGTTTGCTGAAATTTCATTTATCATACTTAACTGATCAACAGTAGATACCAAATGTTATTCCTCACAACTGGCTAAAATTCTGCACTACATTCTCACTTGTAAAACAAGCTTTTAACTGCATTTGTATCCTTCTGGCCTTATGTCATGGTGCTGAGAAAGGCAGCTCTTCCTTCTTCTAGAAAGAGGAAATTTGCAATGAACTTTAAGCTATCCTGACCACAAATTTGTAGATAGTTACTGCTCCATGCAACCACAAAACATTAACTAAGTTTGGTTTAATAAAATGTTCATTAAGTTGCTGTTAGATATAACCTAGAACATCCATACTTCTGTCAAAATATCTGCCATAAATTTGCTGAAAACTCATCTAAGTAAAAATCCATCATACTCATTATTCGATCCATAAATGTCTGCATAAAAAGTGAAGGAAAATGATGAATCAGAAACAGAAGTCTGTAGAAATAGCAGTGCTCAAGCTGTGAGTTGCACCAGCAGTCTCCTCATCAAACATAAATCACTGCTGTGTTAAACCAGCTTGATGTAGCCATGACTTGACTGAAGTAATAGGAAAGAAAACAGTAGTCATTACAGCATAGAATGGGTAAAACACACAAATGAAACAATGTCTGGAGAAATTTGACCTCAGGGGGGTAATAAACTTGAACTAATTTCATTAAAAAGAGTTTGAAGCTTTAGGAGAGGAAGCGAGAGACAGTTTATAAATTAAATGAACTGAGGGTTGAAATGACACTGTTGGGTTTTTTTCTGATAACAGGTCTTAAATAACAGCAGTTTCTGCCAACCTTTCCACATGAGCTCGGAAAGCTGTCATTGCCTCGTGACTCCATACTCTAATACCAGCACTTCTAGCTCTCCTAGTTCTAGGATATGTTGAGTCTCTTTGATGATTTTATTCAAAGTGCATCTGATTTTATTGGTTGCCACAACATCAGTGTGCTCACAGACTCAGACTGAGAAGCCCAGGACTCATATTTTTTCGTCAGTAGCTGCGGAGTTTAGCACACCCAGATCTGGCCTAGACATATACAGGCAGATCATAGGAATGGGTACTACTCAGGATGAGACATAGGTGACATTTTCAGAGGATCATGTCCTTCAGGTCACTGACCTATGCAGATGCCAAGCTCTTCTCCATCCAGGTGTTCTGTATCAGAAGTGCTACATTTATATCTCACAAGCCCGTGAATCAGAAATCCGAATGCCTTTGCAGGGCACCTCTCCCAGCAGCATTGGCAAAACACTTGAAAATATTTCTCATTTTTGGTTGGCCTTTCTCAGAAGCTCTACAGGTCAATCAGCTGATGTCCTCTGTTAGATTCAAGTAGCATGCTTAGCAAAACCCTCTGAAATGTGGGAAGTCTCATAAACAAAAGAAGCAAAAAGCAGTCTGCATCATATCCTTTGGATGAACACAAATGAAGCAGACCATTTTGGAGATACCCAGTCTAGCATAATTTCTGCTTCTGTCAAACCAAGTAGGTCAGCATCATGTCTACATATGACACAGCATGTTACCTTTGCTTATACTTCCATAAAACACAGAACAGCTGGCATAATGCTTAAGAAAAACAAATATTATGACATGAAATGTTAGTTTCTCCTTATCTAAGAACATTAATAATGATTTGCATATATTCATCCAAGTCTAGGAGGCGTGAAATATATATGTGTATCTGTTAGAGGATGAAAGGATGAACTCAGTAACAAAAACTTAGCAGGGATGATGGAAGAGAGTGACAGGATAGGGAATAGACTTTCAGGATTCATTAAATGCTGCACTGCAAAATTAAACTGAAAGCATTCTGAGATACAGAAAAGAAGCTACAATATATATGGTGTAGTATAATGTTATATCTGAATGTTGTTTGCAATTCTTCACACTTATTACCATGTTTACTTTCACATAGAGTAATCCCATTTCCTTGACATCTATAAGAACAGGAACACTGAGGAGCACTAGTGCTTTATTCATAAAGATTCTTTTTTTCTTGTAACTTACCTATGCAGAATTTGGAAGCAATATTGAAATCATCATATATAAATGAAACACTGCATCTGCTTATTGATGGGCACAGAGAGATGAGTAACGCAGGTTCCAAACCCATTCTCTGATTAAGGATGCTTCCTATTTAGGAAGTGCAGAGAAGGTTACCCTAGTCAGAATGCAAGGTTTTCATATAATGAAAATTATACCATCATGTTCTTTAATTTAATACATTTTTTTAAAGATTTTATCAGTAGGACCTGTACCTGCTATATTTAATAAGCACTTTTCCAGCTAGCCAATTACATTCACATAGGTGGCAATAAAGAAATAAAGCACACTTTGGTATGACATGAATGACAGTCATAAGAAAATAGCTTTATTATTTACTACCAGTTGTTAAAAGACTGTCATTTATGATTATTAATTTCGTGGAGCTTACCCTCATTGTACTTACTAAACTTTTTTTTTCAAGATAAGGCAACAAGAAAAGCAGGTAACAAGTAACAATCACACCTTTGTCCTTAAAATGCATTTTACATGTAACCATTATACTAAAGTATTTTTAGGGTACAGAGAGATAACATTTATAAGTAGAAGAGTAAGATATGCAGGCCAATTATTTAGTTGAAGATAGTATGTTCAATTAACTAATTTCATATATACAGGACTAAACACATTCTTTTCAATAAGTAGGAAAATCCATTTACTATAAAAAACTATTTTCTTTCTAAGACACAGATACACTAATAAGATCCATTTTTCCTATGAAAGTGTTTAGCTAACATACAAAAGATGAAAGATGCATAAGAGAGCTTTGTGTCTTCTGAAATGAAGGTTGAGTCTGATTTGTGGAAAGTGTAGCTATATATAAAAGGAAAAAAACCACTGAAATCAGGGTAATGACAGCATCACAGCAAAAATGAAACAGTTGGTAAAAAAAGTTCTGCAGTGAAACATTTTATTTCTGACCCCTTTAGTTCTTTTTCTTCAATAAATTAAAACATTAATTCCATTAAATTTCCACTTACTTAAAGGGCCAACATTTTACCTGGAAAACTGGAGTTAGGTTATGCAGTTAGAAAAGTCCTAAGAAAGACAAAGAATATATTTTTTGATGAGTATCCATAACCCCAAGATTAAGAAATACATAGGCTTTGCCATAAATTCTCTAAATGCAACTCTACAACTCTAAGCAAAATTAACACCATGGATTTGTACTGTTATTTGTGAGAATGCCAGGAACTGAAGACACATCTTGTCATTTTCGGAAGATTGTTTTGGGTCAGACTGCTCTAAATCACCACTGCCACAGCTCTAAGCAAACAGCTGCAGCCTTTCAGCTAAACTTTCACTCACTTACCCAACAGGGAAGAGGAGTAAACTGTAACTAGACTGAGAACTCCAGCACTCAGCAGTTTGATCAGTCCAATTCTGAATTAATGCCAAGACCGAGAATTTTACTAAAGTATTGTTATTTTTAATTTCACCTGAACAGACTAAATAACATGCCAATCAAAATAAGTACATAATGCTAACCTATAAGCCTCTGTTCCTCTCTGTGTCCCTGCATAATACTTCCTTTCTAAACCTGTAATAACTTCAGGCTAATGTAGCCATATGTATTCAGAATATGTTTAATCTGGCTTTTTTCTCTTGCGTGAATTAAAAAAACCCACTCTCAAAGGTATTTATTAAAGATGTATATTTTGTGAATATATTCTTATTAATGTTTGCAAAATACTATCAGACTCTTGACTAATAATGGCAAATAAGATCTTGGGAGATGCAAAGCTGCAGAAAATTGGAATATGCCTTGAGTCATGAAAATTTAATGGGGTTCCTTATTACCACCTACCAAAAATCTCAAAATCAATCAGGTTCATTGTGCAATGTTTAATGATCTTTTATGTTACTGCTCTTTAATGTGAGTTCAGACATGGATCTGCAAATTATACAGCATTTCTGCTTTCTACTTCTTCATTTATAATATGGAAGTTTTTAGACAAATAACCCACTGCTTTTAATTTGTTGAACACATGATCACAGTTGCTTGCTCTGGGGCTTCCTCTGCTACTGCAGGAATGATGTCTGTGCCATCATTTAATGGATGATAGAAGATCACACTGGAGATACTAAAAGCATAGTTGTTAGACTTTCAGCAACAGCAAAACTCATTAACTGTCCATCTGACATTTCCCACCGGAGGAGTAAGGATTAGTTAAACACCACCCTGCAGCGGGAGTTTCTAAGCCTCCCTCCCAGTAGGCTTCACCCATTACAGTCCCATCCCCTGCCGGTGCTTCCCCTCAATGCCCTCCACAGCCCAGGGCTCTGCCTCACCTGTAGGCAGCAGCTCTTTCTCAAAATACAGCAGACACATCAGGACAATCCTGGCAACCTTAGGGGAACCCTATCTATGTGCTAGCAGTGACCAGCATGTCTGGAAGTCTCCGACAGCTCCTTTCGAGTACACACCTTCCCATATTCCTGGAGACATCCAGCTATTAGCCAAGTTTACAATTTCTTCAGTCTAAAAGGGAAAAAAAAGCCCTAGTTTTGACCCTGCTCCAGGTACAGCTAAATGCTGAGCTACCCTTTATCTACTTGCCACTCCGACATTCATCCAATCCTTCTGCAAGCATGCTGGAGAGTGCATCTACTAGCCAGGTACTCAGCTGAAAGCATTCAAAGAATGGTGCCAGCCAGGAAAAGGCAGGCAAAAGGATAAATCTGATGGAAGGAAAATCTCATGACAACCGTGGGAAAGAAGTGAAATATGAGAGCCATATGGGTGAGCTGTTGGATGTCCCACTTTGAGACAGGTAGAAGAGTAATTTGAATGCTGGCTTACCCATAATTCAGATGAATAACTTTGTCACAGAGGTATCTCATGATGGGCCTTCATCTCTGATACTGATCAGAACTTCCACCCTGCTACATAACAGTAAACGAAAGTTTAGCAAAACCACCATGTTCCTAGGGAAAGTTTGGATTACTAAGAATTTAAAAGAATTTGTAAAGATTTCAAAGAGTTTGTGATGAAAATCTGTTTCACTCAAGAATACTGATCAGCATCTCCAAAATGTTTGCTTACCAGGGACACAGTTGAAGTTTCAGACATATGGAAACCTCTTATGGTACGATCCAGCAATAAACAGTGAAAAAAATAGCTATGATCCACTACTTGGGAGTTACCTTCCTTCCTTCTAGTAGCAGTTTACATTCATCATGCAGCTGCTGCAAGCGAGACTTGCAGTTTGAGACGCATCATATACTCGGCAGCACTGAGATCACAGTGACGTGCAAAGCAAGGCAAGAGAATCTCCCCTTCATCCATTCCAAAAATACTCCTGTTACAGCCAGCAGGAGCACACACTGCAGCCGATACATCCACCACTAAAAAGACCCAAGTTGTATTTCCAACCGCTCCATTTTCCCAAGACTGAAGGACATCACAGAGACAGGTACATCACTAAAGTTCTCAGTTGCTCATTTGTTTTTAAACATTGATGTTATTTCTCTCTGTAACAGCCTCAGAGTCACACAATGGACGAACAGGCACTTACCCTGTTAGTATGCGTAAAAGGCTACAAAGGCTCTGAGAAAAATTCACTCTAGCGGAAACAGTGACACGGGAATCATGATTGTAAGTATAAACAGAAGAAAATCACTCTTGTACTAAAGTGGGTCTGAAAATATATATGCATGTGGGAAGGGGGAAATCTTGGGTATTCACAGAATTGTATTTTCCTCCCAGCTAGGAACAGTATCTTTCTGATATATCGCTTTTCAGTTAAATGTCTCAAGTTATTTTACTTAAAAGACCAGCATCATCATTTCCTTGTGAAAGGTAGAGAAACTGAGGCCCTGACAGAGTGCATGACTTGTCGAAATTCACTCAGCAACCCATTAGAAGAGCTCAGACTACAACTACCATCTCCTCATGCTCAGGCCAGTGCCCTACCTAGTTGCAGCACTGCTTCTCCACACCAGACCCCAGAGGTGGGGTGTACCAGAGAATTAGTCTGATCAGAACAGATCGCAGCCCACACGCTGAGGAACGGTGCTGTGACATTTGTGATATTCTTAATGTACATTATTCTGCTGTTAACTTGATAGTGCCTTTCTGTTACACATATACGCAGGCAAATCATTCATGGAAAGTCATGCCAGCCTTTGTTTTCATTAAATAACATGCATGACAGGGTCTCTTCTCTCCTCCATCGGCTCTGGAGAAGTCCGGGATCTATTTTCTGGCTGCAGTTACTTCATGATCACAGTCAAGATGAGAATGACAGACATGTTACATTGAGGCAGTCTGATTTTATCCTTGCAATTGTAAATACTTTTTGTCCTTGAATATATTTCAATACCTTTATGGTAATATCACACTCTGAGGTGGTAGGACCAAAGACAGACAGACAGACACAAAGATGAGATGCAGACCATAGTATTATTCTGAATATTCTCCAGATTTGTAGCTGTTTCTATTCTAGACATCTACCACACTGCTTAGAGATAAAGGCAACAAGTGAAATGCGACCTTTTCTCCAATATATATTCCAAAAAGTCTTGCAGGGCTCCACAGAATTAAAACTGTCTTAGCTCTTTTGCAGTTTTACTACCATAATGTGCTCATTTAATTTCTGATGGAAATAGCATGTTTGAGTTATCATTATTCATTACTTTAGCTTTTGCAGTTTCATTTGTCCTGCTGAAACTCTCCATTGAGTTTGCTTAGGCTATAAATAAAGATCTCTTGGGATCCTAGATCTTGCCTTCTGAACAAAAATTTCAGTGACTCATTCTCATACATATTTTCTTCCATTATCTTCATCATGGGCAAATGTTCATGTTCATTCCAAAAGGTCAGAAGGAAAGAAGCTGTGACTAGCTTCGTAAGTAGGTCAGAATACTCTTTCCTTAGATGCCCTTAAACAAAGGTGAGTTATTTTTTAACGAGAGACTGTTGGAGTAGTTTCAGGTTACAACTAAATCTCCATAAGCCACAGAGATGTTGGGTGATTCCTACCCAAAAAAGGAAAGTTGCTAATCAGAAGAGTGGTGCCAGACTGACTGACAAGTCTAATGACTTCATTTGGCATCACTAACTTGTAAGCTAGTTGACGCCTTATTGAATTGTTTTTTCTAATGGATATGTACTGTGATGGAGTCAAGAATGTCATTCTTAATTACAACAAATAGTAACCTGAGTAACAGACTTGGAATGGACAAATCTGCAGAAGCACTGACTGGTGGGGACACAAATTATCCAAGCGACACCCCCATCAGCTCATCAACAGATTATTTCTAAAGCGTAATTTCTATTTGTTTGAAACATGTATTTTGTATAATTAAAAAACTCAGGGACCAGAAACCATTGGCAATATTTCAAAATGCGAATTTCTGAGGATGCTATCAAGTGCCTAGTCCTTTTCCATACATTGCAATGTACCATACCTATTGATGCATTCAGCTGTTCCGAAAGACTCCCACTCTGTGTCCCTCCACATAGTCCTGACAGATTCATGCAGACAGTTTCACTCACAGAGCTCTCAGGTATTTCTCTGATCTTTCCCCAGACACAGTTACTCATAGTCCTCCTTTGTCATTTAGCTCTTTACACCAAAAACTAGCAGGATAATGAGATATTCTTCAGGACAAGTGGTTATGACTGTCTGTGGATCATGCATTGCCTGATGACAGTGGGGGAAAGCTTGCAGAATGATCTTGCAAAAACTCTCTGAAAGTGAAACTATTCCTGATGGGCCAAAACTGCTGCCTTTAGCTCACTTTTATTTCAGACTCACAGCGACTTCTGACAATTTCAAGAATATCTCTTGCAATGCATGTGTAAAAAATGTGAATTCCATCAAAATCTGTATTATCTCAGTTAAGCAATAGCTTGATGCAGCTGCATTCTGCAGCACCACACTGCTTTGCTTTTGGTAAATGAACTCAAGAGTAGATACCCGCGCGGTTATAGGCCTTTTCAGGAAAAGGCCCTTATCTTGTATGCCTGTTGTTACAGCTATATTGTTTATGTAAGAAAATGACAAATCGATAACTGTGTTTACCTTTAATAAATTATTAATAGCTCTGTGAGCAATCTAAAGTAGTGTGCTATTGAACTACACAGTCTCTGCTCTACAGTGCTGCCAGTAAACCTCCAGGTGTTAGTCAAGGAGCTGGTTACATACTATAAAGTTCTTAATAGCTTGAATTCCATCAGATTTCCTTCCTTGTCCTGCTGTACAATCTGCATTTTGCACTAGAATGTTTCAGGCAACTGTCCCAGTGATGAGACTTCACAGGGTCTGGGGCATAGGGTCAGGCTGCTCACAGGAGCCAGCCCTCCTGCCTGGTAGCATTAGCCAGAGTTGGCAACTGGAGCATTGTTCATGCTTCTTGATAATGATCAGATCATTTTTCTCCTACTTAAGAGTATTTCTTCTTGCTGCCTGGTTTTAGTTGCTGATGCTAAAAAGGATCGTAGAGCATAAACTCTGTGTAATAGTGAATGCTTCTGACTCCAAATTATGTGTAACAAATCTGGGCACTGCACTGATAGGTACAACATACCTATGCAATCCATAATAATCATTTAGACTGCTTAGGCACCTGTCAAAGTAGTTAAATAATCAGTGAGACCTGCAAAGGTGGTTTGTGGGTTTTCTTCTTTCTCTCCTTTGCAATATGGAAAGATCAGGTGATTTCCCTGGCTTGAACCCATTTATGCAATGATTCTAAAACCCTCTGCACTCTCCTGATCTGCACTGCCACAGGATGTGTGGATAAGCAGCAGCCAGATCTTGCATGTCCCTCTGTTAAACCACAGGAATATGAAAGCAGCAGAGATTATTTTAGTTCTATAAAATAAAGCTGTTCTCGTTGTTCTCTTACACTACCATCAATTCTTAGACAATATACAATGCAGTTCACTTTTATATCTAATGCACAGTTAATTAGCATTAAGTAGAACTAGGTCTTTCCCAGTTGCTTCAATAGTATATATAATTATTCCAAATCTTGTCAGGAAAAAGCCAAGAAATGGTTGTTTCCTTTCACTTAATTTTTCTGTGGAGAAACAAGGAGTGGTTACAGATTTTTATGGCTTCTCACAAGAACAAGACATGGAAAAAGTAGCAGATTCATGAATATTTAACATTAATTCAAAGAAGAGTTCAGTGTTCATTTTAATAGGAAATACAAGCCAAACTCTAATCCTTTTCTTTGAAGTTCTTACAGTTCCACCAGTATGTGTTCTAGCTACTGAGTGCTCAACTGTCACTGGGTAATACTGAAAAATTCATTTATTTCTCCTCTTACACTCATCTCTAAAAGATGGAGTAGCATGCACCTCTTTTATTTACTCTGAGTGGTGTGAAACTACTAGGGCATATTTTAAAATATTATGAGATGTTTATATGCATTCAAAATACTATTGTGAAGGAGAAGAATCTGTAACACTTCAATACCTGGCTCACAAGCTGAGTCTTAATAAAGTACTATGGAAGAGGGAATGTCTTGATCCACTACTTAAACAGAAGTCTCTAACTGTCCTTAGAAGAAAAGACAGAAAATAAACAGTTTCTCTCAGCAAGTTCCAGACAACACAATGGTGCAAAATGTTCTTACTCCTGCTTAGGTGGACAATTAGGAGTGGCACATTTGAAGGTATGAAAGAAGTCACTGTTATAGTTCTTTTTGCTATGTTTGCTTAAAAGTTCTCTTTCTTTCATTCCATCCTTGTATAGTAAAGAGGTCCTCTTTGTCCTTTATTTCTTTGTTATCTTAATGCTTTCAACACTGGACCAAAGAAACTTTCTATATTTGCAATACTTCTCCAAGCAATTCTGCCATTTAACGTTATCTTTCTTACTGCAATGAGTTCAGCAAAGGAAAGACTGGATAATTATTGAAATATGGAGGAGAAATACAAGTTTCCAGCTTCTCTAGTATTTTTACCTGGAAAGGGAACCAATAGGACAGGAAGACTAGACCTGTTTCCTTTTCTCAGAGATATCCATATTTTAACAAAACTAGAAGTAAAAATTACTTCAAGAATTTAAAAATGGCTTGATTCCAATAAAGATATCCTGGAATATACCTAAATACTTATTTATGAAAAGGAACAGATCAAATTTGATGATAAATTGACATTGATTTCTTTGAATTAAGATCTAGAGTCTATATTTTAAGACCTGTATTATTGCATACATAACACTCAGTCACTGAGTCCCCCAGGCATTTTCATCAAGGCAAAACATCAGAATAGGTTGGTATATCACCACAGCAAGATGAATTTCAGTGTTTATCAACAGTGAGTCCCCATCCACTTACTGGCAATAAGGTATTTATGCTGCAATTGCAAATTCTAAACATCATAAAGATGTAATGAAGTACCATGCACACCATGATCAGGATTTAATGAAATGAAGAGAGATGAAAAATAAGTTTATGTTATTTTTTTAAAAAGGAAATATTGGTCTTTCACAAAAATGCCCCCAACCTAAAATTCAAGTTTTGATTTCAAATGCCCCAGTACTTTGGGACCCAAATTGCTGTGACCTGCTAGAGGAAGAATAAACCATCTGGATGTTTAAAAACAAAGGGAGAGCTATCATTAGGCTCAGAGGTAATCCTGGCTTTCATGCACAGAGATGGGGGGGGGAGTTTCTAAGGATCAATAAGATATTCTGGAGCCTAAAGATGAAGGTCAAAAATATCAAGACAGCACAATTCCCACTCACTGAAACTACAGCATTGAGTCAGCCTAGATATCTCTGAAAAATCTCTTTCCCAGTCACATTTCTGTTCTGTTAAAAATATTACTCTAGGCTCAGCATCTAACTATTAGAATGAATAAATGGTTCAGAAGAAGGCACAGAAATGAGACTAATTACTTATGACATAATCTGCTGGTTTGAGAAGCTTCTATCCAGCCTGAGTTTACCTTCAAGTTTATTTCTTGAGGCATGGAGATTTATAACACTGAGGTCATCGTAGCTAGTTTATGAGTGATTGTTTTGTTAGCCACATAAATGTCTAATCTACTTCTAATCTTGCACAGCTCTTGGCACAATGTTATTTTATGACAGTGAGTAACATGAGTTATGTGTTGTGTTTAAAATGTTTTTCTTTTTTCAACATTTAATTACTGTCCTTTTAATGTCGTGTTAAATATTTTAAATTAAGATTAGTTTATTTAATGTAAATAAATATATCCAGCCATGTGCCTTTTTTAAAAAAGACTGTGCAATCTGTATTAATTTTAATTTTTATGATCTAGACCAGACTATAATATGAATATGAAAACCTCAGGTTCATTCCATTGTAATTCTATTCTAAAAGAGTCAAGTTATGGGATAGCTTAAATGCATAGGAAAGAAAAGGATTCTTTCAGGAGAGCCTGGTAACCCCCTCCTGCCCCACCACCACAATTCAGCTGCTTTACCTAGGAAGCCTAGGCCAGCATCTGACAATCCCTTTTATTCACCAGTAGGACTTAAGGAGAGGTGAAGCTGCTCAGAGCCTTGCAGAATAGTTCAAATAAAGTGTGACAACCTTCAAAATAAATCATGATGGCATTTAACATGGTGGAGTCTGGGCAGGCATGGACAGCTCTGTCTCAATCCACTCATACTTCACCTTGGCCAGGCTTCAGCCACTTCCCAGAGGTGAGTGCTCAGGCTAAAATGCCTTTCTGGGGGAAGCAGTGGCCTAGTTCAGCTATCACAGCTGTTCCACTGCTGGGCTGAGCAGGCTAACAGTCAGCCCATGCAAAACACAAGCACTGAAACTCATCTGGTTCCCACAAATGTTCCCTTATTGGATTAAAATCCTGAAAGATTGCATATGCCAAAGATTTCACCAAGGTTTAGGACTCATGTCCAGCTGGGATCAGGAAGAAATCCTCTTTCCTCAGTGCAGTTTAGCACAGCATTGTAAGGGATTTACACTTTCTTTTGGACAGCTTCTGCCCAGGTTATCACTGTAGATGGGATACAGGCCAGCCACGACCAACCAGCACACTTTTGCTACAGGTCTATATTATTACACTCACCAAAGACAAAATCATTCTTATTGTAATAATCCTCTCCTAGAGCAGTTATTCTGTGTTCTGCTATGTTTTATTTAAAGTGCGAGTCCTTCAAACGGTCCAAGCTTTTCAGTCACTTGCATGGCAAGTGATGTCTGGCATGAGCTGGCAACTGACTTACAGCCAGGGTTTCTTTCAGGCACCTGAGCCACGCCAAACTTCGTAGTGTATAATATTTAGTCTGCTGGAGCTTAGAATCATTCTCAGCTTTCTTATGAAAGAATCTAAACATACTTTAAAGGTCACAGCTAGGATTGAGGGAAAATCTGACGATTAAGGAAGGATAAAAGATGAGAAGAAAATGAGATAAAATAGGACTTCTGATCAGCCAAGGCATCAACCATTATTAGAAATTCATTACAAGGAGCACTGTGTACCCTGCACTGCCAATTAGCTAGTATTCACTGTGCTAAGTCCATGGCCTTAAATAAAGCTATTTAGTTTATGTACCCAAAGTTTCATCCCTGTGAAAATGGCTCCTGAAGACTAAGTTAATTCAATTTTACCTCCCACTGCCCAGTTGAGAATTCTTAGATTATGTCAGTGGTTTGAGCAGGTGAATAAGCTCCTAACTAACTAATAGAGTCTTGTGGAATTAGAGAGATTCCTGAATCTAACACACATTTTCCTTTCATCCCTTTTAATTTCAAGACATAGTTAATAAGAACTATGGTCACTATTTTGGGGTGGAGACTGGTTTTTCTACAAGGCATACATATCTCAAGCAACAATTGACAGGGCACAAAAACCACCTTTGAAATGTTTCTCCTTCTCTTCCTGCATTTATGGCTTTAATCCATATTTTTCTGGTTAGCCACACTGCAGTATAATAGCAACCAAGTGTCCAAATTTCTAGATAGACAAGAGGAAACCAATCAAGACTGCACATTGTATAACCAGAGCAGCAGCATATACAGTGCAGAGGCATTTCTATCACACCAGCTCACCAAGCACAGGGCTCTTCTGCAAGCATCTTTCCATTGATATTCTATGAGAGATTTTCACTATTTTGCATTCACACACACAAAAAAATAAGTACAGCTCTATAATCCTGCACGTGTGAAACATAGCTTCATGGCTTTTTCTTATTTTTAGTAAAGATACCCTATACTTTATGTAACTTAGTAAGATTTATTTTTTACTGCATTATGGTTTGTCAGAACATCTTGTCAGCTATTATTATTTTCCAATAGCTCTGTGATCTCTCCACAGTTTGCAATTAACTCCAAGCCAGTGTGACTTCCTGGAAAAAGTCAAAGGAGACTCAATAAAATAAAATTTTCTTCCACCACAAGAATTTCTTTTTATGTTCCCAGAAATGTGCTATTGTTCAATGCCAATAGGTGGAAACGCTTAAGAAGAGACCTGTAATTTGTAAAAGAACAACATGAGCAATTGTTCCTCTTGAAACATTTTTATTTTTTTTAAGTAGGGGATGTTACAGGATAGAACCATGTGTTTTGTTTCACTGATAGTCCCAGTGCAACCACAAGCAGAAAATAAGTTGTCTGCATGAATTGATAAGAGGGTCATAAATAACAAGAAAATTATATCCTGTACACCAGCCTGCCAGCAGATGACAAAGAAAAGTCAGGACTTCATGAGTTCTCACTTTTTTCCTCATCCTCTGGTGATATTTGTCTGGTATTTATCTAACTCTGTGATAGTTACTTCTCCAGGAATTGTACTCCTCTCCTGAGAAGATGCCAGTAATATTACCTTGGAGCAGGGAGAAGTGTTGGAGGGGGTTTTTTGACAATCAGCAACCCAATGACCTAGTTCAAGCAGCCTGAAGGAGCCTGTTTATAGCTGTTCATTGGTGCTACTGGCTAAGTGATGTTTGGTTTTGTAGCAGCAGAGTGTGCAGGCTAGAATTGCTACTGGTGCTACAGGAAGATGATAAGACACTGTTTTCTGAGTACTAGTGCTCTGCCCTCTCCTTTCTCCCCAACTCCAGGGAGCAGAGGGCAGGTGGCAAAAGATAGCAAATGGTCATGGACCACATGATCAAAACTTGGAGGCAGATAAACAGAAAAAAAGCATTGTTTAGATAAAGCGTAGAGAAAAGGCAGAGAGACTCAGATGTAGCACCTTGTTACTCTTGTTTTCTCTTATTTTCAGGAGGATGAGACAGCTTGCCCTCATCGGTGCTTCTTGGATTCTATGGTGATACTATGTTGTGATACACAGAGGAAGAGAAAGAGATCCTGGAGAGTGCTGAGATTAGCAGGTCCTCCCCCTGTCTTTGCTCTTTGTGGGTCTGTTCAGTGCAGTGTTTGCCTGCAAACTGTGTACTTTGTGAAACGCAGGTAAGAGTCTCAAAGCAGAAGACACAAAACAGTATCTGTCCGTCTAAATGATGGTAACGTGAGCCATGCAACAGGATGGCAGCCTGAGGGGGACCTGTACACCAAATCGGCCCCATGGTTTCTGATAAAGTACAGTTTGCATTAAAAGACCAGAATCCCCCCAAACTCTCTCAAAGACCTGTAACACCTAGGTTTGTCTTTAGAGAGGATGTAATTTGCAGTACTGTGAATTCCACATTGGCATGTCTTTTTTTTTTTTTTAATTCAACTGCTCAGTGACATTTTTTTAAACACTGACAGCATTCAGTGGGTTCATAAGCTTCCCAAGCATTTTTAAGCTGAAAACTACACACATAGACATGCACTCATTCTTCCTGCTGCTGGAGAGAGAAAGGCCGTTATTGTCCTCTCTCTTTAAGGCAGGGACATACTTTTGCTAGACTCCCAAATACTGATTTTTTACCAGACCTAAATACATAGTCCACTACCCTCTGCCCAAAAAAGTTGAACTGACATCATCCTCATGAAGTCTGTTTCTGAGATGGGGCCTATATCAGTAACTGGTAATTTGGGGAGTCTTTAGCACATCTCTAGCAGAACTGCACAGCTAAAGCAGCTTGAGAAAAAATGTTTTAGTGTGGGAAATGGGTCTGCAAAACCTAAACCTGGAAGAGGATTTAAGAGCCAGTGACAACATAAAAAGCATAGTATTTTTTGTTAATTGACTACCTTTTACTTAGAAAATGCTCTTTAAATTCTATTTACATAAAAATGACAAGCACCGAATCACCACACAAAAAAGATTATTCAAAATTGCAATTGTTTGCAATCTTCTTTTGGCAAGTTCAAGCTAATAAGCTTAGCTTTTAATACAATCTTATGATATATTTTTCTTAGTCTGAAAATAAAACCCCAAGTTTTAAAATATCATTACTGGACAACTGAAAATTAGCATTTTAAATGCATTTTTTCTTTTCTCATCATGGAAATTGACCCTTTCTTGAGGGTCAGCAATTATGTGCACACATCCAAAGGAAACTAGCTTCTGCTTAATCATAACATGTAAGGAAACTATAATCCTGTGTGTTTCCAGTGTCTATGGAAATTTTTCACAACTCTGGCTAAGCCAAAGACATTTTCTATGAAGGACAAGATCTGCTAATCAGCAGAAATGGAAATAAAGAATTCTTGTGGATCACACTGTCTGCAGATTTTAAGTGTTGTCCAGTGGTCCTTAGAAAAAGAAAGAAGACTTCAGAAAGAACACTTGTACAAAATCAGTAGTAACATTTTTCACCATCTGTAATTAATAAAACAAGCAATAAAGTAAATGTAGCTATGCAACTAACACTGAAGTTTCTAACAAAAACAGACAAGAGTTTCATCTTTTTATCAGTATATTTTTAATGACTGACTCTAATCATCTACAGAGGTGGTGTATTATGAAGAAAATAATCTAGTGCCAAACAATCGGTGTCTTTCATTTGCTCTGAGCTGCAGATACATTTTATGCATCACATGAATCTACATACCCACCCACAATCATACAAAAAACCTTCCCCAAGCCAACATCCTCACTCTACTTCTTTGGAATGTTTTAGTATCAGAGACAGTGGCAGAGAAGATATTTCTACAGCTGCATCAAATGCCCTCCTCATTGCTTCTTGCTTTTCATACTTCTTTCATGGGAGGAAGGCTTTCTGATTTGTGCTGGTATGACAAGAACACTTCTATCAAATACAAAAGCATGTTCACGATACTGTTCAAGTCAGAGTGAATAAGCTAAACTATTTCTGACACTATAGCCTTGTTTTTCATCAGTCATATCTGATTGTTTATTTCTGTGAGTTATCAGGGTTTCTAATTAAATCAAAGAATTAAGAGGAATTGTATAGAACTATATGTAGATAAGCTCATTTAAATTCTGTATCAGTTCATACTCCCATGCCCAATTACGAGCAGGCTGTATTATTATTCAGTGGTGTTGTAAAAGTGCTCTGGAAGTGCTTCTGCTGTGTTTCTGAAATCAGATCAAAATGCCAGTACATATTTTTAACATCACTTTGTAAAAGAAGAATAAAAGGAACACAGCTCTTGATAAAACTGAACCATGACAATAGGACTCCTTTTGCATCATTTATCTGATACAACAAAATACATTTTAAAAGTTCAGCATATTTCAAATTTTGAACTAGTCTGAGACCATATGAAGATGTTCTCAATGTTTCCTCAAATGTATGTTCTGTATCCAGTCTTTTGCTGCTTCAGCAGGCTCTCAGCAGAAGTACCTGGAATACCTCAAGGGCATCCTGTCTTTCTGTACACCATTATTGACATAATATTGAGTAGAATCTCCAGGCTATTAAATTTACTTTTTCATTGAAAACTATGATTCATCTGAATGAAAGCAACTCTGCAACAAATACTATCTGCACTTCTCTGATCAGATGTTTTCAATTGCACTCGCTTGGAGTGCTACCTTGAACTTGGCAGAAGAAGTAGCCTACTTTTCACAGTACCAATTCTATCATTCATCCAAAGGCACATAAATAGTTAATGTTCATGTCTAGTTTTCAATACATTCTGCTTTATTATAGCACCTGGCACTGACGATATCAAGGCAATTTGTGAACATTAATCAGCTAGGCCTCATGACTATTCAGCCAGTATGTTATTACACAGACTGGTAAATAGAGCTGTGAAAACACATCAGACTTCTCAGTAGGACTGTAAGAGACGAGCAATAGCTTTGACTTCCTCTTTGACCCCTAGAATAGGACTTTTCTGTCATTTCATCTAGAGGGGCACAGAAAGCAGCACTAGTAAGGGAAGAAACTGTTTCCAGTACTCCTGCCAGCAAAAGACAGTGAGCAAAGAAACGGGTTTTCGTCCAACCACCACCAGTTAGAATCTTTATTCCCTTCCCTTCTGCCCTTTCCTGCGACTGCTGTTGGCACAGTGTCCTGGATCTTACCAGGAAGCTGGAACTAGCTGACTCCTGGAAGTGGCTGTTGAAAGGCTCTTGAAAGATCTGGTTCCACGGGGCTACAAAATCTTAATGTAGTGTGGTCGAAGCCAGGAAGGAGTTGCAGGTCACTGTATTATTTTTGCACGCTGGGTACATCCCATGTATTGCCAGCTAAAAAACCGAAGTAGACCAGTGTACTCCCTCACTGATCTTTTCTTATCCAACCTCTCCACATTTTGCAGTATTTTCTTACATGCCAAAGGCTGTAACATCGTTATGTCTGGACCTAATGATCTAATCAAACTAGTTTTAATCAATTTAGCTCAAGTACCAAGAGTGGGAAGATGCAGGCTTCACTGTAGGCTATCCAATCCCACCAGGACGCCCAGGCAAGCAGCTACTCCTGCTGCCTTCTGCACTGCCGCAACTCCACTGAGAGTGGTACCAAGTCAGATGCCCTGGCTGCGCACAGCTGTAATCACACCTCCCGACAGCTGTGTCCGCACCTTCACAAGAGGAGAGAGCCTGAGGAATTCATGGTTTAAACAGACAAGGCAGAGAAACAAAATCAGAAATCACAAACAAAACTGAGATTGGTTATGTGGATTCCAGCAAGAATGGTAAGTGTGAAGGATACATGTCCAAAATCAAAGGCTGTTAACTGCTTTTATTAGCAATGAAAGCTCTGCCTTGGAGAAAGCAGAGGCAGAAAAGCTGAGGCTAAGCTCATAAATTGAATGTCACTCTTCCCTTCAGTGACTCCATGACATGTTATCATGTCATTCTTGTAAATGTTTCAAAGAAAAGTTTTTGAATGATAGTGCTTTGCTATAGTCCCTGCTGTTGGGAAGGGCTATACAAACATCTGCCATACACTCCCCAAATAAAATTCAACCAGAGCTTTTGTTTACATGGTTTGTCCTTAAAACCAGCACTCTGCAACCCTCAGCCATATCTGGCTTATTAAAAATGAACCTTTTATTTTAAACACAGTACATTTTGTAACAGGAAAATCAATATACAGTAACCCAGAGTACTGCAGACAACAGCTGTAGGACATAATCTGATGACAGAAAGTTGAGAACAGTATTTTGGCAGTTATATGTTCAGCTAATCTTTCACTTTTTGTTTTTAACGGCACCAAGCTATAAAGATCTGAGATTTCTCCCCACGTGGTGACAGAAAGCTACACAAAATGAAGAAACCAAGAAACCACTGTTTTCAACATTAAAGGCTACTATCTAAAAAATAAATCAGTTGTTACCTATTTTTTTCCTTTACAGGATACTGTAAGAGGATAGCTGTTCCCAGACCTACAATGAGTTAACAACAGTCTTGTAATCTCACAGCCCTTAGCAAAGATATCGGAAGATACTTAAGCATAAAGAGTACCTTGAAAAGACTACTAAACACTTTTCACTGTTTTCACTTTGGGTAAGGATGCCCAGCTCTATTCAAGGCTGGGATTCATCATGTACCTATGCTTAGAAAAGTTATCTAGGCAGAAAAGAGGAGATGAAGCCACAGATGTGCCTAGTACAAAGGAGTATAGAACAAACATAAAGATGTTAATAGAGATTTTGATCATCTGCTACTTTTTCTTTATCAACAGAAAGTTTACAGTTAGAAACAAACTACTCCCACGTATGGTTTTATGCCACCATTAAATACTGAATCTACGGATAAACTAGGGATTTTTGGAACCTGTTTGTCCTTAGAAGGTGGGAGATGATTAGTTCTCTAAAATGGCATGTGATTCACTTCGATTACAAAATAAACTCAAATAAATTTCCCTGGTGAGCAAAAGGCAAAGGGCACTAGATCATTTTGTACTGAAATCGCTTTTTTCACCACATCCCAGCGAGCATATTTTTCTCAGATAATGACACGGGTTTTTTTTAAAGGTTTCCAATCCAGATTTGTGTGGCAAATGCTTTAATTAAGATTGATATATCCCATTTGTTTAGCTTCCAGACTGTGATATGGAAGTTTTAACTTGAACTGCATTGCCCTCTAGCGCTGTGACAGAGTCAGCCGCAGTGATGTCACTAGCACATGCAGTGTGAGCACAGCCAGCCAGTTCATGCAGAGCTGCCTAAATGCTGACAAACCCTTCTTGGAGACGCATGTCACAGCAGCTAGACAGGGGCATCCTTCCAACAGAACCACAAATGCACAAGGGAAAACAGTAAACCTGTCTTTTATTGCAGGGTCGTCATGATCGAAACAGCTACTTTCGAGCTCCAGCCAAGATTTCTGCCTGCTAATTTCTGTTTAAACGAGTTCGTATGAGAAATTAAGCAAGTTTGAACAGCCTATTATTCCTGACAGGCTTCAGAGGACTTCACGCTGTGCAAGTTTTACGCGCTCGTGGCTGACAGCTTGCTGGGGAGATGAGTTCTCAATCTAAAACTGGCTGGGGCTTCGCAGCAACTTCTTGGGTAGAGAGATAACTTTCAACTGAACTCACCCGTCTGCGCGTTGTGCAAGGGATCCTATCATAACTTGCTATGGAGGATGATTTTTAAGATGAATACCTACCTTGGCCATAAATCCAATTCATCAATACCTGGATATTTGAAAGTTTCTGCACTAAATAATGGCAATCTTTCTGCAAACAACTCCAATGAGACAGCAAGCAATCTGGATTCACCTGCCTTGGATATCAGTAGGGCAATAATTGTGGGGCTTATCCTAGGTGCCTTTATACTCTTTGCTATTATAGGTAACATCTTGGTAATTCTCTCTGTTGCTTGCAACAGACATTTAAGAATCCCTACAAACTATTTCATAATTAACCTCGCAATAGCTGATTTGTTGCTGAGTTTTACTGTCCTTCCATTTTCTGCTACACTGGAAATCCTTGGCTATTGGGTTTTGGGGAGGATATTTTGTGATATCTGGGCAGCTGTTGATGTGCTATGCTGTACAGCTTCTATTTTAAGTCTATGTGCAATTTCTATAGATAGATATATAGGGGTACGTTACTCTCTCCAGTATCCAACTTTGGTCACAAGAAGAAGGGCAATTTTAGCTCTCCTAGGTGTCTGGGTCCTTTCCATGGTGATTTCTATTGGGCCTCTTTTGGGCTGGAAAGAACCAGCACCCAAGGATGATAAAGAGTGCCGCATCACTGAAGAACCATTCTATGCTTTGTTTTCTTCCTTGGGGTCATTTTACATTCCTTTAGTCGTCATCCTCGTGATGTACTGTCGGGTCTACATAGTGGCAAAAAGGACTACTAAAAACCTGGAAGCTGGGGTTATGAAAGAAATGTCCAACTCCAAGGAGCTGACTTTACGGATTCATTACAGGAACATTCACGAGGACACATTAAACAGCACCAAATCCAAGGGTCACAATCCCAGGAACTCCTTAGCTTTCAAACTTTTTAAATTCTCTAGAGAAAAGAAGGCAGCCAAGACGCTGGGAATTGTGGTTGGCATGTTTATCTTGTGCTGGCTACCTTTCTTCATTGTTCTGCCACTAGGTAAGTTGGTAATCAAGCGATTGCAAGGGGAGGGGGAGGAAGAGGGTTAGTGGTTTACTACAAAAATATCATAGAAAAAAATCAGATGAATGATAAGTAAATACCATTTTGAGAACTGCAGTGAACAAATGAAAGGAAGGGAAGTGAAAGTGATTTATTTCCAATGTTGGCTTTTTCAGAGTCATGCTGAAACTTTGTGAAGTGTGCAGCCTGCAGAAAGTCTGCTCATCTGGTAGTGCTTCTCAGTGGTGGGGCTGATGTCAAACCAGGAGACAACATCTTCAGAGTTTATATATTAAACCCCCCTTTATAGTCTTTGAACTGAATTAGGTTTCAGAAACATTTTATAGGACACTTTAACAAAAGTCCTAGATAAGAACACAAAGTTTCAGCACTGAAATGTTTTAGTTTACTGTTAGAAGTTTGGACTATAATACAGTAGGTCTTCTGGCATTATTAGGTGTCTTAAATGGAAATGAACCTGATCTAATGATGCAGTGCAAAACTCCCCTGGGCTTTGGGAAGCTGAAAAAGTTCTAGTTCTCAGCTGAAACATTGATCAAATCCTAAAAGCAAACGCACAAAGCCCACTGATCCCCACAGAAAGGTTCTCATTGGTTTCAATAGGTCTTACTTAATTCAGGCATTTCAGGAGATTGCCATGTGAGGTTTTGGCAGCCACTTTGGTCACTTTCAAATTTAAAATATTATTAAAGCATTTGATGTAGCCCTTTGTTTGCTTTTTTTGATTTGCTCTGTGTTCCCAAGTCCTCCTGAAATTTGCCTGTATTGTCTTTAATACTAGCACTGCCTCTGAAGTGGAATATCTCAAGACATTGAATTAGTAAGCTCTCAAAAATATCTGTCCAAAATTCATTTCTCTGAGACACAGACAATCTGGCAGCCTAAATATGGAAAGAGATGGAAAAAGAAAAGGGAGAAAAAGCCTTTATTAATGTCCTGCATTCATGTTTACTTAGTTACCCTACCAAAACATTTCTAATTGAGTGGTAAGCGAATATTTTTAGAGACTGTTATAGAAAAAACAAACTGAGTTCAGCAACCTGGCATGGTGAAGTGTTATAAAATTATAATTTCAGTGAATGTGTAATACCATTTAGACTAGAATCTTTACTGCAAGACAACTACTTAAGCTATTGCAGGGCAACTTTATAATCTCTAGCTTATTGTATCATAAACTTAAAAATCTTTATGATTCAAGATCTGCATAAAGCTAATGTTAAGGATGTGAAAAATTCCAAAGAAAAGGAAAATTGTGAGCAAAGTTCTCTTTGGCTACTGAAGTTTAAGCCCTTAAGGCTCTTAAAGAAAGTTTATAACATACAGCAAGTTTCCAACTATTGCAAACTACATACTTGTGGATAGAAATATATTTTAACCACATCATACCAGTAGTAGTACTAGATATGTAGCTAGTAGGTCATGATCCCCTGATAAACTAGATTCCCTCCTTGGTTTTGTGTTACTGGAGGAACTCTGGAGAAAAAAAAGCAAATGTGAATGCAGTAGAGCATATCCTTAGCTAGCAGAAGCCAGTATAGCTACCGATGTTGCTGATGAACACAGATGCAGACTAGTCCATTAAAAACATTATGGTCACAGGGCAGAAGCAATGTGCGAAACAATTAAGTTTCCTGAAAGAGTGTCAGTTTTCCCTTTTAGAAGTTATTTCAAAGCTGCTGGTCTTTCCTGGGAGGTTTAATGTGTCATTGCTTAAGACACCTGAGTGGAGAATTTATTGCTTGTCACAATACAATTTTATCTCTCATATAAATTGTGCCCAAGGCATCAGTGAGGTAACAGGCTGAGAGCCTCCACCACAACAGAGCAGAGGTTCTGGGTGGGCTGAAAGGCTAAACCCACTGCTGTGGCCTCTGACCCAACACAGACTGAGTGTCTGTAGCCCCCAATATGCTCACTTCAGCGCTGTGAGCACTTGGTGCCCCACAGAGCTGAAGTTCAGAAAGAGTTGACATTGTGTTGGTTAGAAGAGTGAAAAAATCAGCTTCTTGGCATTGAAATGTAGCCTGCTGGCTCTCCAGTCCTCTGCTTAGAAATCCTTTCAGGGGCCCAATGCTTAACTGACAGCCTTTAGTCTAAGAAAGGGGGAAAAAAGGTATACATAGTACCCAATATAGTCTCCACATGCATTTAAATAGTAGATACTTTCCATTTGTTTTGCTGCCTAGGAATACGGCTGATTTTGTTCCTTGTCCCTGACCTCTTTTTTAATTTATTCAGCACACTCCAGAACCTTGGACTTTTCATCTCTGTGTATCAGTCCAAAGTTAATTAATGATGTTAGGCATGACTAAAGCATTGCTCGCTAAAACAGGTGGGGAAAAGACCCTTTCCTGACATGCATAATGCAGCCATTCTTAACTGGAGAAGAGGATACAGCAGTGGAGAAAGACTTCTTGCTGACTGCTGCATTCTTCATACCAGAAATCTTTTCCTTTGTGTCTTGAAGTCACAAAATTAAATGAAATGCTATTAAGAACCCTTACAAAAAGCACACAATGGTATGGAATAAATTTCAGTGATAGGCAAAGTGTAGAATCCAAAAGGTACTGATGATTTACAAAACCCTCGATAGGTGCCCTGGGTTGCTTTAATCACAACCCACTCACTCATCAGTGTAGGACTGCAAGCTGCAATACCTTTTCTGCTACTGACTCCAGATTAGATACTTACCTTCACTTTACTGGAAGGATAGGCTTCTTCCTTAGCCTGCATTTTTCACACCTTATATTTGCACCATTAACCCAAATCACACCCTCACATCTGCATCTTTAACTGTTTTTTGTTGCTCCCTGTTTCACTCAGTAATGCCATGACTCTGGAGAATGGCATTAGCAGAGCAACTCTGGATTTCTGAGGATCCAACCATGAAACATTTGACAAGTCAGTAAACATTATTTCTGCAACACCCCAAAACCATGTCTTAACAAATCTGCTTATATGTAGAAGAGTTTCCTTCCTGTTAAGAGTGTTCTCAGCTCTTCTACTAGTTTCCCAGACAAAATTATAATTCTTCCACTCTAGCATTTCAATATATTCTGCAACTACTCATTTTGATATCCTAGAGGAAGGATTGTGGCATCAGGTGGCAGACATATACCAGGAACCAATGCAGTGCTGAAAGCAGGGATATCGCTTGAATAAATATTCCATGACAAAGGAAAATAAATAATATTAACTGTCACATTGATTTTCAAGCAAGAATCAAAAGGTTCTGCAAGGAAAGCTCTCTGACAGAGCTCTACATACAGCTACAGAGAGCAATTACAGCACTGACGCTATGACGTACTGAACATCATGACACAATCAACACAAAGAATAACCCACAATCTCTTTTTGTAGGACTGAATCATGCTGCCTTTAGTATTAAGCACCTGATTATGCAGCAAAAGTGGTATCAAAGAGAATCATGAGAAATTTGTTTTTATTCTACCAGTTACTCTTTCCAGATAGCAATAGAGCTATAGAATACCCTTACTGTGCACATTCATAAATGCTCCATGTCTGTAAACAGTTGTGATGCCACTCAAAATTATTTGTGGTACAGTATAAAAAATAAAATGAAGACATATCTTTGAGACAACTTCTTGTGCCATAAATTCAGTGACTCAGCTTTGAAGAGTAGATAACTTGCTTCTTTAAAAATGTTTTTCCTACCCCGTCATACAAATCCTTTCTTAGGCATCAGGACTATATTAAATATGCATTGCTGAAAAACACTTAGTAAAATAGATGATTTTTATGTAGAGACTAGAGCCCTGCAGAAATAAGGTAACACTCATTAAAATTCCCTCCTTTAAACAAAGGAATATCCAATTTTATGCCAATTCCTTTATTTAAAAAATGAATATAAAATGAAGGATCATATGCTTCCCCTGGCTACTAGGTAAAAGATTAGTCTCATTCCTGTTAATTAAGATATCGAAGTGGCCTGCCAGTCTTCTCCCAGACACACACGCACACACGCACAACACTCCACACCAACCCCCCCACACACACACAAAGGGAAAACTCACCACCTCCAGTACTTCAACCAACTTTAACTAACTTCCCCAGCCCATTGCTTAACTCCACTGGAGATCAGCAGAGCATTATTTACTTCCCAGTTCAGAGCCTAACTCCCTCTGCTCCCACAAAACCTGTGATCTTATCCACTGAAGTCAGAAACAAAATTCTTGTAACTTAACTGGCAGTGGGATAAAGTCCCAAGAGCCTCATAATGAAGATACAACTGTTTTGACTATCCTTATATATTAAGCTTTTGAAACCTCTCTATAAAGTAGTAAAAAGAACATAAAATATTCTGCATGCTACAGGTCAGCCAATACAAGATTTTTCTTAAAATAAAATTTTATTCAAGTACAGTATGTAGATTTATGTTACATCAGGCCAACCTCTGCATCTCTGCACCAAGAATACCAAATTAGGCCACTTAGTTTCCCATGGGAAATACTTCAAGACGTTAGGTCCAGTGCTGTCAATGCTACTGGGTTCTGCTTTCTGCAAGGCTTTAGGCCTGTTTTTTCTTTTATCTCATTTTGGTCTTGCCCCCTCTTCCCCTCTCTAACGAGCCTAGCTCTCTAGATATGATGCCCTCATGTTAATAGTTACACAGAATTTGGACAAATTAATGATATATGTGGCAATCTGACCCTCTGCCCACTTGCAGGTCAACCTTTGGTACAATGTTCAACTGCACAGCTGATAGCAAGAACCTTCTCCTCCTATTTTCTAGCCAATTCCTGTAAAACTAAATATCATAAGGGCATTTCTTGACCAGTACAGCATGTTTTGTCACACGTGGAGGACTAGATAATTTCACGATGGTTCATTTTACTACTAAAATAGCCTCCCTTAAGCCCTGGTTTAAGCCTTTTCATTTGCAAAGGATGCCAATTATCAGTTACTTAAAGAATTCTACTTTTTAGAACAAAACTGTTTCTTATCAAAGCAGATGAAACTGCACAAATTCTGGGGTACTTCCTACACAGGCTATTGATTTTCAGGTCAGAGGAACAAAAGGAAACCTTAAAGGGAAATCTTAAAGTCTTAGAAAAAAATAATACGCAAAGCAATACAGAAAAAATACAAAGAAATAGACTCATGTTGACTATTCAGCCTTAGGGATGGCAGCAACTCAGGTGATCAGAAAGCTCCAAGTTAAAAAATATTCAGGACTGAGCCACTGGGCAGCAATAGGACATCTCAAAACTATTGAAATCAAAGACAAAAGAGAAATGATAATTTCAGAGGCAACACTGCTTTTAGTATCCAGCATCCAGCAAGGCAGTGGGCACATGGTCCTGATGCCAAAGGCATTTGTAAACACATGCTATTACTCAGGTTGGTAGTCATAATGAAAGCACTGAGTAAAGTTATACATCTGCATATAGTCCTAAAGCTTTGAGGCCATACCTCAGGATCTCAGCTGCATGTTCTTTAGCATACCTATCTGTGAAATACAGACATGAACAAAAAGTGATGGGTTTTTTAGTATCTTCATTAAAGTCCTCCTCCATTGCCCATTGCAAGATTCTAAGCTATATTGATGGGCTTTGAAGTGATAGCTAGAAACCGAAAAGCAGTAACCATCACTCTCTAAGTGACAAAAGAGAAAAAATATAACTCAAGTTCATACAGTATCTTTGTAGCTGTGTTATTCAATTCCATGCTAGCGTCCTGTTATTTACCAATTATGTCCAAGGCAGATTTCCTCAGTTATGTCAGAAGCAAGAAGGAGAGAAAGACACCAAAGCATGACCAGTAGTTGAAGATATTTAAGAATAATAAATGAAATGTCAGCAGACTTAGATTAGTTTTTCTAGGCTCCCTTAATCAGCTAATCCTTTGCAAAACAAGCATAAGCTTAGCCCATATTCTTTCTAGTTAGCAAACTGCAAAAGTCTGTAACTCTTTTGGACAAAATAATAATAACAATAACATCATGTTTCTGTCCCTATCTACTGTCCATTTTAGAGTACCAAACAAGATTCTTAGTAAAATTGATCTTGATTTTATCATATTTATGTGAGGGCAACACAATTCAAACACAAGTGAATTCTCTCAGTGGTGTAAGTCATCATAGCTACTCTGGACTGAGAGGTGGTAGACTAGTATACAAAGATATATAGGATTTGTGTAAAAAATGTAAGTGCTTGATGGAATTTTCCTGTATCTCATATATTTTCCCTATTTTGTATCTCCATATTTTGTTACTCAAGATATACTCAGAATTTTTTGCTAATATGACAACTTTGGATGAGGCATGAAAAACCTTCATCCTGTTGCTTTTTTTTATTATTGTTCTTTTTTAAACTATAGCTTTCCTCTTTCTTTTTCTTTCTCGGCTGGGCAAATAAAGCTCCTGTTTGTCTTTGCAATTGCTCTTCTAAATACCAACTTGCAAATGGTCTGTTGTACCATAAGTTTTTAAAAATAATTTTCAACTCTCAAAGCTTTGTGCATCAACACCATCTTTTGTACGATGCTGTAGGAAGGACAGTCATATAGGCAGAACTTAAGAGATAGTCTATCATTTCCAGAGATCCTGCTCTGGTCTGCAGTCTATCAATCACAGACAATCTTCCTGTGCCACGAGTACCAGTGTTAGTGGCTCTGTGGTTAAATATATAGGCACTGTCTCTTTAAACATGCAAATATAGCTAATCTGCTTTGCAATTGCTTGTAATATAAGGAGGTATAGCAATTCTGGGTTTTAGCAAAAAGATCTGATCCCTATCTGTACTACAACCTCCATCAGCAAAGCTTCAAGGGAGGCTAAGTCCTGGTTTTATTTTGGCCATTCTAGATAAGTATTTTTGGAGTCTTTAAAAGTCTCTCAAATTTGAGCCATTGTGAATGAAGTTCATGCAGGTCTCATAGAAGTGATTTGTTCATCTGAAATATGAGATACCCTTTATGAGAGAGATAATATGGATGACAAGAAATAGTTAATTTTGATTAGGATAAGAAAATAGAAACAATAACCTTTCTCAGCCTATGAGACAGCAAGGAAAATGTTTTCCTTAGGCTTTGCTCTTACTCATGGATATATACAAAGGGGGATGTACTCTTTATGGGCAGATTCTGCACTTGTGTATGTCTGCTACTTTTGTTTGCCTACATAAGCACTTGTCTATACAGGATCAGGCCTTAGATTGGTAGGAGTAACTGAGTTTGGTTAATACCAATAATGTATTAGTTTGCAGTAATTTATTTCCCTGTTTGAATGGGATGGAGGAATGAGTATAAGCCACTTTTAACCTGTCAGAAAAGTAAGGGGAGATTTCTCTGTGTGGCTTCCTTGACTCAGCTGGAAAATAGGGAAATGAAAGACTCAGGGGCTGAGGACTGATTGAATGATACCTTCATTACCCCTCACAACTGTTGGCTCACTGTAGGGCCAGAAGGCTCCAGCAAAGAGAATCCCACAACTACTATAGGTAGTTCTAGAACATGAATTCCTCACAACCAGGACACTTTTCTTAACAGCTGGCCTAGATCCTTGGGCATATGCGTAACATACCTATTAATACAATGAAAAATAAGAACAGCTGTACTTGCAACAGCATTGTGTTTGTATTTCTATTTCTCCCACATTATTTTATGCAATACCATTCTCCAGTCAGTTACTCCTTATCTGATTTATCTCCTTCCTCAACAGTGAAGTGCTCTCCCCCAACACACACACAAGTTACCCACAAATACAGGAGTGCATGTTGGTGACTGCAGGGTTACCGTGATTCCCATGGTGTCCACAAGCCTGACAGCCACCGGGATATGCAGCCCAAGTCATCCCACAGAGATGCCAACATGCTTGAAAACCATAACCAAATGCTAGCCATCTTTCCTTTCATTTTCCTTACTGAACTCCATTGTTGATTTTGGATACTATTCCTATTTCTCAAGATCTTTTTTCACTGTTATCCTAACCCTCTTCTCCAGAAGGCCTACAGTCCCTCCCGGCCTGATCAACTCTCAATTTTATAACCATACTTTCTATTTCATCCTCTACTGTTTGTAAACTGTGGGGGTTTTTTCTTATATTAAATAAGTTCAGGGGAATGTAAACAAACACTGAATGCTGGAAGGAAAGAAATCAGGAGCTTTAGAAATCCAATTAGCTTTAAAACCTTGGCATGCTGACTTGGCTAAGCATGTGGTAAAAAGGACCACAGAAAGCTTAAAAGGCGAACACATCCTTTCCACATTCGCTAAACTCATACTCATAACAACTCTGGCCAGAGGAAGCTTATTACTTTTACAGGGAGAATTTTACTAGCTATACACATAGAGCATTTGAGCTTTCCCTGTTCATTATGAAGTGGCTGTAACTCAGCCATTAGCAGCTACCAGCAGTTACGGCTGCTGCAGGAATTACAGCTTGAACTGCAGGGGAAAAGTGGAGGTTCCCAGCCAGGCCATCAGCAGACATCAACTGCCTAGCACTGGGAAAGTCTCTTGCTGATCACATTACAAATTTGGTCAGATCACTTTTCATAGGCAGGCTGAGTTCCATCGTAAATCAAATTTCTTGCAAAACAATACTCATTTTTGCAGAAGTTGTCTTCTCAAGAACAGACTGAGAGACAGGGTTTGATAGTGTTGAAGCTTCCTGGTTTTCACGTTTCAGAAATCATTTGTTATCATTTTGTATTTTGCAATGCTTTTCATCACTAGAGTGATTTTTAAATCGTTGATTTTTCTTTTGTGTGGAATGTTGAAAATTTGAAATTCAATTCGAGTCAGACTGACTCCAATCTGCACCAAAATAGAATAATTGTTTCCTCTGAATGAGGGAGGATATGTTTGCCTTCCAAGGTTACCTTAACTATTTAAATTTGACCAGACTCTATAACAAAACTTCCAAGTACTTATTACCGATTCTCTACCTTCTCTCCAGAATACCCCCACTAAGTGTTTCAAGTTTTGAAACACTTAATTTTCTACTTGTTATGAATAAAGACAAGTAGTTTCAAATTTTACGGCTTTTCTTTAATCTTAAGACAATGACAAAAACCTGTGCTGTGAGCCTCTCCTTCTACCCCCATTATTGTTTCACAGCATATTTTATTGTAGCTAGTTTGCTATTACTGTAGTATCAACTGACACACAGTGAAGTATGTAAACAACTCCAGACTATTTTGTTTCCAAAAACCAAATGTATTTGTTCCAGTAAACAGGAACATACACTCCCCTCCCTAGGTTGCCTCTTATCTAAGCAAAACTGGATTTAAAAGATTTTGAAATGTAATTTTTTAGATGGGCAGAAAACGTAGCACCTGATAAACCAAAACTCATCCATAGAGACTTTTTCTCCTTAAATCCAGGAAATTCACAACAGTCCTGCCCAACTATTATCTAATCTAAGTATCAAATAGTTGATTCTGAACAGAACTGATGATTCTATAAGCAATTTAGAAACTTAATTGATATCAAATACACAGCTTATTAAAAATGGATGTTTAATTAATAGACAGTCATTTATCACAACATAAAGTGATTAGAAAAGAGATTAGCAGCTGGAGTTAAAAACTAAATAAGACATAAGGAGAGTAGAAATAAATATTTAAACATTAATAGGAAGAAAGGAAGTAAGTAACTGAAAAGTGAACATGCCTGGAAGGAAAAAGAAAAAGCAGGGATATTAAAGAGAAGGCAGACAGGAAAGGAGGATGTGCTTAATTTTAAATTAAAAAATAATGAATATTTTAAAATTTTCCTCCCGCTGGGTACAAATAATAAATAATGGCATTCTTGAAAATACACACACAGAATACCATCTCCCGTGAAGCTTTCTCACATAAACATTAACATAGGATGTAAAATTATTCAAAAGCCCCTATCAGACGCAAGCTGCAGCATATTGGGCTGTATAACATGAACGGAGGCAGGAGGTGGAGCAAAGTGATTATGCCTTTTTACTCAACACTCATTAGACTGTCTGGAGTACTGCATTGATGCAGGGGAACACAGTGATAAACTGGAGTCCAGTGGAGGCAACCAAAACAATCATGAGGCTGGAGCACTTTGTATGAGAGGGTGAAGGAATGGGGCTTCTTCAGCCTTCAGAAGGGAAGGCTTCAGGGGACCTAATGCAGTGTTGACCCTGCTTTGAGCAGGGGGCTGGCAAAAGACCCTGTAACATCCCTTCCCACTGCAATAATTTTGTAATTCTATTAAGTTCTTGGACTTCAGTCCCACCATGTATAAATGTGTGTGTATATATATATATATTCCTTGCATGAAGGATGAAGGGAAGAAATATAACCACAAAATGGAACCCAGTGATATTTCATAAATGACTGTCATCAGAAACAACTGTTGGTCACTTACACGTAGTTATTTCCTTTGTGTGGCAGGAAGTAGCACACAGAGCAGAATGGCACAGAGATATCAAAGCCATTTTCAAAAGTGTTAGCTCATAAACATTATCTATGCTATTTTTCAGGTTTAAACTCCAGCTAATCACTATAGTATCTCATCACCTTACATAAGCATACAACTGGAGCAGCAAGTTTTATCCCTTCTCCTGGAAGTAGTTTGGGGGATTTTGTCTGATTGGTTGGTTGCATTGGCAGACCTAATTTTGATGCTAAGTTCTTTCTTCCCTAAAGTGGAAGTGGAAACTCAAACATGTCCTGTGTATTATACTTTTGTCAAGAAGCTCGCCAGCTATTACATTAAGGATCCATAAATAGAAGGTCTTAATTTTCCCATCCTCCTTTCTCCATGAATACAGTGGTCAGTTGTGAGAAGCAGCAAAGGAGCAGATATTTAGATGGAAGAAAAAGCGCAGCGCAGGAAAGAATGAGACAGTAGTGTGTGTGTGTGTGTGTGCGCGCGCACGCATGCGTGTGTGTGTATTTCTCCTCTGCAGAGGGCTACATCAAAACCTCCTTCGCTGAAGAGTTTTCCTTAATTAAGAGTATTGGGATTAAGCTAGTCCAGAAGATTTTCCTGCTGCTCACCCTGCTACTTTAAGGACTCTTCCAAAGACCACTGAAGTCCTTATGAGCCTTTATAGAGGCTTTCAAAGACTCCCACCGACTCCAGTGGACTCTGAATTTTAATGTCTCAGAGATGTTCTGGACAGATATTCTGCAGAATATCTTAAAATAATTAATATGGCAAATAGTTTCCCACAGTGTTCCCTAATTTCACTGAGGGTGCTTTACTTACTTTCTGTGTAATAAAGCATTAATTATAAAGAATCAGTCAGACCCTAAATGAAATAAGCTTTTACTAAATAAAATACTTCTTAATTTATTTTTATGATATTTGCTGTTGCTCAGTGTATTTCTAAACTGAACAGCTCTATCAAGTCTGGTGAGCATGGTCAAAAAAAACCCAATAAAAAATGATCAAATTGATTGAGTTTCTGAAATATTTCTGGTTCTCCATTTGTGCTGGACACAGGCTTTGCAAAAACTTCCTTGGTGTCAATGGTGCAATTAGAGATAAGATTGTGGTGCTGTGTTTAACAAATCACAGGGTTTGGTGCAGAAAAGTAAAAAAGAATAGAAAATATACATTCTTTTAGAGTGAAGCTGTTAAACATTAATTTGAGTAGGGAAGCCGCTCTGGCTACCCCCATCACAAATAAATCACTGAGAAGACAGATAATCATATGCAAAATTTTCCAGCCATTTTGAAAAGCAATCTAAATCAGTACAGGGAAATATTTAATCTGTTTATCAGACTGCAATGGGAAAGTAGTTGAAGATTAGGGAAGGAAATACTAGTCTCATGTTTAGAGAGTGTGTCTAGTAGGCTTAGCTTTATCATTTTATCAAGGTACCAAAATAGCCTGCAGTTGTTTGCTCCTGACAGGTTAATTATGAGGTAAAGCATATGCGCAGCTAAATAAAAGGTATTGTTGTTAATTCCAAGAACAAGGTAGGGAAAAGGGTAACGTTAAAAATATACAAGCTAATCAAAATATTTTTCATATCTTTATATGGTGCAAGTCAGTGGAGCTTTGCATAATAGTCACCAAATTAAACTATATTTAGAAGTACATTGCATGTATGGCTACATCCATCTAAACCACCTTGTGGGTAATAAAGAACAGCTTTTCTTCTCTCTGTAGAAAACTCAGGCTAGGATTCCACCCAGTGAGGAAGGACTGAATACAAAAACTCAGAAACTTTCCAAAGCCCTGAAGAGATTAAGTGCCCAAATAAGTATCCGTCTTGGACATTCCATTTTTCTAACAGTTAATCCTCAACCTAAATAATGGATATATTTACCAAGGCGGATCTAAGTGTCAGTGGGATTCCAGTACTGCAAATGTAAAACTCTGCTGGGCTGCCAAAACTTAAGCTGTAAAGTTTTCCTGATGAACACTGCTATATTCTGCAGAGTTATCAGACAAAGGAGTAGAAGGGATCTAAAGAGGTCATTCAGGGCATCCTCCAACCCAAAAGCTGGATCAGCTATACATCAATCAGTAGACGTGTGTCTGCTCTGTTTTTAAGAGCCTCCAGGGTTGGATTTTTACACTCTTCTTAGGCCGTATGTTCCAGAATTTTTCTGTCTGGAAGACAGAAAGTGTTTCCCAATCCATAATCTCAGTTTGTCTTGCTCCAATTCAAATCACTGTGCTTCATATATTTACCACTGCAGACATGGGAAAAAATTTACTTTCCTCCTTCTTTGTAGGTAACTTCTGTGTTTTTAAAGATTAATTGTCACGTGTCCTCAGTCCTTTTTCCTTCACCATTATCAAAAGTTTTGTTACAAAACTACTACATTTCAGAGCATCTGTAGCTTTTGGTGGTGCAGGTTCCCTTCATTAGCCATGGATCCCTTCATAGGTGGGGTTTTGCTAGAATCATGTAGTCATCACATATAGCCTCTGCAAGGCTAGCAGTGTATCTGATCATGTGCATCAATCAGTTTTTGTTAATCTCAGGAAATATTCTTGAATTCTGCTTTTTCTGAGGGGGGGGGGGGGTGAAGGCAGCAGGACCCACCAAACACACTACTTGAATGCACTGTACTACCCACTGTGAGTTCTAGTGGTTAAGAGGGTCATATCAGGTCTCACGGTTCTCTTCACAGTAAAAAAAAACTTTCCTACTGGTGAAAATTCTTTAGCATATAACCTTCAGCTGATTGCTTTACCTTCCCCTAGCTCAGATTGCCCACTGGTAAAATCAGGAGGAGAGCAGAAGTCAGGATGATTGACAGATGAAAAGTGCTGAGAGCAAATGAATTGTGCTCCTATATATGAACTTATACTCACTGAGACTGCAGTGACCTCTCTTGTTGCTAGGGCCTTCTTGGAATAATTGTCTACCTACCACCTGATTTTTGAAAAAAACTAGGAAGTAATAAAGCACTACACCATAGACAAAATTCATAGATGAAATCCATCTCCCTTCAGAGCAGT
>JANZLQ010000044.1:8797638-8816685 GCA_026212715.1 Elanus axillaris | reverse complement strand
CAAGACATCAGTCTGAAATAAGAGCAACTAACACACCAGCCTATAAATCAGTGGCTTATTTATCATACTAATAGTCCTTGTTCAGAAAAGCATACTTTCTTACCTTCTTGTGAAAACTTAATCTACTGGTTTGTTATAATTTACAAGTCAAGCAACACCTGCATTGTGCTGTTTGTAGAACCAGGAAAAAGTGGAGAATGAAGTAGTGTTTAATGATGAGTGTTTTCATTAACTCCTTGACACTTATTCCTGAATTTCTTAGTTTCCAAACTTTTCTACTATTGTAGCTAAATGCTGATCTTTATTTTCAAGTCACACTACCACACAGCTTTCCAAACTGATCTATTTCCATATTTTCTGTTAATGACTCAGCTAGGGTCATGACAACTTTTAAACGATTGATCAGGGCTCGGTGATTTTTCTAGAATCAGGCCTAAACACAAAGTGCTTCTGTCAGTCAGGGTTGCTATGAGGAAATTCTCTGCTATTTTTTGTTGCTGCCCTTTAATATAAGAGCTTTGAAAATGCTTGCTGCAGCTGCTGAAAATGGCCTGCATGACATTTTTTTCAAATGGCATTTGAAAAATAGATTATCATCAGATAAGCATAAGATAAACATAAGCTCCTGACCTTTTTTCCTTAAGGAACACACACTTCTTGAAGCAGTTTACAAAGATTAACCATTTTTCAACACAGCTTTTTACCTTTTTCCCTACTTGGTCTCATAGTCTTTACTGTATGGAGTTATATTCAGTTCATGTGGAATACAGATTATTCAAGCATAACTCATCCACATTTGTTCCCAGTTTTCTTCTCTATATCTTAGCTCATTTTATTTGTCCTTAGAGAATTTAACAAAATTTGTCAGTAAACTTCCTTAATTTTTTTAAATTTTATTTTATTGAAAACTATACCATACCATAGCATTTACTCTGTCCATATATAACCTGCCTAAAAATATTTAAATCTGGTAGAGGATTGCCCTGTAGATTTTCAATCCTTACACTATGAGAGAAAGGCAGACCAAGTGATCTGGAAAAATTCACCACTGCTCATTCAACATTCACACATAGGAAAAAACGGGACCTCTTTAGCCACTTCACAAGGTTTACTGTGCTTTAAGAGCTAAAACTTATTTATATTTTAAAGGAGAACCAGAAAAATAATTAAGAAATTATTTGTATGAGCTCCAAAATTTCCTTGTTGTACATAATAATGCTTTGTACTTGTTTTGTAAAGTCACAAAGCTTCTCCTTTCCCTAAACTGAAGGGAAAATATTACCAATTATTATTTACAAAATGAATTTGGAAAAGGTTTGCAATTGTGCATGTGGAAATTTTGGAGCATCTTGCTCATCTTGGCTGCAGTTATGAACTGAGATCAAATTTTCCTAAAGCTTTATAAGAATTTGACACCTATTTAACAGCTTATTTCATAGAATCACATGAATTGTCACTGAATCTTTCATCAAAAAGTATGTAACACTCACAAGACACAGTTTTAAGTGCTTGCATTGATTTCATTTATCTGATGGAAATTTATCAAATACAATTCATAGTTTCTTTGATGTTAAGCATGTTGTACCCTGTACTTTCTGCAGTATCAATCAGGACAGATGTAGGTTCTCCATCAGAGGGACAGAAGAGGCATTGGTCAAACCCTGCAAATCATTAGCAGCAACAAAGCAATAAGGGACATGGGTTCAACTTACAAGAGTCTTGCACATGGAGTAGAAGTCAGTAAAGTGCAGGAGTCATGAAAGAAATACTATGAACCTTGTAATTTAAAACCTCCATTTTAACCTTAATGGCTAGCATGTTGCTTAGCTCTGAGGCAATAAGTAGAGCTAGTGCTAACTGGCACCATACCAAAACACTGCCAGGGAAAATATCTATTATTGTGGATTCACAGGATCTTTCCTGACTCCTATCACCCAAGTGAAGGGGAGGAAGAGTCTCTCAGATATTTGATGCCATCTCAGCATCTTATTTTCTCTTCTGAGCTAGCTGAGGGACTAGTGGACACACTGAGAAGGCCAGCGGGTGTGTGAGGAAGGACACATATGTACCTCCCTTTGGCTTTCTTGTGAGCTAAGGAGACCCAAACCCCTATAGTCAGCACCAGGCCAACACTGTCATCTAGATAAACAGCAGTATCTGCTGTGGCACACGAGCTATTTACCCAAGAAGCTAGGAAGTGCTTTTGCATAGTTTTGAGGCCCAAGCTGTGGCCTCTACATTGCTATGAGATGGGAAATATGCCTAGAATCATATCCCTCCCCACTAAGGCATCCTGACAGTCACAACTGACTCAGCTGCTTTCATAGCCCAGGGAGTCTGAAACCACACCATTGTAAAAGGTCGCTCTTCTCAGAGATGTGACATTCAGGCTTGAATGTCACCTTCCATTTGAAAAACTCTTCAAATCTAACTCTAGTACTTGACATAAGAATTCTCTCCTGAATCACCGCTCTCTGATTACTTGAGGCAGACAGAAAGGTATTTTCCCAGCTGGATAATTGTTGAATGCCTGTTTTGCTTTAAAAATGTCATACATTCTTTTATAAAGCCCCATTTGCTAAATTTAACAGATTAATTGCATATTTTTAATACTAAAAGTACATGAAGTGGATTTCCCAGTATGAATTTTTCATTTGGCCAGCCTCTTTAGGGAAACTATTTGGTTGTGAACCGAAAAGGAAGTATCCATAAAATAACCTCTTTGTTTGGGTTACACCACTTTTATGAATGCCTGAGATATGGGAAGTACCACAATTAACTTCAGGTTTCAAGAGGTTTGCACTATCTTAAGATAAATGGGGTGATGCTTACGAGCTGCCAGAGAATGTATCAGAAGTTATAAGGTGTGTTTGAACATGTTGCTTCCCTGAAGCCCGGGAACAGCTAGATCTTTTTCTTCAAAGATGACATTTGAAAGCTCTCTGAAGAAGGCACAACCTTATTCCATGTGTGCATTGTCCAATAGCTTGGACAATGGAGGTTTGATCTTTCATTAGGATCAACAAATGTTAGTGCAACAGGTGTGTACATATAAACACAAGGACTGCTTTTTATTTTTTAATTCTACATCAGTTGTGTGCTCCTTTAGCTTTCAGATAGTGGAAAGCATTTCCTTATTAGCTTTAAAAATAAAAAAGTAACATTTTATTACCAAAAGACCAAAAATGAAAGCAACATGCACTAAAGATTTTTAATAAACAGATTCTAGCAGTGACCTGATGGAACATTTACCCTTCCTAAAGTCAGACAAACCAATAATCTCAGATATTGTCTCTGCTTGTTTCTTCTGGACAGGATCTCTGTTTTCGGCTCTGAAGCCCCCTGAAACAATCTTCAAGGTGATTTTTTGGCTTGGCTACTTTAACAGCTGCATGAATCCAGTCATCTACCCTTGCTCAAGCAAAGAGTTCAAGAGAGCTTTTATACAGATTCTAAAATGCCAGTGCCACCGTCGAAAGCAGTTGGGGTGGTGGGCCTACAGCTACAGAAACTGGAATCGGTGCTCCTTTGAACACCCTAGGAAAGACTCTCTGGAAGACAGTGGGAGTTTCCTAAGTGGCAGTCAGAGGACATTATCTTCAGCATCTCCCAGCCCTGGCTACCTGAGCAAAATCACTCACCCACATATGGAGATGTGCACATTCCAGGAATGGAAAAATTCCAGCTCTTTCCTGAGCCCCTTACAGGAAGGCAGCAGACAAAAGGACCCATGCCAGTTCTTTACCTTCAATCTCTTAACAGAGCGCAATGGACATGTTCCTGCTGGCAGCCAAGCTTTCAGCAATGGGGACCATGAGGCCATCTGTGACACCTTGAATGGCAAAACTGACTGTAGAACAAACATAACGCTGGAATGAACAGTCTGTTCTCTTTGTACACCAACCTGTTTGACGTTCAGCCCAGGTGAAGAAATGGACCGGTGCACAATTTCTCAGTATAGCACTGGAAGAAAGCCAGTGAGAAACAGGCAAATTTATGTCACAAGAGCAGCAAAGTGTAGGGGCTAACTACATTCCCAGTCAATTGCCAGAGAGGCTACTGAAGCAAAAACAATGCAGGGAAGTTACCACATAAACCCAGGGAACTGCACATCCAATTATTTAGCTGTCATGGAAGAGCTGTGGAACAGCCAAACACATATGTATATAGAAAGAATGTATAAATAAGGGGGTGGGCAGGGGAAATGTGTATGAATGTGTGGGTGTACATGTGTGCTAGCTGCATGTATGGATGCCTGAGAGTGGAAGTGAGCAATGCAGTGTTGTTTGTACCTCTCCAGGGTACTAGTTGCCGCTGATTTTGCCTGTAAATTCTTATTGTTGTTGTACTTCACTGTACATTAGCACTTTAGAAATGGAAACCAATGTCAAAGATTAAAGTAATTTCACAACAGTTTAAACACTTGCACTTCTTACTATACGACTGGAATTCAGCCAAGTTCCCTCATCACGATTTTCACTTCAAAATAAAACACTCATAGCAGTTAAGTTTGCCATTGTAGCTCCTAGGATGCTCTTGAATCTCTCTGCAGTTGCTTCCCTTCCATTATTTGCTTATCACCAACATATGTAACTCCTCTGTCCTTCACCATGTTCTGTTTTGAAAGTTTGAAAATAGCAGCAATGATGAGAACTCATAATCTACGTTTCAGCACATTAGTAAGTGTCCTGTAAACATACAGGCTACCAGATGACCTGATTTCTAAAAGCAATATTCATAAATCACTCCAAATACCTCATAAACAGTGTCGTGGACAAAGCACAAAAGAGCACTGACCACTGGAGGCCCAAAACCCAGGAGTCCCTGGTTCTTTTAGCTCACTTTGAAAATAGTATTGCACATTTAGAGGCTTTTACTTTGCCACTCAGACAATAAGAGAAAGAGTCAAAACAAGGGAGTAGTGTAAGTTTCACTGTCATTAATAAATTTCAGCTCAGTAATATAGTACTGTAAAAGAGTCCCTGAGAATACCTTTAGTTATTTTCATCTCTTGCTATTAAGTGTGAATCATGAAACTAATGACTGGTTTTTTTACATGAAGTGGTACAAACCATGAAAATTGTCATTTACTCCATCCTCCAATCAAGACTTTCCTTATTAGGAATTTTAGTGACTTTTTTTTTTAAAGCTTGAAACAGAGAATGAGCCATAAACAGATGGACTAAAAACACTTAGGGACAATTTAACAATGCTGAGTCCCAAGGGAGAGCCATTTCCTTAAATGTTTATTCTCTCATTAAGTTGACAGGGATGGATGTGGCATGTGGTTAGATGAAATATGCCCCAACTCAGTGAGCAATGACAGGAAAGTCACGTTCCAAGGTCCTCCCATGGTCCCGTTACAGTAAGAACCACATAAGTATATTTTAACTCTTATTCTGACTGAAGTTACGGCCAATCTCCTATTTTAATAATTGCATTTTGACTGTGGGGAAGACCATAATTTCCACTTAAAAGGACAATGCTTATAAAATTTAGAAGTATTATAAAACAGATAACAAACTCTTGTTGCTCATATATTGAGGTTGCCATAAAGAATATTATATCTGGCTGTGATATACTGGTATGAAGCTACCCTCTTTGGACCCCTAAATGGCAGAGAACTGTATTTCTAAACTATTATAATTTTTTGAGGGAACCTACAGTAGTCTGTCAAACACTTCTGGGTTCTGTAAAGCTTCTTCAAACTTACTGTTAATTGGAAATAAAATTGTTTAATCTAACCACCTGATAGCACACTTAATTTTGAGTCACACATGACTTGTATAGCATAAAGTAAATCCAAATAATGTTATCCATATTTGAGAATTTCTAAGTGATACTGCAACGTTTCAGAATAAATAGCATTCCATTACTCTAAAGCCTTTAACTAGTAGCTCTCAGAGACTGATAATTCTTTTAATTAGTTTCCAATCCTAACAAAGGCTGTGTGATCTGTGATTACCATTTAAACTCCTTAAATAATGACATAATTCTCTAATTACCTATGAAATCAGATAGGCTTTTTCCTGTACTGAAGTGACCTATGAGTACTTATCATCTTTGTATGTTTTTTACATGTAATGTCACAAAAACTGCAAGGGAAGTTCCCTTAGTGTTTTTTTTTTTAATTATAAAAAGAGAATTTCAGCTATTTTAGTACTGAAAAACAGCTTTCTCTAAACACTGTAATTAATCAGGAGAAGATAATGCATTAACATCATGCTAGTCCACGCCATTTATAATAAATATCCGGTGCCTCTAACCTTATGAATCATATACCGAAAACCTCAGAGAGCCAAAAATCCCAAGACACATGTCCCGTAAGCCTTAAAGAGTAGCAAAGAGAAGGCATTCCACAGGCAGACAGTAATATTTTTCCCCAAGAGTTACACCACTTTTCTGTAAGTTTGAGCTGGGAAGGCTGCTGGACTCTGCAGGGACAGCAACACGGACTCACCCAGGCATGCTAGCTTGCTTTCTCTCACAGCCAGCCACAGCACTGCTGCTCTTCCTGTGTCCTACCTTGCGTGGGAGCCACATTTGATCTGCAAGCAAAACATATGTGGCTCAAGAGCCACAGGATTTCTACCCTGTAGTGCTTCCCTTCCTCAAGCCCAAGTTCTGCAAGTATGTTAAGGGCAACCTCCCTAGGGACGTGACTAGGTTATGCTGCCTTGCCAAGAAAACAGGAAACTAAGAGAAGTTCTGCTTTGGGATTTCTAATACTGGGGAAAACAAGAAGGGGAAAAAAGTTTGTTCACCATGTTGAAGTTGGAAAACAAGAAGTTGGAAATAATCAGAGGCAATCAAAACAAATATACACTGTCATTTCCAAGACAGCCATTTACATCAGGCCCATTTTTCTTAGCATATTCATTAGGCTACATCCTATGGGATCATCTCCTACAATCCCTAGCATCAGACAGATGAAGGAATGACAAATTGTAGGCTCCAGCACAGCAACCAAGTTAACAAACTGTGACTCATTGTCAATCACTACTCAATTAAATTTTAAGACTGGAGAGCCTACAACTTGTACCTTTAACAAATATAAGATGAAAGGCTTCCTAATATTTCTCCAAAATACATTCCTCTTCTCCAAGCTTTTTTCCAGGTCATGTACATATTTTTCCATGCCAGGCTCTCCATAGCCGTGCATGATATTATGAGACTTCCCCAAACCAAAAGGATGACTGCTCTTCTAAACTCTTTAGTTTTTGTCTCATGAATTCCCATTTTTGTAGGGTCCCATACAGGCTGCTCTTACACTCAGCAACACTGTACCTGTTTGATTCCATCCATACAAATATGCTAAACTATGTAAGACTTCAAAAGAATGATGTCACATCTGCTCATAAGCCTCCAACACCACCTACTTCACCTCCAGCCACAGCTTCAATGAAGGTACAGGCAATAAAACTGATTGCAAAAACGGAAAAAAAGAACCCACAAATCTGAAGGAGGGACCACAAAGATTGCAGAGAGAGAAAGTCTGATATGCCACCTTAAAACATGAAACCCTTGCAAAGCCACCTGACTTCTCTAGAACAAATCTATTCTAAATACCTTTATTTTTACCACTGGAATCTTCTGTGACCTCCACCAGGCAAAGCCAGCCCAAATGAGGCTGACAAATGAGGTCTTCCCTTTGTTAGTCCTTCATTTGTTGCAGTGTTTTCCTTTAAAGGAAAAACTATTTGGGTCAGGACATCATCATCAAACCTTGTGGGACAAGCCCATATTAGCCAATTTTTTTAGTAAAGCCAAAATTAAGTTGACAAGCAGAACATCCACAATCTAGAGAAATGGCAATTGGCACACAATGGTGGTCTATCACGCATATTAACAGATCTTCTGATGAACTCATTTTGTGGGCAAATAGATTTGCCTCCCAAGAGGACTTGCTGCCATTTAGCACAGAAGGTGCTAAATAAGACATTGTGATTTTCTAGTTGGAGTTTCTAGTTGGAACTACATGATCTTTAAGGTCCCTTCCAACCCAAACCATTCTATGATTCTCCAGGTTAAGGTACTGTGTGGAGCTTAATCACTAATGAGGGGCTTGTACAAAGCCATTCAGTTGAGAGGCACAGCTGTAATGACTCACAGAGTATTGTACAGCCCAGCTGCACATAAATTAAACCCATTAGGCTTCAATGCACTCAGCTATCACAAAAGTGCTTCTTATTTTTGAAAAGAGTTATGGTAAAATCAATCCAACTGAATGAGACTGAAACTCTAGAGCATTCTACATTCTTTACTCTTTGGAAATCCAGTTTCCTATTATCTTTCCAAATGGACAGGGAGAGAAGAGGAGACATTAATATTATGAAGTGCAGTTCTAGTTTGAAAAATGTAAAAATAGCAATTTTCTATTCAACAGATGCGCTGTCTCCTCTCAGTTTTTGTGCTTGACTTTCACCTGATACAAATGAGCATAAAATTGCACAGCACAGAAGATGATAATCCACAGCCGCTATGTTATAAAAGTATTGGTATACTAACAACTGCTTATTCCTGTTAGTGGCCACAAAGTCACCACCTCATTCCCATGAGAATAAACTGGATTCTGTTTTGATACACTCCACAACAGATATGTTTATTTTTTTTTCCAAATCATGCTCACAGTGGTATGGCTCACACACTTCATAGGGCAGAACATGGTATCACAGGGATGATGCAGTGGACAAAGAAACACCACTTTCATCCTGAAGTGGTCAAAAAGAAATACTTCAGAATATAAAAACACATCATGCTAGTTTAAGTTACTTTAATGGAACCAAAAAATGTTTCCGCCCACTATGACTTTTTCAGGACTGGAAAGGGTACTAGTTACCTTCCCGTAAAGCATATTATTTCTGCAAAAAAGTCACGATTCCCAAGATCAGTGAAACACCTGAAGCGGTAACATAGTGGTCAGGGCAATAACCTAGGAAAATTCCACCCTCTGCCTTAACAACTGTTTTTATGTTTCAGCTCCAGGCTGTATAATAGTCTGCACGCACAGTGCAAAAAGCAGAGACTAGTACTCATCCCTTTCAGATGGCTGTGCACAGCACTGTGGCATGATATTCCTTCCCCCTTGCACAATGCATCTTGAGGTCCCACCTATACAGTGGCATGGCTTCTTCAGGAAACATCCAGCAAAACTTTTTCTCTAGGGTTTAAGGCAGATCCTAGAATGAAGAAAAAACTGAACAGAAGTCCCTCTTATAGAATGACTGCTATGCCAATTGCCATTCTGTAACTGTTTGGCCTCCTTTAACTGTTTGTTTTTTAAAAAGTGGGCTTTGCTCTTCCCTCCAAAGAACACTTGAAAGTGCCTACTCTCAGCAGATATATCAAGACTGTGGATCCCAAGTGTTTGAAAATCCCTTCCTGCAGCACAGAGCAAGGTCTTTGGACAGGTCCTGGGTTTCAGGATGCCTTCTGTCCCCCCAGCAATGTCCTAGTACATGCCAGCATGCAGGTTTCAGCTGAGGTTCTCCCAGGTAGTCTGTATTAGATCCCATTTCCAAACACCTAACTCTCTCCATGCATTGCACACAATCCATAGACAACACTATTTTGTTGTCTTTTGTTATGATCCTAGATAACCCTTATTTACGCAGGCGTATTTTTTATTTTAGCAAATATTTTTCCACGTACTTGTCTTAAAAGAGTTTAATACTTTCTAGCAGACCTATATATAGCATTCAGCAAATATGTTAAGTATGAAGAAAACCTCCAAAGGCTCCCAGAAGAAAGGGGAACAGCTATTTTACATGTAAGTGGCTCATTGGAGCCATCTGCTCAGCTGACGTTACAAGCAGGCAGAAATCATATATCTTCTTCAGCTCTCTCTATCCATTACTATTTTAGGTTTGTATACTTACACACACAAACAACTCTAAACTCCCTCATTATTCTCTTGGGATGTGTAATCATTGGTTCGTCTATGAAATGGAAGAGAAATTTCTTTCTCAACACGTAGTAATCAAAGCACCATTAACCATGCTTTCTGTGGTAAAGTGTACAGAATTTTTTATTCAGTTTTCCTGCCTGTGTAGAGATATTTGTGCCAGCCAGCTGAGAACAAGCATGACGTTTGAAAGGCATCAAAAAAGTTCATATATATTGGACAGTGTGTAACATTTTCTGGGAAACAGAGAATGCAATCTAGATATAAAAATAGATGTGGTTTAGCCTATTCACTGAAAATTCTGGACTGAGGAACAGAGACCTTATTCCAATGTATCATGGAAAGCTGCTTTCACCTTTAATTGTAGATTAAAAGATGTAGATTTAATTGTAGATTGTAGTTTGCAAATAACATATTGCTCATTAACTTGCAAGAATCTTTACTCTGGTATTTTAAAGAACTGAGGCTCACACAATCATTCTGTCTGTCCATCCATTATCTTCCTTTCTCTTCCTCTTCTTATAAGCCTTCATTGGTTACCTCTTCATTGATTTCTATCAAATTGAACAAGAAGATAAATTAAGAATGTAATCAATTCTGTATCATGAAAATTTGTAGCTGAATAGAGGGAAGGGACCCAAATCTGTGCCTCCTCAGGAGAAGACCTTTATAAGTCTGTCCCCTGACCAATATCAAAACCTGCTGGCTACGAAGCTTGTATATGCTCACTAGCTAGTCAGCACACACATAGCCCAGAGGCAGCTAAGCCACATGCCCCCCCCCCATTTGTCCAATAAGATAGGGCAATGTGGAACAGGATATGTGGGAGGACAACATGGAAGACAAATGAGGGTGCTGAAAATACCAAGTGAGTGGGAGAAGTGTTAAGAGATAAAGGTTGCAAATCCATAAATTGGCTTTTATTCATCCTAATGGTCACTGAACAACTTGTTATACCCTGTTTATCTGATTGGTTTATAACTAAAATGAGGAGATAAGCAAAGCCTCCCTGTAGAGAAAAGCAAGGCTACAATGTCAGTTTATGTCACTACAACAAGGACAGATGCATCTGCATTCCTCTGTTCTTTTGCCTTGGTTATAAAAGCCCATAGTTAGGTTCAATTTATACTCAGCTGTAATCTATGGTTTGGCTTTTTCCTAGAGTATCCATAATTTTAGGAATATCTCATTCAAATTTGAGTACATAGTTCTAATAAGACTAAACTGAAACAATCTTTTCTGCTTTTTTGTCATTCACAATGATACACCTATTGCTGATTTTAATCAAGCACTAGCTTAATGTTAAAGTCACATTTTTTATTTATTCCTGTAACCAGTGAACTCCATAGACATTACAAACATGTCTCAGTCACTTCACTTTTCCATTAGCATTGACGGGGGTGGAAATCTGAAACCAGTGTAAGAAGCAGCATGCCCCAAATGAAAGTCACACAATCCCACCTTATGAATCAGTGACTTCACTATGGCAAATCCCAGTGATGTGAATTGCCATAGTTTTGAGCTCAAATAAGACAAATTCATTTACACTGTCTGAACAATGAGCATCCTGCTTCTACAAGACACATAAAGATTGATAAAGGCAAATAATAGTCTTAATTAAAAGGTTAGACCCTTATTTTGCACCCTGTAAACTTGAGTCAAACTGATGAGAACAATGGAAGGCTTGAAAAATACTGGGATAGGGTAGTTCAGATAAGTGAAAGGTGACAGGGAAAGGGAATCTGGTGTTGTTACTGGAAATTCCTTATGTCAAAATATATTAGCTCAACCAATGAAGAACATATTCCCCATCCAGTAATTCCCACAGTCTTTATAGGACTCCAGCCAAGACATGGAGAAAAGAGAAAGGATGTTCAAAATTAATATGAATCCCCACAGTTTCTCTAATAAGTCAACCTAAAAAGGGGATGTAGTAAAACTTTAATTTGTAGCTGTGATTAAAAGGCCTTTAATTAACTATTTCACAATTTCCTTTAAAATGCTATTTGGGAAGCACAATAATTTGATTCTACTGAGAATTGTGTGCAAATGTTTAATTCTAGCAAAGAACCTGAACTTTATATGGCCTCTGGAAAATGGTAATTATTGTTTCTTTGCTTGATTTGTTGAGCTTTGGTTTCTTCACTGTGAAGATCAAAAAAGCTGTCACAAAAAGTAAATTTAGCATATGCTTTGGAGTCTGAGGTAATTATGGAACAGTTCATCCCTCTTCTTCTAGTTAGCTTAGAGTCCAGTCCTGCACTATTGTAAAACAGGGGAGCTTCAGCCCTGATTTCAGTAAGAACTGAATCAGTTTTACAAGGAAAGGAATGTGGACCCGGCTTTGAAAATCCAACATCGCCACCTATTGGATTTCCATTCTGAGTGAGATTCACAAATAGGCCAATCCAGCCAAGAGTTCCCTGGATTTTGCACATCATAAATTCAGCCTCTTTAACAGTAAATCGGGAAGACTTTTTCTTAAGGCAGCAAGAGAACTTAGATATCCTATCTTCAGATTCAATTAAGTCTTTTCCAGAAGTGATGAGTTCCCAAAGCTCTGTTTGTTTTGTCGAAACATTTATTTTTTTACACTAAAATCCATGAAGTAAAGCTGATTGGCAAGCTAACAGAAAAAGAAGTTAGCTAATTAAATTCTGCAGATGCCTTTAAAAGTCCCCTCCTTAAACTTTAAGTACATAAAGTGATAATTTGGTTTCCATAGAAATTAATGTGTCTTGAAGTTTTATTCTGTTTTATTTTTTAAAAGGGAGAATGCTGCTCAGGCAACTCAGAACTAGAACCTATAAAAAAAAGGAAAGCTGTGAAAAGCACCTCTTCCTTGGACTGAAAGCTTCCAGATATAACATGCATTCTTTTAGTAGAAACTCTTTCATTCTGTCTTCATTTTTAAAATAATTCACCTCTTGTTCAAAACGCGAATTTACTATAATAATAATAATAATAATAATAATAATAATAATAATAATAATAATAATAATAATAAAAAGAGAAGCTATTTTCCAGAAGGCTGAGTTTTAGCAGCACAAATTGTACTTAGCTTCAGTATATGCCAGTTTGCCTATCTATACCCTAGCTGTGAGTGCATTAATTTGTATGCATCTTTGCAGTGCTGGTATTGTACCTGTATTGCACTCAATGTGGCTTGAAGCGCCTTAACATCCACATTAACAAAGTCTTGTTGTATGCCTGTTCATTTACATTATTCCTGTCTTAAGCAGCACAAGCCTGATTTTTTCCTCAATGAATGCATATTTTTAAAGTACATCAAGAGTTACCAGCAGCAGATACTTTATAAGCTTAGCCATTTTCACCCAACAACAAAGGCTGCTGCTTTCATGACTGGGTTAAAACAGCTAGTCCAGCCTAGGGATCCTAGTGCAACACTTAACTGAGAAGACCTGCACTCAGTTGGGCAAAAGACCAAGCCCAAAACAAGCTTCAGAGAAAAGATCCTTTTAATATGCAGAATTCATAACCCCAATTTGTTCTAGTCCTGCTGTGCTCCTCAAGCAAAGCTTAGATGTTCTGTGAAAAACAAGCAGCATGCATACACATTGCTCAGTTTGTAAGCCTCACGTTGGCTCTACCTTGTGAATCCTATGCTGTAAATATTAGTATTTAAGAATGTCTATAAAGACAGCAAACTTCAAATGCATATCCTCACAGTCTCTAGCTGTTTGAATCCAGGGCTTTGGTTCCATCTACTAGCAAAATTGAAACCTCCCTTCAGGCTCAGATTTGAATTACCTTAACACCTTTAATATTGTATGAAACCAGAATGGTATGTGAGACTAAACAAGTTTAGGATCATTTCAAAATTACATGGGAAAATCAACATATTCCTGATATATAAACATGAAATGTTCATCAGAGAAGCTCAGAAATGCAATAACTCAGTTCATGGAAACATTTCGAAAAACAATGCAACTTTCTGGATTGAAATATTAGAAAATTGTTATCCATAAAGACAAATGAAATATGCGAGTACCACAAGTCTGCAGGACGTAATGCAAGCATTAACAAGTAGAGCTGCTTTTATTTATCACAAGACCCAGAATGTTTTAAGGATTTTTTTTCACAATGCAAGTACGTGTGTTTTCTTATGCTCAGCCTTCTTGCTTTTTCATATAAATCAAGCAAATGAGCAAATACAAGATATTCAGCAGTAAAGTGTCTCCCAATGTGTCCCTGAAATAACTGTAATTATGCACACAGATTAGATGCCCAATTGTGTGCAGAGCTGTCTTGAAAATGTAGCCATAAATACAGGAGCTACAAACTCGCAGTGTGAGATTTAATTGCCAGGTATTGTTCTCAGGATTTTGTTCAGCATAAAATCATCTGGCCTGAAATATTTAAACTATTGTATGTTTATTGTTACACTTTATGAACTTTTTATGCTTGGAAATATGAGAAATTCTCACTGTCTTCAATCTTGTTACAAGATATTTAGTGAACTCAAAGATATTAGGGTACGAATTTCCATAACTTTCTTAAAAGAGCAGAGTCATTCCACCAACTGCCAATTAGGGATTGCTGCAAAATAGAGAGTAACTATTATGAAATCTAAAAATACGTGTTTTTAACAAGCTGAATAAAATGCTCTACTCCACCCAGTTGCTCCCTTGACTTCTATATTAGTATTAATAGTCATAAAAGGTAGGCAAAATCTAGGTTTATTTTAAAAGCAGTAAGAAAAAAGTATTTGTATACAATATAGTAGAAAACTTTCACGTCAGAAACAAAAGAATATAAATCTTCTTTCAAAAAGGTCCTCTCTGTATTTGTTTCAGCACTACTGAGAAAGCTAGTCAACACAACATTCCTCACTTCCTGCAGCTTTTCTTTTGGCATGCTACATTGTACTTGAGTCTGTTGATCATGCCAGATAACATCACCATCGTCATGCTGTGGGTTTGGGAAGAAACAGGAAAAAATTTGGAAGGGTAAAGAAGTTCTTGCTGTAGGAAAGCATTGAGCTATAGACTCTTTCTCTGACTGTACCTCTTCAATTTACACCTGGCTCAATAAAAGTGTTGTAGTATTCCAGTGTTCCACTTGAGGTACTCTGTGACCCTGGATTCTGCTGCATGCTTACCCAGAGAGGTAAACCCATTCAAAACAGGGAGTAAATCTCAACAGTACAAGCTAAGGCTTCCACTGCTGAACTCTTACCCACACACATCTACTTATTCAGGATTATATGTTTTTGATTTTTTCAACAGGTGTTCACTTAAACAAACATCAATGCTCTAAAAAATCCCTTAGCACCAAGAATATTCAACAAATGACACCAAGTTTTCATTTTTTATATATATACAATCTTCAGCTATTCATACACTTCCACTTGCAGCAATGAATTAGAGGTTCTAAAAGTCTGATTAAAGCAGTAACATGTTCTGTGTTTGAACAAGTAAGATTTAGTGGTAAAAACTGGCAACTGCCCTATAACCTCTGGGGTAAGTGTTTCTTACTAAAACTGTGTATGTTTGAAAATACTGTAAGACAACTTATTCTTGTATTTCCCAAACATAAAGTAACCTATGAACACAACACTCCTGTAAGAAAAGTTAGAGAAAGTGAGACATACAGACAGTAAGTCAGCACTTGGGAACCTTAAAGACAGAAGTCGTATACATTGACTACGTTGATACCTAATGAGGGGTTAGAAAGTCTCTGCCTCTTCATTTGCTAGCTGGAGGATTGGTCCCCTGGTGGTGGGCAGAGAGCCTCCGGTTCTGCTGGTGGGTGTCTATTCCCTGATTACCAGCAAAGCCTTTGGGATTTTACTTCATAGTGGCACTGAGGAGCAGTTCCACAGGTGAGAGATTCACAGAATTTCACTGAGCTGCAGCTTGCTCAAGGCTAACCTCAGGGGAAAACATCAATCCTAAACAGCAGCCATGAGGCTCAAAGGTCACTCTGCTAAAACAGACTCCTGGGGACATCCCTATCTTTATTAAAGTAGGACCATGAGAAAGCCTGCCATTCTTGCTAGATCTAGGTAAAGATTCATAAAGGAATAATCACCCCTAAATATGAGCAGGGAACTGGGTTCTGGGAGTTTGTATCTTTTCCCCTATGTTGTCTTGGGAGAAATAAAATGCTGCATAGACTCCAGTTACAAAGTTCAGGGAGACCCAAAGCATCTCCAGATCAGAGGATATGCAGGCAGAAAATTTAGATGGTAAAATTTGCTAATTTTTCTCACACTTCTTCTTCTTGTGAAGTCAATAAGATGGTATGTTTCATCAAAGTTGAGGAACTCTGTTTAAAAATGTGATGCTTAAGAAAAATTGTCAGTCATTTTGGAATAGTAACCCCATGGTATAGGAGCCAAAGTTGACAGATAGATTTTGGATGGTGCACAACAGGGCTGGCCAGAAACTGGAACTGGGAACCACGACTTTCCTGAAAAGCAAACACTCGTAGTCCTGGCTCCCACTAAATTTGGGGCTGTGTGGAAGCTAGAAACCTGTGCCTCACGTAGAGGTAAGGTAGTATCTTGCCACTGATCAGCAGCAGCTCAAAACTTCTAAGCAAGTCCAATTCCTGTAGAGTTTTTGCTGGCAAATAAACTCTCTTGGAAAATTTAAAATAAAGGCTAGCACACCACCCTAGATAGGTTGTTGACCCCTGATGTCTAGTAATATTCTTACCAGTTCAATTCCTTCTGGGGATAAAGCACCGTAACTTATTCAAACCCCTGCACTCTTTGCACAGCCAGATAAAATTTTAAATAGCATTTCAGCAAATTCAAAACTGCATGGATCGATTTTGTACTACGCTGTAATTTCCATGACATTTAACAGGACAGTGTGAAGGTTCAGAAATATTTTGTAACTCAGAATAAATTACACAGTGCTAGCAGAACAGCAGAAAGGCACATTTTTGTGGGCTAAATCATTGCAGCTGGGATGTTCAAGAATGCTGAATCTATTTTTTGTATCTAGAGACAAAGGGAGAAAAATCAACCATAGAGCTCCCGTTTGCTTTCAGTGTAACTAACCATTCTCTTGATGCCGTGAAAACCCGAAATCAGGACTCAATAGTCAGAAGACTATTAAGCAGGTATCCTTTGTTGCAGCACTGGGCACACAGGCAATCTCTCCTCCTAATGTGTGCGCCTGATCAGGTTAATTGCATAGTTTATATATAAGATCAATATGCATATTCATTACATTTCTGAGAAAAGTTTTGCATATTTATTAACTTTCTGGGAACTCATTATCATATGTAAATGTCCTTCACACAGGCATCTTCGAGGTCTCTGGTGATCTTCAGGAGTCCTCTGGTAGTCTTCTGTAGTCTTCCTCACTTGTCTGCTGTTGACCCTTCTTGGATGATTCTGTGCAGTGTGATCTACATGTTTTGATACATCTTATCCTAAAGAATGCTCGTTAGTACCTCTATTATCTATGTCTACCTTAATGAGGCAGTTCTCCAGACACTGCAAAGCCATCCAAAAGCAGTGTTTTTCTTTTGGTATCTTTTACACCATGCAGCATACAGAACCCTTATCTACTACCAGTCAGCAAATAATTGGGCAAAAATAGCACAGCCATTATGTTCAGAAAAACATCAGAAAAAAGTCTTGTATCACTCTTGCCAACTTATCGCAAAGCATGCCAGTCTCTCGTTAACACCCACATCCATCACTGACACCAACAGACTCAGTCATCAGAAATGTTCATTTAAAAGCAGTGATCAAGCAAATTAAAACCAAAACTGAACCTGACATCTGAATCTTCAACTTCTACCCCAACTTTGAAATGCCAAACATCCCACAGATCCTTCAGGCTTCAATCAAAGCCTGATGATGTCAGTTAGAAGTTCAGAAGTCAGGACACATCTCAAAATATTTCTAAAGATGCACCTCCTCCTCAGCACCCTCCTATGGGATAGACACACTTTAGTCCACTAACAGAGTTCTGCCAGATTTAATACTTTGTTGGTATTTTAACAATGGTGGCTGGTAATTCAAAAGAGCTGATATGGCTTTAACAGTCAGTGTATTTCCCCACAGTATGAGTGGAAAGAAGAAAGACAATCACTTTCTCAATAAAAGACTGATTACCTTCTGTTTTTAAGAACTGTCTTCTCTGAGGATAATCCTTGACCATGTCCTACAGATCAGAACAGATTCTACCTAACCTGAATCTGGAACAGCCTATTTAGTGCAGGGGGTTTTTGGTTGTTGTTGTTTTTTTTATATGGGGGGGGGGGGTGTTCTCAAATGAGAGCATTTCAGAACTTTGAGGAACATTTTAAACTTTATCTTTCATCAGAACTTGCTTACTGAAAAGCTGCTTAGAGCAAGGAAAACCTCGTAAGAATATGCCTTAACTGCCTCATGGCTTGGCATAGTGATTTTCAATAAAAAGGCATTGATTCACATGCCCTTGACTTCAAAACTTGTGAAAAAATCAGTTTTGTTTCAAAATTTGGGGATTAACATTTCCAGGGTATGCAAGGAATGCATGCAAAACAAGACAAAAGAGGTTTTTATTCCTGTATTTGATTAGATAGAACTCAGTTTTCACATGTCACTGGAATAGAAAAAACGAAACTGAAGTCCATACTGAAAACAACTAATTCATGGTGCCTTAGAAGTGATACAGGTACCACATGCATGCTGAATATTCACTCACTGGATAAATAAACGACTAGGCTAAAGTACTGCGGGCAACAGAACCTGAACCAACACCACCAATCTCCTCCTTCTCCCTTGTCCCTTGTCCCTTGTCCCTTGTCCCTTCTCCCCTCTCCCCCTCCCGCCCTCTGCCGGAGGAGAGCCCGCACCCCAACCCCGCGCGCCCTCGCAAGACCGCAAATCCCAGCAGCCCGCGCGCGGCCTCGTCCTATTGGCTGGCGCCGACAGGAAGCGATATGCGGGGTGAAGGGTGAGGCGCGAGAGGCGAGCGGTGGCCGGAAGGGAAGGCGCAGGTCTCTGCCCGGGGTCGGGGGGAGCCCTGGGGTGGGCCTGGCCCGGCCCGGGGGGCGGTGGTGAAGGAGGAGGTGTCAGGGGGGCCCTGGCTGCAGCCCGGCCCCTCGTCTCAGGGAGCGGGATAGGGCTGAGATGACAGCCCCGGGGAATGGCTGCCTGCTGCCTGGCTCGG
>JANZLQ010000044.1:8784368-8794599 GCA_026212715.1 Elanus axillaris | reverse complement strand
GAATAACGGGGGGAGGGTGGGGCAGGGGCAGGGTGGAAATCTCAAGAGGTTGTCGGGTTGTCTGGTGCATCCTTTGCCCAAAAGGGCCTCTGGAGGTCATCTAGTCCAACCTCCTGCTCAAAGTTAGATCAAATAGATTAGCCTGCCCAGAGCCACACAGACATCTCAGATCCTGGCGACTGCACAGCCTCTCTGGGCCCCTGTTCTATTGTTTAACTACCCTCATGGTGGAAACTTTTTTCCTCATATTTAATTAGAATTTCCTTTGTTGCAACTTGTGACCACTGGCCCTTCTGCATGCCTACAGGAAGAGTCCGTCGCTGTTTTCTCTAGCAATGAAGTCTCACCTAAGCCACCTTTTCCTAGGGCTGAACAAACTCAGTTCTCCTAGACTGTCTGCTTAGGTCATGGTCTCCTGTGTCCTGACCATATTGGTGGCCCTCAGCTGGCCTCCTTCTGGGAAGTCGATGTCTGTCTTTTTTTTATTTTTTTTTTTTTTTGTATGGTGGGGACACCAAAACTGGGCACTCTCCAAATGCATTCTCTCAGGCGCTGAACAGAGGGCAAGAATCACTTCCCTTGACCTACTCACTACACAGAAAAAACATCACATTGCCCTTGTGTCTTTTCCAGTTTAGACTCAACAGTCCCTTTTTTCTACTTGTATATATTGCTTGTACAACAAGGAGAGTTATCATCAGTCACAATGAGGCTTCTGCAGCAGCCTATGACTTGAAGGCACCTTGAGAGTTTCATAGACAAAATGCTAAAAACTGTGAGGAAATTATGTTACAGAACTAAACTCTAGAAAGAGCACAGGCCTGGAAATTGGGTGTCTTAATTTTTGTGCTGCTCTTGTTTCTGTTGTATTGTTAGGTAACCATTTAATTTTGAACATCAATTTTTGCCTTCTGTAAAATGAGCAAAACAATCGTGAATGTTGAATACTTGCATTCAGCTTTGTGGAACTCTGTTGAAAGGTGCTATGGGAGTACAAAATAATAACTGTTAAAGCTGGAAAGATTTCCTTAGAGAAAGTATTTAGACAGCTGCAGTTCTCATCTTTCTGTAGGTTTATTTCCAGTGGTATTGAGCAGTTGTGCCCTTCAGCTTGGTTTATGATTATAGCTAATGAAATGGAGGGATTCCATCTCTTAGTATTACCATAACTATTAGATTGGCAATATTTACATGTGAATTTTATGTTCCATAGAGAGCCTTCTGTGTGGATTATATAAGCAGTCTTTAAAATATAGCTATATTATTGGTATCTTTTATGAACAGAGCTGAGGAATTAGAATCTTACAGCAGTTGTTACAACTATTGAAATAGTCTCACCTTACATTCTCTGTGTAGTAAAACCATGGGGATGGATCATTCCTAAATTGCCACTCCAACTTTCTTCATCATACTTGGAATTGATGGCTAAATATTTATTTTTATTTTTTAAAGTGAAACATTCTATATATTTTGATTATTAAAAGAATCTGTTATATGATGCAGCTTTTAAGAAAAAATACTCCAGTTACAGTCTGAAAGCAGCTGCTGTACATTGTTTATTCAGAGTTTTTCAAACATTTTAAACCTCCTTCCAATTACTCAAAAGGTTGTTTTTGAGAAGGGCAACATGATTTTTTTTTTTTTTTGGCAGCTGGAGAAGATGAGGCAGAAATATTCAGAGCTTGTTTATTTGACTGTTCAGGTTGTGACCAGACACTCAGCAGCAGTGCTGTGTTTGCTACTTAGGCAGTCCTTGATCAGTTATTCTCAGCCCCCTGCTGCCTTCTTCATTGTGCTAGCACACCTCTCTGTGTGAATGTGCAGTGAACCAGTTACAGTGAATGATTCAGATGAAAAATAATGCTGTATTTTTAGATCAAGGGCAATGCTGGTAGAAGTAGACATCAAATGGCAGCCTCGTGATGGCATACAAGGGTAGATGGATTTTCTTCAATTAGACTACTTGCCTAAATAAGAAAAACTTCCCATGACCTGTGGTTGCAGCACCAACCATAAACTATGTATTTTTGTGTTTTAGCAGCTTTAATAAATAAGTCCTTTTGAGCTATGTTCTCCAATTAGTAGGCTGTAGAAAAGAAAGTCTCTATTTTAGAGATGCAAAGAGATATTCTGGTCCTTGCTCTGTGTATTTATGTGCGTCTTATGTGCAAGCTTTCATGGTAGCAGCTCTGAGTAGAAATTCTCACTCATGCAGAAGCAGCTGCAGAGATCAAAGTGAAGGAGCAAGCGTTTGTGTATTTTCTCTCAGTTATAATTTGAGAGCCCCATACAGTGAGATTTCTAATTTTCAGCAACGGGAATTACTTCCAGGGAAACAGTACCAATCCTGTAAGAAGTCTACTACACAATGAAGCAAAGTTAGTACTTGAAGAGATATTAAGAGACAAGCCTGCAAGAAGTATTCTTAAAAACAGATGTAGCATAGAGCCTGGTTACTTGTCTGGACTTGCAACTCCACAATTAAGCAGCCTGAAACAAAATTTGCTTTTACAAGATTTTGTTGTTGTTTCAAATGCATGCTGATTGCTGCCTCAGCAGAGGCACTGAGCAGTAAATTGCTTTTGATGCATTGCAAACAGATTTTTCTGGTTAGTTGTCATTGACAGTGATGGCTTTGACGTTGGTCTAGTCTGCAGAGTTAATCAGAAGACACCCAACAGCTGTTACATGGTAATTGTTTCAGTCTGACCTGGTCCTCTTTGGGAGGGACACCCATTAATTATGAGTTTATCCAGCAGCAACATTCTGAATCCCTCATGCTCTTCCATCATGACAGATGTCTTGTTCTTTGGGCCTTGTCTGGCAAAGACTTAAGCACCTGGCCTAGTAAGCTCTTATTTTGGATATAGAACACTTGTTTCTAGCTGCTGTAAGACCCTGGAATAAATAACTAATATTCCTCAAAAGCAATTCCCTTCTTTGGGCTGCTGCATGTGCATTAGAGCTACAGCTGGCTGTAATCATACTCAGCTTCTATTTTAACACCAGGAAATGTGTCAGCAATACAAGGAACATGGCTTTAGTAGAGGAGATTCTTGATTAGTATCTTGCTAGCAACTCTGTAAGAATTAAGTGAAACTTATCTTTGAGAAATAATGTTTATGTGTTATACCTGAGATCTTTTCAGTTCTGGGCTAAACAGTAGAACTTCCTTTTGTTTTTTCTTATGGCTTGTTTGTTTGTTTATTTGTTCTGTTTTCTCCAGGAGTTCTAGGATGTGTTAGAGAACATTGTCTTAATCAAGAAATTTCCTTTAAACTGCTCCTCTCCTCACCCTTTCTGCCCTATGCTTTAGGTTGATGCCATTGTTCTTCCATAAATTCTAGCTTCTGTATAGAATTTGCTTTTCCAGGGGTTGAAGAACTGATCTGGGATTTCTTCTGAGGTGGCTTCTCAGGTGTAGTCATTCATTTCAGCATTTGGTGTTTTCCTAGTTCCATCTGTCCAATATAGTATAGTAACCTTCACTCTGTCACAGTTGCTGTTTTTTCTATAGTATTTACAAAATAAAAGCTGAAGTGCAAAACAGAAGAGGGATACAGTCAAGTCAGTCATATTTTGGAGCAGTCCTCATGTTGATCACTTGGAGATGATCTCAGAACTCTTTCCAGGAAGAATTACATGACTGGACCAAAAAAAACCCCAAACCCCAGATTATTAATACATGAGACAATCCAACTGTATAGCAATAAAATTTGCAAGACAATTCTGATTTGAAGGTATCTCAGTGCAATCTTGTGAATATAATAAAAGGTGATCCCCTTCTTCAAATGACCTACTTTAATAGTCTGAATCCTATATACAGTACAGCACCAATACTAAATAAGCTACCTACCGCTTTGGTCAAATTGGAAGAAGAGGTGGATTGCTAGACTAAAACTGCCCTGACTTATGGCTTGCAAAATAGAGAAAAACATCCTGTTGTATTTTCTGAGTTAATCAAAGCTTGGAGAAGTACATTTGAGAAGAATATCTGTATCTGCTAGAGTAATTAATTCCAAGTGCTGGTGAGAAGAACTGGGATAAAATCTGGAGTTGTAATATCCCTGTGTGATTTATAGTTCTTTGACTTATAAAAGTCTTTTGCTGCATGGCAATTTAATAGAAAGAGTGAAAAGTATATCTTCATCTTTCTTTTCAGTGCTGCTATATGATTTTAGTCTTATATTAATTTTTGTATTTGTCTGGAAGATGCTGATACTGTCAAATTGAGACCTTTTCAACTTGTGGTGGTGATGGATTAAGTGGTCAGCTCCACTTTTCTGCCTGAGGCTGCTGCCTCTGAAACAGGAACAACTGAATGGCCTGTATTGTCACTTAGGAATAGTTACAGCTAGTCTGGCATGTTGACTTAAACTGACTGTTGTGGATGGATGTGACCTATTGTCTCTGAAGTGCTGCTTACAATTTCAGGAAAAGGTAGTGATCTGGCAGTAGAAAGACTAATGTGTCTTTACCATGGAATTACAATGAGCAGAGATCGGCCAGAGTCTAGCGATGCTTATTACTCCACCTCTTGAGTGTAGAGGGCAGATTTGGCACAGTTTTCAAGTGACAACTCTAGCAAGGTTTGAAAAAGGATGTTTTGAGTGACTACAACATTAAATTGAAATTCAGATCCTTGAATGCATGATACCGCAATAGCTTCACAAAACTGCAGGGGGAAGCAGATGACTGCTAATGGATGACTTAGCAATAGAATTGGTATTTGAAGCTGAAAAATATATTCCTTATCTGTTTAAATTCCTTGCTTCTGTGCACCCTTTGAACTCCAGTAATTTTAAATTGGCTGCTACTTGGTGACCTTACAAAAGGCTGTATGAGATGCAGATGTGCATTGTCACACTGTATAAAGTGCATTGTCATACTGTATAAATAGCCTTAGAGAGAAGAGAATACGCATTTGCTGCTCTTGACAAAACTGGAGCCAGGAACAGTTCCCTAGCAAAGTTAAATCAATTGATCAAATAAAAATGCATAGGAACCACCAGAGGAAGCATAGTTGGAAGCATTACAAACTGAGGGTGTTTGTCCTTCAGTTCTTACCAGCTATATTTAAGGATTTCACTTCCAGCACTTTTATTACATAGGTTACTTCCAACACAGACAGTGAAAACGTGTAGATTGCTTTCTTGTTTAATAGTAGAATAATACTTTAATGCTTTTATTTTTAACCCTGAGTTTTTTTGGCAGAGTAGCTGAGGTCCAGGGACTGACTGTGTTTGATGGCCTTTCTTTTTAATTGTTTTACTTTATTGTCAGAAGGCCAAGCTGTCTTTTCTCATTACTTCAGATGAGGCCTTAATTTTCAGTACCTTTTGCTTGACAATTGTAATTTTGCTTGACAATTGTAATTCAGTATCCAAATATGTCAACATTTCTAATCAGATCCTTTAAGAATCATATTACTAGTTAAATATAGTTATTTCTTCTGGACTTAAAAAAAATTTTTTTACTTTGTACATCAAAAACTAATGCCTGCCGCTCAGAATTTGTCATCTTTGTGTTAATAAAATTTGCAAAAAACAAGCCTTAAGATTTTGCTGACTTTGAATAATCATAATGGAGTGTAAGTTGGGGAAGTTGTGCCTGACCCCAATGTCATATATGAGCAGCCTCAGGGAATGTAGTGGGTCAAGATATCTTTTCCATAGGCAGAGCATTCTAGGAGTTCAGTCTGACCTACTTCCCTTGCTGAGGAAGGGGTAGCCTGCCCTGCAGCTACTTAAATCTTTTTCTGAAAAAAGAGTGGGCAGGGACACTGAAATGACATTGTGCAAAATTTGTCCCAAGGACAAGTCACTTGCAATTTTTTCACTCTGGGCTGATATGTTCACAGTAAACTGGTGACCAGTCAATTTGCAATTGTCCATTGAAGCTGGAAATTTAGCATACTGAGTGAAGAGGTTATGTCTTCTAACAGTGATTTAGTTTTTGGGTTTGGGTTTTTTTTATTGGTGGTTTGTTGGGTTTTTTACCCTGAATTTGAATAAAAGACAGTTTCTAACAGCACCCATTGGACCAGTCCTTTCAAGTTAAATGTAAATTAATTCAAAGTAGTTGACTTTCCACTGCTTTTGTGTTAGGATTTTCTGTTAAATAAAGGTATATATGGAGGAATAAATGATGTATTTATTTCACAAATACATAGTGTGCTTTAGAGGGCAGTCCACTTAGCATGTGACGTGCTAATACGTGTGCTTTTACATCTTGTGGGAAAGCCAAAGGAATTTGCTTCTAGGAATAGTCTGCTACTATGTATTGCTTATGGGTCATACTTCAAATGCAAATCCAGAATGAAGTGTGAGGTACCCTATAGATTTTACCTTTTGAAAAATACTGTGAAAACTTGTACAGTTTGGAACTTAATGGACAGCCTGAAACCCGTAATACAGGGATATCATGAAAATGTTGGTCAAGCTGTAACAGAAATACTGGTTTGGAACCAGGACTGCATTGCTTGCATTGCTGCTTTCCAGGGAGCTGAGTAAGCTGCAAAACCATATACGGTGTTCTTAACAATGCTGCTGGCTTCTGAAACGTGCTTAAACAACACCTTTTCTGGTCAAATAGTCAGAAGTGACCACAAGACTGTCACTGACATTTGTATGTCTGTAACAATTATGTGACTAATAGTCCTCTCTTCTTCAAGTTTGTGCAGTTTGATTTGCAGGCAAGAGGACATACAAAGGAACAGGCTTTCTTTCAGAGGAGAGTTGTATGAATCATGAGCTTCCCAGTGTGGCAGTCCTTAAATTCTTCAGTTGCTCAGAACTTTCATCTGCCCATGTTTCCCCAGCGAACATGGCCATGCAGCCACCTTGGTCTTTTTTCTGTGCTGTTTAGACTCTAGGTCACCATCCTCTTTTTGTCTTTCACTCCTTTTTTTTTTATTTTTTTAAATATCAAGCTTCTTTTCCTGAAGCCACCTTGCTGCAAATAATTTTTATATTAGTATTTAATTCTTAATTGAGGCAAACATGTAATATTTTGTAATAATTCTCATAAAATGAAACAAAATAATGATAATACAGGTAAAGCTTTTCATCCAGTATTCCTTGATTTTAGGGTTTCTGCATCAGGAGTATTGTGACCACACTGTAGTTCTCCTTCTATGAAAATAAAATTCTTTCGTTATTGTAGAGTTATAACTCTACTTTCTGCAACAGTGAATCAGTTCATGGCACTTAAAGTCCAGTTCTTAAATAGGTCATGAGCAATGAAGTCAGTAAGGCTGGTGTTTCAAGCATTTCTTTTCTTGAATGAGGGTTGTCTATATGTAGATCTTTCATGTTTTCCAGTAGCATCATCATCTCCAAACCTGTTCTGTGCTGAAATCTGGCTGCTTTGTTTACTGATGTGAAAATTAATTCTGTTGGGCTTTCACTGTATATGCATTCAAGATGTTGTAAAAATTTATTTCGGTGGAGGGTCAACTGTGTGTGTGGCAGTGACCTTGCTGGAGCTGTTTTGTGTGGCACTTCAGAAGTATGTGTACAGCTTTCAAGTGCAGTTACATACTTCCTGTGCTGAACAGCAGCATCCTGCATACACACAAAGAATTAGTGCTTTTAATGCAGCTTGTACCTTAAGTGGTTAAATTTGTTTGTACACTCACATATAGAAAGCACCAACTGGCTTTTGTATGTTGGTGCAAGTGACATTGTGGAAGGATTTGTATAGGTTTGTCAGTCCACCTGGGAGGAAAGCCAGTTTCTAAATAGGAGGGCATGTTTTGTCTGACCTATGTTCTGGTTTTTTGAGTTTTTTTTTAAATTTGAGGAGCAGTGAGTATTAGAAAACATATTTAATAGGCAACAGGAAAAAATTTAGTGATCTAGCATGTATCGAAAGGGTCAGATGATATTTTACTGTGTAATTTTGTGTGTCGCAACTGAATGCCATTCCCCTGAGCCTAGTTTTCAGAGCATTATGATCTGTTATTACTAAGATGCTGACAATGGTCAGGTGAATTACTTTCAAAACCAATAAAGGCAAGAGGAGAGACCCTCTGATTTTGTATTGTTTGTCAGTTACTTGGCATAGCTGTGAGATGGTGCAGCGCTCCACAAAGAGTACTATATTTAGCTGTTTCCAAGGAGATGTTCTGTGCGATATTGATAATTGCATTAATCCTTGATTTACACAATCTGCAGGAAAGAAACTGCTCCTTTTCCTAGTGTTGGCTTTTTAATTGCTCGGTGATCTGTAATTTATAGACACCTTGATTTAAGTCCTTCAACAATGCATGTGGGTTGGGGGCAAAATCAGTGGTCAAATAATCGTTTTTCTACCACAGAAGGGATTCATGAACATGAGCATTGCTTCTTGATGTTACGGTCTTACTTATAGTGCTTTGTTTTTACTCGTGTGAGGTATGTCTGCATGTGAAAGACTTTCACTGTAAATAGGTTTAAGAGATAGCTTGGTGACATCCTGTGTTTTCAGTGTCAAAGGTTAAGAGCATTCATGTCAACTTCACTTGTGCCTAGAATACTGCTAAAATATTCATGGCTGAAAACACAACTCTGCTCAGCATGTGCAATTTTCACTGTATAACAGAACAGTCTTCCTGGGTCTGATGGTTTAGTCATTCTCTCTGCATAAGAAATCTTTCAGGGCAGTATTATCCATCGACCTGTTTCTAATGCAATCAGCTCAACATGCTTTGTACATCTCTGAAAATAACCACGAATTTCTGAGGTGGAATTATTTCAAGCAAAACTTTTGAGACTTTACATCTAAAATATATGGTACATAGTTGACCTGTACTGATTGAATTAAATGGAGTTGGAAAGGAGAAGCAAACAGCCAGCTAAAAAGCTAACATAATAGATTAAACCTTGTAATTCACTATGGAGTTCTTTCTGCATATTGTTGTCCATGAACTGGAGCTTTTTGATTGCCTTGTTGTTATACTCCAGTGTTTCATGGATATATAAAGTGTATCATGTCACAGTGACTACAAGCAAGCAATTTTGGTACTACTTAAAATTCTTCAGGTTATATTTTGTTCTGATTTCCATTCATACTTCATTTGGAACTGCAGCTGACCTACTTGTTCATTTCAATTAAATACTTTGAGACATTGTCTTTTCTTTTGTAGAAAAGAAGAAAGGAGAGCACAATGCTGAAGGAGAAAGGAAATGAGCAGTTCAAGAAAGGAGGTGGGTTGATAGTCTTTTAACATCATATGGATGTTACAGAATCTTAAATTAATACTTAGCCATCATGGTGATGTTGCAGAAAACCCATAGGAAGATCTCACACCTATCATTATCATTGTTCAAATTTATCATTTATATAATTTTTCATCTGGCTCTAGAGAACAGAAGAAGGTAGCAGATGTCCTTAAGAGTTAAGTCTAAGTCACAAATACTTGGATTACTAAAGCAGGATTCTCATGAAAACTAAGTTTTTAAATCCAAGAACATGATAGAGAATTGACTGCTTTCCAAGTGCCATGGTTTCTTTTACTAATCAAAAAAGGCTTCCACTAGGCTCTGAGTTTTGTTAATGCATGTGCTTAGGATTGATGCAGGGCTCTGTGGCCCAGTAGCTCTCTCATTCCTTTCTACATCTGCATGTTTCTTTTTATCCACTGACTCTGTTTTACATTTTATTTATGTATGTGTGTATATGTAAATATACAGACATCTATACATATATACACACATGTATGTACATCTATATGTATTGTGATGGGTTGACCCTGGCTGGACGCCAGGTGCCCACCAAAGCAGTTATATCACTCCCCCTCCTTCGCTGGACAGGGGAGAGAAAAATATAACAAAGGGCTTGCGGATTGAGATAAGGAGAAGAGAGATCATTCACCAGTCACCATCACGGGCAAAACAGACTCAGCTTCGGGAAAATTAACTCAATTTATTACAAATTAAAATGGAGTATGGTAATGAGAAATAAAACCAAATCTCACACCACCTTCCCTTCACCTCTCCCTTCTTCCTGGGCACAACTTCACTCCCGGATTCTCTACTTACCCCCCCAGTGGCACAGGGGGATGGGGAATGAGGTTTACAGTCAGTTTATCACACATTGTCTCTGCTGCTTCACCCTCTTCAGGGGCAGGACTCATCACACTTCCCCTGCTCCAGTGTGGGGTCCCTCCCACAGGAGACAGTCCTCCACGAACTTCTCCAACGTGGGTCCTTTCCACGGGCTGCAGTTCTTCACGAACTGCTCCAGCATG
>JANZLQ010000044.1:8751463-8784268 GCA_026212715.1 Elanus axillaris | reverse complement strand
TGGCTGGTGGCGGGTCCATCTTAGAGCCAGCTGGCATTGGCTCTGTCAGACATGGGGGAAGCTTCCAGCAGCTTCTCGCAGAAGCCGCCCCTGTAACCCCCCCCTCCCTCCCCCCCTGCTACCAAAACCTTGCCACAGAAACCCAATACATGTACTTACATGTACATCTATCTACATATATACGTACATATATACATATATGGAGATGTACACACAACTATGTGTGTATATGTAGAGATGTACATGTACACACACATACATATATTAAAAAACAAATCTAGTTGTGTGTAAATTTCTAGCTTATGCCAGAACTGGACATGTTCTGAACATAGTTAATACATAACACGTTTGAGGTCCGTAATAAATAACTGTACTAATGCTTTTAATTAAAAAACATAAAGGCAGAAGTGATTTTGACATCCACCTTTCATTTAATATTCTGGTGGCTAGAGGATTCACAAAGAAACCAGGAAATGCAGATTCATACTTTCCACAGTCTGCAGGGACACAAGTGACTTCCCTTTCCCAGAAGAATACCCGGATAATCAGACAGTGGCCTTCCTGTTGGAAATGTCTTATTGTGGGCTAAGAGAGCAAGATTCCTGGGGAATGATTTACCAATTCAGGCAAGCATCAGAGCAGGCAGAAGGGAACTGCTTGGACCATGAAAGCAGCAAGCCTGTAATGTTGGCTGAATCATCTTGTGAAGTCTCACCCATAGCCTCTTCTTGACAAATTCTTTGGCAGATCTTTTCCATGTGTTTGTGCCTGCCAAAGTGCTTACTAATCAGAAATACACAATCTTTTAAGCACCTGGATGGTTCACAGAAAGAATTGCCCTGGTTTGAGGACAATGCACTTGTCAGCTGGTGAGCCATTGTTCCGAGTCAGTATAGGCCCTTTTCACTCTTGACTCTACCTTTATTAGAAAATTAATAACTTGGTGGTAAACCACTGGTCCTTGATTTGGTCCATCCCAGACTTGATGATGGATGACCTTTGAGTGATAATGGGTTTGTGGTGGCTGACCTTTAAGTCAGTCATTGAAGATGATGTGGCAAATAAAATATCTCCATAGCTGCTTTGAACAGGTATCAGTGCAGTGACGTGTTTCAGCACATGCCTACTGTCAGATGAAGGATGTACTTAATCTGGAAAGATTCTACCTCTAAGGCTGGTACTCAAATAGAATGAAACAATTCCAGAGATGAGAATTATATGCACATCATGCTGCGCTTGTTACATTAAGCTCAGGACTGTATTTCTACTTTTACAAGGGTGTTGATTTTAAAATAATTGTCATTGATCTATGTACTACTTAATAATGTACTTTGTCTGAGAGCAGCTACCGATTCTGGTTTTTTACTGCATCACATGTTGATAAATGTTTCCAAAGAAATCTTAGCCATGTTGTTCACTGACTGTACTGCTGTTTGAAATAAATGATCTATTTGGTTTTTTTTGCTATTGCATCTGCAGACTATGGAGAGGCAGAAGACTCTTACACAAAGGCTCTGCAGATTTGTCCAGCCTGCTTCCAAAAAGATAGGGCTGTTTTATTTTCTAACAGAGCTGCTGCAAAAATGAAACAGGTGAATATTCTTTTTATTTTATGAAACACCATGTATTGATTATATGACAAATGCAATAATGAAGTCATTAGGGGTGCATAAAGGAGGGCAAAGGAATAAAGCTGTTTGCAGGTTTTGCTGCTTGCTCAGTCTGTCATGCTCCCATTAGAAATGCTGGTATGCTTGACTTTGCTGAGGATTAATACAAACCTGAAAGTTGCAGTTAGAACAGCTGTTCAAAGTTGTTCTGCTGCATTATGTTAAAACCACTGATTTTTTTCTTTCATTCTCTCTATTTTAGTGAAATTCAAAGTTCATGTAGAACAGATGTCTTTGAGTATGTTTAGTGTATGCAGACCATGTACAAGATTGTTTAGAATTGTAGCTAGTTAGTGTTTTTTTTAAAAGCCTGGATTGTAATATACTTGTCTTCATTTAATTGGCTCAAATGCTTTGAGGCATAAGCAGGACTTCCTAAATAGAGCTTTATTAATTCAGTTAGTCTGCTTCCTTCACACTTGCTATATAGTAAAACAGACCTATGTAGTAGGGCATGGTCTGGCTAGAATGGCTGCAGCTTTCTTCATATGTTTTCTATTCTGTGACCAGGGACAGGTGCCCAGATGTTAACCAGAATCAGCAATAAACTTAAGTAGCATAGAAGGCACAGAACACAATCTGTCTGAACAGAAACTTTCACTTCTTTAGAAAGAGGAGATACTAAGAATTCGAGAGGAATTGCTCCTTATTTTTGCCTTTGTTTTTAAGATTACATTATTATAGAAAAATAGCACAGTTAACTCCTGTCCTCAGTTTACCCTCCAGCAAAGGGAACTTTCTTCCAGTTTTCCTCCAGTATTAAGAGAGATGCAGCTCTGTTCAGAAATGTACCTTGCAGCCATATGTAGGCATAAATAAATAAATTCCTACTCAGCATAGAGTATTCTTGTTTGGCTAGAATTATCTCACTTGCTGGTGGGATACTGAATTGTTTGAGCAGACAAGGAAAAAATGGAATGAAATCTGTATAACAGATGCTGGAACCTTTCAAATATGAAAGCTGTAAACTGAAAAACCTCCTCGTAATCCAGATGTTAACTATTCTTATCACTGGGAAACTAATCCAATAGTCCCCAATGGAGCCCAAGATGGCAAAAGAACTGTGCACAAACTAGTGTATCTCACCAGGATAGATCAGTGGAATGTGACAGACCAATGCATTACTCTGAATATAGATTCATATTATTAATAACATTCCCCATTAAGTTTGTTCTTCCATACCTGCTGCACTCATTTGCTTTGCAATACAATAAAAGCTTGTGAGGCATTCTTTTCTGAGACAGGTTCTGTTTTATGGAGGAGAAAATAGTTCCTTGGGTGTAGAAAGATTACTACCGCTTAGATCAACAATACAAGCACAGAACAGCCTGCATTTTGGGTTTTTGGTTTTTGTTCCTTTTTTTTAAGCCCTTTTAGTTTGGATGAAAATAGGATCTCTGTCTCAGCTCTTTTGCTTTTTTTCTTGTTTCATTATAAGCAGATTGCCTGGCTGTCATCTTCTAACTGTGATTGTCTGGGTGCACTAAGATCTTGTCCCTACCACTTCTGGAAGCCTCATGCATTGTCCCTTGTAGAGAAAGCAGTATTAGTGCTAAAGGCAGTATCTGCTTTCCAAACGTGTTAGCTTGTACAGACAAGAATTTATCTGGGACTCTTGGGAACCGTCTATTTCAACCCCTTAATTAATTGACAAAGGTAGAAAAGCTGTAGCTCAGTTAAGCCAAGGCCTGCAGATGTGACTCAGCCTTTTGACTGTAGCTTGCTGCCGGCTGTTCACTGCAGACCGATTAGTGGGGCAGCCATGCAATTTGAACACTGGCAACCTTCACAGAGAGGAAGCTAATCACTGGTAAAGAGCTTTACATCAGAAGCAACAGTATGAAAAGCCTTGATTACATGAACATCCCAGTTCCTTGGAATGCCAGACAAACCTTTTTGCTTGCAATTGTAAATAATCTGTTTCCCAAGAAATATGATTTAACAAAACTATTTTGTATTCTAGGACAAGACAGAAGCTGCCCTAAGTGACTGCAGCAAAGGTATGACTTTTTTTTTTTTCTCTGTATGCTGCTCTTGTGCCAGATCTGTCATGCATAAATTATGCCATTTAGTGCCTTACTGCAGAGCTGTAATTTTGGGCATAAGGGTCTTTAAAGAATTTAAAGAAAAGAATTATTTGTATTATTTATTTTGTAAAATGTCTATCAAACTTTTCCTGTCTGTCATAATTTACTTTCTATTCTCTTGTACCAATAAGGCTGCTATTTTACTTCTTTTTAATAGGGAAGTCTTTTTATTATAGAAGCTGTTTCCTTACATGTACTATTTTAAACCCACTTCCCCCTGCCATTCCCCCCAGATCTTGGTTTAATCCCAGATTCCAAAGAACCATGAGGCCTTACAGAATTAAAAGCATTATCAAGTCCCTTTTATGCAAGGCTTTTGCTTTGTCACAAGGGGTTATGCTCTCCTGTTCTTGTCCTGCATGATTCTCTCTCTGCAACTTCTGGTGAAATCATTTCAGCTGTGTATTGCTTTATTGCTTCCACCCACTCACCCATGCTCGAATATTTGTTAAAGTCCCCATGACAGCTGGGGAAAAAGGTCCATGTTACCAATCAGAAAACTAATCCAATGGCTGCGTGCCAGTACTGCTTGTACAGTAAATATGAGTTTGTACATGCTAGAAATATTCTTGAAGATAAATTCTAGCTGGCCTCTGTCACTTTGTGGGTTTGCCTTGTTTTGGTGGTGGTGCATTTTGAAAAACACTTCTGCTAATTTTGTAGTGGATGAAAGGGAATTGGTCTGCTTTGCAGCAGCGAGACTTAAACCTACCATCGCTTGACACTCCCCAGGGATTTGGCTTACAAACTGCAGTGCAACACTTGGAGCACAGCAGAGCAATTCACACTAACCTGCAACTTGCTGACTGTAGCATGGTCTTTGTCCTTCCAGAAGAAATAAGCTAGAATATTTAGCTAGATAATCCTTGATTTAATTGTCCCAAGAACTGTTTTAATGGGTAAGTAATTCCAAAGTGGGCAGTCTTTCATACTCCCTCTTTCTATGATGAAAAATGGATGAAGAAATTCTTGAGAATTTACAATTTGCAGGTTACTGTTAAGTTTAGCATTCAGTCTTAACTGCATCTGTAAACACAGTCATGGCTGCCAAGGGAATAAGGAGAGGAAAAGCTTAAATTCACTCAGTATGCCCCTCTAACTTGTAGGGCTAATATAACCGTTTGTGGATTCCCAACCCAGTTTTCACTGTTCAGTATTAAATTCAGAAGAACACTAGTAGTTCTGGAGTTTGTCTCAACTTGAACTGAGATAGGCATGGAGATGCTTATTTTCCCTGCTATGTGTATCTTTAGTTATATTTAACTTCAGCTGTAATCTAATAATATACACTTATTAAATATACAAAAGCTGAAAAATATCTTACAGGTCCTTAAAATTTCTGAAGCATCACTTAGAATCTCTGCATATATAGTATTGCAAAATTAAATGTTTGTGCATTATAATCACTTCTATCTGTGATAGCTTGTAGATGTTAAATAAAATATGATCATTTGCATTAGACTTTCACAGGCAGATGTATGCCTTTTCTGAATTACAACTTAGCTTTTAAACTGTGCTTGATTCTGAGCTAGCTACCTTATAAAGATAACTACTAAGAATTTAATACACACTTAAGAATTCATTTGGGGGGTGTAGAAATGTTTCAGGTAAAATACTGTGCTTTGTTTTTGTTTTCTAGCAGTAGAATTAGATCCTAACTATATTAGAGCATTGCTGAGGAGAGCAGAACTATATGAAAAAACAGAAAAACTAGATGAAGCTCTGGAAGATTATAAGGCAGTCCTAGAAAAAGACCCATCAGTTCATCAAGCCAGAGAAGCTTGCATGGTAAGCCTTTATAGTATACTGTGGCCTAACTTTAAACCAAGGTCTTCGCTTTCCTTTTCTAAATATTGAATGTTGTTTATGCAAGCATCTTCATATGAAGTGTTGATAACTTCTTTGTTTTTAGTCTGAAAATGTAGTGGTTTTCTCATTTGGTTTTACGTAAGGAAGATTACATGAATTGCCACAACTTCCATGACGAGTCTCAGGTCCATAAAGCATAGTCCTCTTTTTACCTTTGTAAAATGAGTGAAAGTAAATGTGTATTCCAAACTGTAAGCATCTAATAACATGTTTAGCTGTTGAATAGTGCATGTGCATGCATGGTTTGTTCTAGTTTCTGATTGAGGCTGTTAATTGTATTTATGCATATGCTAGAAGAGGTTGCCTAAACCACTGCTGTATTTTAGTAGCCATCATTTCAATACAGATCTGCAATTTGGAGATCAGAATACAAGCACCTTATTAACACAGTTCTTGCTAACTGTTTAATTAGTGGAGGTCTGGTTTTCTTTCAGTAGAACTACTTTTCTGATTGGTAAATTTGGAGTCAAATGCCTTTATGGCATAATTATAAAAAAAAGTAATTATTTTGATGATTATATAACTTTGAGAATGGCAAAGTGACAGGATTCTATCAGTCTGTATCTATGTCTGTATCTACTTTAAAATGTTGATATTTTTGTTTCTTGATTTAGCTATTTTCTATTCTTTTCTATGCCTTGTGTGTGTATTGGCCACTTCAAGTTATTTTACTAATAGTGACTGAAGTCTGCTATTAATCTTCGAAAACTTAGCCTTTCACTTGAAAAAGGCACCTTGCGGTTGCAAACAGCAGACTCTCCTGATGCAGTTACTTTCTTTGTTCTAAAAAATAAATAAATCTGCAGCTTAGTACTGTGTTCCAGTGTCCACTTTTACATCTTTCAATCAAATTACAAATACTTCAGACTTCAGGAAAAAAAGTTCCTTGCAGAATCTTTGCTATATCTCTATTAAGTGTAAGGAAATGCTTTAAAAGTTTCCTTGGCCTTTAGGATGTGTCAGCTTGGATAAAAAAGGTAAACCCCTAGCACTTCCTGAAACCTCAATCTAACATGTAAAGTATCTCTACTCAATGGGAATTTAAAGTCACTGCCACAGCCTGCTGATTTGAGGTTTTAAATAACTCTTTGTGTAAAATACCAGCAGGAATGATTTTTCTAGTGATATTTAGCATGTTAATGCTCAGTGTGGAAAACAGCTGTGGATTTGACAAGTTCAGAGGATCTTTTCACAAGGGTAGCAAGAAGTAAAATTTATTTTGTGGAGAAAGCTCCTCTTACAGGATGCTTGCTGTTCTTATTTTTGAAAAGAGGTTATGAAGGCTGTGTTGAAAGGACAAATGTGGTAGAGATGTAGCCAGACAGCCTGTGGTTTTGAAAGAACATGTACTAATGAAAGGTAGCCACTATAAAAAGTACAGTGGTGGTCACTTTTTATCAAAATGGGAGCTTCAGGTCATGGTAAGTGAATAGTTTGCAAGCACGAGAGAACCTGGGAAGAGTTGATCATCTTCTGCAGGGAAAACAACAGCCAAACTATTCTTTACTTCCATTTTAAGGTAAATGGATGCAATTTTAATACGTAATTCTTAGTTGGGCACTCAAATCCATATGCCAATACTTGCCTTTATTTATATCTGGTTAAATTTTCAAAGGGCATCATTATTTTAGTTCAGCTTCACATCAGAACCTGCAACATGTTCTGCCCCATAAAGAAAAAAAAATCATTTGCTTCACCTGCAAAATTATCTCTAAAACCACTTTGAATATGTTGATGCAGAAATATTTTTTAAAGGCTTAGGTTTAATTGTTTTAACTCTCCATTTGGGTAAATAAATCATTAGTAGTGATTTCCCCCACTACCTTTTCCCCATACTTTGGTGTTGTAAGTGACAGAATAGAAACTGCTTTTATAGCATATTAGACAAGAAGCCTTGCCTGAAATTACTTCCTTTGGGACTGCATGAGTTGCACTGATGGCAGAAAAATACTCTGCTTAACTGTGTAACTCCTATTAATGGTGAGGGTGTGGTTTCACAAAGTAGCTAAACTGATCTACTAACTACCTGCTTCTTACAAAGCTGTCCAGTTGCTTTCCTTGTGCTAGTGCTGGTACTAGCTCATGTCTGACCCTAGAGATGGCTGGTTCTATATGTGAGACAACTAACTCTGCTAAAGGGAAAAACAGCAACAAGTGAGCAACCAAAAAGCCCCAAAGTAAATACTTTTATATTGCCTTGGCTTTCTGCAGTTAGACAAGTCCTACTGCAAATGTTAGTGAGAGGGAAAGAAGACATGGTCAAGGCAGTGCAGGAACTGGGGCCATCCCTTTCAGCAGCACCCACTAACAAGGTCAGTTTACTGTACTGTGAAACAACCCCCTGATGCTTGTTGCATGCATCTAGTTGTAAGCCAAAAAGCACTTTTAACACCTAGCTCTTGGCAATGGCTTAATAAATGACAAGCTTGTCAAACGTTATTACTGCATGGGTAGTGAATGTGATCATGCCATCACAGCCTAGAAAAGAGTGTTTATGTTGGCCTTGTTTATAGTCTCGTAGCTGAGACTATGGCTTATTTGATTCAGGAATTCAGCCAAGGAGTCTGCTGACATTCATAAAGGAAACGATGGGGTTTAGTTTCTGTAGCTTGTAGTGTTTTAGCATTAGACTAGCTCCAGAGTGAGGCCTAGTGTAATCTAGCCAGTTACTTGGTAAAATAGTGTATAAGGAGTGCATTTTAGCAGCTCATCATACAAAGAACAACTGTGAAGATCAGATTGTTATAAACCACCGGTCAGCACACCACAGATTAAGACTGGAAAACTGTCAGTAGTTGGTACAAAATGTAAAGAGTTTAAAATACATATATTCTGGCTGATTGGAACCCCCTGAAAGTATAGATACTGTCCTTTATACCTCTTGCAAAACCACAATTTTCTTTTCAGTTGGTATGCCTCTAATAATCTCACAAAAGACCCCTTGCTCAGCAACCAGTGGAGATTTGGGCTAGAAGAGAATAATAAACAGTGCTGCTGTTCTTCCTGTCCATCTTTCAGGAATGATTAGTAGTTCATTCTTAATTTTTGTAGCTGGGAAGTACAGAGGTTGACTGTTACATATACCCTCTGCTCCTTGACCTCATTTCACTAGGCAGGGGCTTTAGGCTCACATGTGGTGCAGAACACTTTGTACAAAATGCCCTCAATTGACAATGCACTAAGATTTAGGACATTCTGCCCTGAGTTGGTTCTGTTCTTTGTCAAGTTTCAGAGTAGAAGCAGTCTTTTGAGGCTGAAGCTTAAAAGTCCCCTCTTGAAAAATTAAGGAAATACTGACAGCTAGTTTTACACTTTTTAAAATACTCATAATAAATTTCTGAATTTCATAATAATAAAACAATTCCATCTGTAATGTTGACTCCACATACGTAGCTAACATATCTAACGTGTAGGAGACTAAGAAGCTTTGCTTTATTGTAAAATGTATTGCTCTTTGCAGAAATATCACAGCATTTTTTTCCCCCTCACTGGTAATGAAAATGATGCGTCAAGAGAATCTGCACATTAGCTTCATATGCTGTTAAGAGCAAATCTGTCTCCTTCCTGTACATAGAAAATATTTTAGATACAGCTTTAGGGCATGTCATGATCTTGTTAAATGACAGTTTAAAAATACTAAATACACAGTAGTTCTTTTCTTTGATTCCTGATTTGGTAGCTGCACTAAAATTTCAGTACTGTTTATATTTTAGGAGTACAATGCTAGTGTTTTGATTTAAATCCTAGTGTCACACACTTTAGTTACTTTTGAAATATTCAATGCCAGATTAAACAGTTTGAAATTAGAATGTTTTGTGGTCAAATAACCCCTATTGATGCTTTCCCAGAAAGTGTTTAATTATATGGTATCAATCTTAGGTTTTGTTTTTAGCAGGTGTGTAACAGTGTTGTGTGAATTTTAGCTTCAGCACAGTTTTTGAGGGATTGGCAGGCCAGATAAACTTATTTACCAAAAAGAAGCTGTACTTTGAGGTAAGTATCATAGACACCAGATAAATAGCTGTCCTTACAGACACCTTTCTACAGATAACTAACCTTACAAATACCTTTCTGTAGAAATGTTGAGTCTTTGCAGTAGTCGTATTCAGACAGACAAAACATGGAGTATGTATTTCAGATCAAGGATTTGTGTCTTCATTTCCTGCTAAAGCCCAATGTCCAAATGTGAGAGAGATGCACTATATATGCCAAACTTGTCCAAGATTCAGCAAATCTCACAACCACAATGCAAAGTGAATTTAGAGCCTAGGGATATCCACACATGTTTTCATGCAGGCAGCTTGGGACCAGATCTGCACCCAACTTAATAAGCCCCTCTGGGTCAGCAGGAGTCAAATGAGGTCTGACTGGCCTAATTAGATCTGGCTCACTGGTGGTGATGCTGGGCCTGGGCTAGTTTCAAGCTTAGCCCTCCATGTATATCTGCATTTCTATACCTTAGTACTTGGTTTTCTGTTTTTTTCTGGGGTATACCACCTCTCTTCCCCATCAGTATAGAAAATGAACTGTAATTGCCAGTGTTCACCAGTGTGTCCTGCATTGAAGAGGAGAGGAATAGCCAGGAAGCCTTGTCAATGGGCTTTTTCTTGAGATGAACATCTTCACTGTGGGAATGATATCGGGATGACAAACCTATCCATGATGACTGGAGCTATAAATGACAGGAAGGAACAAGATTAGGAAATGAATTCTTTAACTATGTTGAGAAGCCAATTATCACAAGTCATGTGTATCAGGAGTGAATTCCACACCTGTTACCATAGTCTGCAACTGTAATTAATTTACTGATAGCACCATTACAGCAGATCTGTCTTATTTGCTATGACCTCCACAAGAAGAGACAGCATAGTTATGCATATAATTGCATGCTGAACTGCCAGAATCATACAGTAATAAGTATAGTATAAAGGCATCAAATAGTACTTCTGAAAACTATGAAAAAAAGATGTATGAAAATTGACGGCCATTTGTAATATATTCTGTTTCAATGTTGTATTTAACTGATGTACAGAAAATGCATAATTTAAATGATACAGTGGTAAATTTAGTTGTAGTGAATATAAAGTTCTAATTAAAAATTATTATTACACTCATATAGCAAAACACCAGTACTGTGCAAGGATGGAAGGTGAGTCACAGCTGTTCCAGGCATAAATGGGAATCTCAAATCGTTAGGAATGCATGGACCATGCAGTTATGTAATGCTCATTAGAAACATGTGATAAGTTTGTTTGTAATGGCGCAACAGTTTTTAACACTAGTGCCAGTTCTGAGAAGGGAAAAAGCACATTAATGAACTGTTACTTGGACTAGTACCTTGCTCAGGATGTACTGCTGGAGTTCCCTGCTCAGGATGAACTGCTGGAGTTCCCTCCCCATGATGACCTGCCAAATCAAGGCCCACATTTATAATACCCTCTCCTCCTCAGAACTATGCAATATATTGCATAATAAGATGCTGCTCATTAAACTATGTCCTGAAGTTCATAAATGTTAATTCAGTGATCTCATGATAAAATATTTGTATTTAGATGATCATGTTTTCACACTATGGATTTCCCTGAAGTGTGATGCCACTGACAACTGACTTTATGGATGTTTTCCTTGTTACACCTGTGTTTACATTCAGAAATCAAATGCTGTGCTTACTTAGTTCCTCTAGCCTCTTACCAAATGTATTGTATGCAGCAGAGGAAATAGGGCTAAAATATACTTTAATTGTAAGTCTCTTAAAGTCCATAAGTTTTATTTAAACTTTAAATTTTTTTTATTTATGTATTTAAATTTTAACTTTTCAGTTAAAATTCCAAGCAAACAGATCAGATCTCTTTTTCAGCAGTAAAAATGTATGCCTCTAGGAAACCTGCACTTACAAGTTATTACTTACTGTTTATATGAACTGATGTCATAGGATGAATTACAGGTTTTCAAAATAAGATGAAAGTGTGGTTTGACATAAAAATTCCTTTTAAGCCATAAACTGTGTATCCTGGGTATGTGTGTGAAAATTCCATTAGTTTAGCCTACAATATTATTGAAAGCATAGGTCTGATTGCAATTTTTATCTCTCTCCACAGCGATTACCTAGACAAATTGAAGAGCGGAATGAAAAATTAAAGAAAGAAATGTTAGGTAAGTAACATGTACATATAACTTGCATAATAATCTTCATAGTCTACTAGAAAAACAAAAATGCATGAGTAGAATGTCCTGTATAAAACTGAAAGAAGGTAAATCTTAAAGGAAGTACTTGTTCTGTGTTAAACAAAACTCCCAATTTCTTCGTAGGTCTCTATTGCTTGGTTTCACCTACAGTAAGTTCTAGTCAAATAATTCAGCCACACGTAAAAGGCTGTTAAATTTAAAGGAAGACTACTAAAGACCTTCTAAAACAATTTAATATTGATGCATGTAAAAGCAGGGGGAAATGGTTTGAAACAGACCAACTACTCTGCCCTTTCTCTCTGCAAGTAAACCTTCAAAGGACACATACCCATGAAAGGGATAAAACAGGGTTTTCACTAAACCTTTACATAAAAGAAGTCAACCAGCTGTAATAACTGAGCATGTTGGATCTTGTGTCTGAAGAAGTAAATTTGGTTGTTTGTAGCACTTCCAACCTATAGACCTCCAAGTCTTTATGTTTACCTTGATTTATGTAGTATTTCAGTTCTGTTTGTTTGGAGGCTGAATTAGACCTACTTAGTGTTACAAACTAGCATCTGGCCTTGCTAGGAGTGGAATTAGATTTCCTAACTGCATAACTCATTGTCTCTTGACTTTTTACAATTCTATACCAAAGGATACTATTGACTTTACTTGTTTGTAGAAAAGATAATTTAATTAATATAACTCATTTGAATGTATGTCCCCCCATCATCGGGTTGTGTGGTATTGCTTGGTTAATATCTTAACTGGACTGATGTATTTCAGAGGGATAACTACTTAAATAAGATTGCTCAAGCAAGACTGATTTTCATGTGTAATATTAAGTATAAAGCACTTCCTCGCACCACTCGCAGGGTTATGGTTAGTTTTCAGGAGGGGACCCCCTGCCCAAAAAAAGACTACTGTCAACATTGTCTACTGTCTTGTAGTTAACAGGGTTTGTTAATTCTTACAGGTTCAGACACTTCATAAGCCAAACTGATATTCTTGTTCTTTTTAAAATGAGTTTTTATTTTTATATAATCTTTTCATTTGTGCTGTTTAGAAACTCCGCACAAAAGAGCAAGGACAAATGACAGTATAAGGTAAAGAGAAACTAACTGTACCTAACCTATTTCAGAAATAGCTTCAATAGTTATCCGTTTACTCATTCTGGGTGTGACAAGTAGTAGCTGAAATGCTATTTTAAGATGAGTAGGCTTTGAGGGTTTGGGATGGCAAAGGGGAAGACAGTGTTTTGCTATTGTGCAGAGAATCAGGTTAAGCTAAGTCTGTCTTGCATACTGTAACACTAATTCTTAACATATTTTAGAAGAAGAGACTGTCTCAAGGGCTTATGCTGAAGCTGGTATTTTTCTTTATTTTTTTTTCTTGCTGTGAGGGAGTCTGATTTGCTCTTGCTTTGTACCTGTTTTGACCTAGTCAAGTTGCAGTGAGGCTTTCTAGAGCTTTACATCATCAGATTCTGTTTCTACCATTGTGATTAGAACAAGCCATAAATAAAGAAGGTTAAATGTGATAGTGCTATAAATAAATGACAGATGCAAAAAATCTCCAGAAGGATCATGCCCATTTGTAGGACATGGGATGGGTTTCAAGAAAAAATAATATGATAACACTAATCTTTTTTGAACTCTCCCTTTGTACCATTGTTACCGATTTCTAAAGGGCCTCACTAATCACAAGGGACTATACTGAAACAATAAATCCAGCTTTATAAACTGTCGTTACAAACCTAGTTCTGTACTGCTAATTTTTGCCTAGATTTCAAACTAGATGTGATCTTTTTAAAAAGCGTTAATCCAGTGGCAGTTAGGATTTCAGAACTGAACTCGTCTTTTGGGAACCAGTTCAGGCTGTTTATATTGGGATTCTTGAGAAAGGAATCCCTTCTTAATGATGTTACATACATGCAAGGAGATATACTGATGTTTACTGGTGTAAACAGCCAGAGAAACCAGGCTAAGAGTGGGGTAGTACAGCATATAACCCTATGTTCATCCACAAGCTTTGCATGCGACAGGATTCATATAAATTGTCACATATATTGTTAAAATTATATGGTGTCAGTTGGGCAGGTGGTATTTTATTCTTAGCACTGCCTGTGATCACTAGTGTAACACAAATTGAGGATTTTTTCTATAGTACATACTCTTAATAGAGCACTTGAAATTAAGTTAGGAATATGAGCAGTAACCAGACTAATTTTTTGAAGTGTTATAAAATTCTCTGTATCTTGTTGGTGAGAGAGATAGCATTAGCGTTAGGATCTAATGATGGAGGCCTGGGAATGAAATACCTCCCAAGGTTTATAAAATGCTGTTGTTCTGTCTGAGGTCAAGGAAGAACCCTTAAAATTGAAGAAGGGGAATTAGATGAGAGTTCTGGAAGGAGTGAAAGAAGACACACTTGATACAGTGTGGTGGTTAAGAGATTTCTTTGGATTGTTTTTGTTGTACAATGTATTCGTTCTAAGCTGTTTCAACTTTTCTTTTTCAAGAACTTTGTTAGTGCTGTTTACTGAGTACTGTGTCAGAATAGACAATTGTTTATGGTAATCTGTTAGAAGTTTACCTGACTACTGGTTAAGTAGTGCCAGGTATGCAAGGATTCATTCTTGCCTTCTCACAGGGGAGTCAGCTCAGGTGTCTGGGTTGTACCCCAGCTTCTTTGGTTCCAGTAGAGCAAGTCAGATGTGTCCTAATAGTTCCAGGCTAGGCCTAGTCCAGGAACACTGACACTAAATTAACCACCAACAAAATCTTTAGGAAGAATGTCACGGTTCATGCATTGGCTCCATTGAAGTTTGGATATTGAATTTTTTAGTCAGTGAATCAGCCAGTAATGTTGGCTTTTTCTAGGTTTTTATTCTTTCAACTAAAGCTAAGTCCTGGTGTACCCAACTAACTAACAGTCATGAAAACTGGAGCTTTGTACAAACAAACCAAAATAAACGGAGTGCATCTTCCTCCTTCCCCAAGTAAGTTTCCTGTTTTCCAGTGCTACAGCTCATTACCACATAGTTTGTCAGAAGCTGAAACCACTTCTTAAGTGACTGTGTGTAAATAAATCAGAGTACACATTCTTGGCTGGATTTTTCTTCCAGACTACCTAACTATGAATTCTTGTGTGCAAGTGGTAGTGCATGTGATTGAAGTTGATGTCACTAGAAAAAGTATGTTTTGTTGCCAAACCAACTCTGTTTCTGCTATGTGTTCTGCAAAGGTCTAACTTTTCCAAAGCTCGCATTTGTGTTTAAATTATCTTCCTATTTTCCATTCAGCCTTTGCAGATTAGTGCTGCTGCTTGGCACTGAAGTTTGCTCAGTACAAGCTAACCTCTGAGTTGCACATTAAAGAAAGCTTAACTTACAGCATACTTTAAAATAGCTTTTAAATCCATGTGGCTCTTTCCCTTTATGCTTTCATAATGTGAGTGTCCTCTGCCTTAGTAATTGCCCAAGACGTGAGCATATACTGACCATCTTCTGTGTTCTTTCTTTTCTCTTCTGACTTTAAAGCCAAATATTTCTAGCTATTGTGCAACAAGCTAATCTTGTTTAGAGAAACTATAATTATTATGATAACTAGGACCAGCTCCTTTGGGGAGAAGGTATAAAAAGAGGGGAATTTTGGAATAGTTTTACCAAGATTTAGCAGCTTAGGGGCTGTGACAACAATAGTTTTCTGCATAGCTACAGGGGAGCAAAGTATATTGGATATAAAAAAATCGGATGGAACATATGCCAATCTGTGTAACCCATTTTATACACACAAAGTTCATCAAATCTAATAAAAAACTATGGGGACTTTCAGCTTAAGTCATAAATGAGTGCATTCCATAAAATAGTGAAATGTACTTGATTATCAATGTAATTAATGGGAAGGCCTTTCAAAGCATATCACCTGGGCCTTTCTGCCAGTAAGAGATTTGTCTAGCTACTTGAGATCAGCAACGATATTTATTAGGCTTAGTGCCTAAAGAATTAGTTTCTTTGTTTTTTGATACTGAAGGATATGTTGTATTTGCAACTAAGCTGCTAAACCTCAATACTGTATACAGGGAGGTCACTTTAAATAGTTCAAATCGGAGCTAATACACAGTTACTTTTAATTTAGTCCTCACCATTTAGGGAAGGGAAAAAGATTTGTCCTTGCTCTTTTAATTGCTTAAGAGATGTTGTTGGTAATACAGAAGGTTATACAAAGATGAAACCTCATCAGGAAATTTGTCTTTTATCCAAAAAAAATTCTTAACACAAACAATATCTAGCTTTTCAACTTCCAAACACCACAGTAACACTAGCAACTATACTAGAATTATTGCCAGAAGGACTGAATAGCAATTAATTTTGGCTGTTATGTCCTATTGTAAATCATGAGAAATCTTTTTGTGCATCTGCCTTTTGCAACAGGATGTTAAATTGCAGTTAGGTGAGTAATGAATCGCAGGCTTCTGAGCCCTAAATTGATTTTTACCAGTTAGTTTTCTGTTTAACATCTGAATATCACTTTGCTGAAAAAAACTAACATGCTGGAGTTCCAGCTGAAATGTAGGCATAGGCTCTCTAAAAGGTAAAGAACAAGATCTTTTCTATGAAAATACCATCTCAGAGATGAGAATGTGACCCTGCTTGGGGACAAGTGAGTGTTTGATTGCTGAGAACTCTTTGCAGCTGAGTCACAGCTCCACATGCCTTTTTCCTTCCTTCAAGCACAGTCTCTGTTTTAAGAGAGCTTTTCTTTGGGGGGAGGGGAAGGTTGGACTTAACTACAGATCTTAATTTAGGGATGAAAGGAAAGTGGGGGAGGAGGAAATAGTGCTTTCCTACAATGATGGGTTTATGTGCTCCAAGACAGCAGGAGCAGTGCTTGGGGCTTGAGTTCCCGGAAAAGGCAAGGCTTTCTTCTGCTTCATTACCAATTTATTAAATGTGGCTGCACCAAAAGGCATTGCTGTATGTGGATTTAAGTGATGGAACAGGAAGGTGACCTATGACTATTGTTTTAATTATTCAGTCACAGTGAGATGAAGAATAAGTATTAAATATATTATATGGTCTTTAGCTTCTCCCCAAGAGCTGGCCTAGCTACAAGCAAGAATACCAAGGCGGTTGTTCTGTGTTTATTGGCTCTTGTATGACCGGAAAAGAGCCATCGTACAAACTCCAATTAGAAAAGACCTTTCACAGTTTCCTGAAACAGGCAAGCTCGTCTGCCTGCTCCTGAGCCAGCTGCAGTGCCTGGATAACTTCTGAACTGTTTACAACTGACTCTAGCAATGCCAGACTATACCAGGATTCTTCCACCAGTAGACAAAGACACTTTTCACCCCAAACTTGAAGCTAAGGAATGACCAAATGTTTGTCTAGAAGTACAATAGCAACTATTCATCCCAGTCATAGAGATGCTATGAACAACTTTATAGTTTTATAACCAAAATTCTTTTAGGATGCAGTATGAAATTATGAACTTAATAGTTCATTTGGCTTAAACAGGGTATAGCTTAGAAAAAAAAAACACAAACCTCCAAAGAAGCTAATCCTAGCTGAGCCACTCACTGGAATGACTTCGGCCAGATCATCCAACCACCTCATCTATTAATACACACAGAAAAAAAAAAAAGTCAAATCGAAGAAAAATTCTGTCTCGCCAACTAGCTGCTTTTGTTGGGTAAGGTGGTCTTTTTTTCCCTGTGTAAGGCCATGCAATTTCCATGCTGACTCTCAAAGACCAGTCTTGCTTTAAAATAATTACACAGACCTCTGAAAGATACCTGGTTGTGAACTAGCACTTTGATACAAGATCTTAATTATTTTGGCATATTTAGGAGTACTGTAGTAATGCTGTTAGTTTCTTTACACAGGACTGAGTTGTTCCTTAGAATAAAATGCTTACATTTTCCCCCAGCTATTGTTTGGTTTTGTATTTTCTGTGAATGTGTTCAAAAAAGCTCCCCCTGCCCCAATTCAATTTTGAAAATGCAACTGAAGAAATGGCATATTTTGGTTTATGGTGATGGTATTTAACCTGTCTTGAACTGTCGCGAGATTGTAAGAGATAAGGGGCATGCTTCCATGGGGTAAATTCAGACTTGGATATGATTTCTGTTTCGAGTACGGTCACAGGCCTGCAGTGTCATTCACGGCAAATCTCTTGATCTGTTTGTACTCCATTTGTGTAACGTAAATGCTGCTCGTCTTTTTCTGTAAAGGACTTTATATAGGGCTTTGCTCCTTATGTATCTGCACCTCTTTATCTGTACTGCTGTCAAGTTACTGCTTCAGTATGTCTTAGGAACAAAGCCTGAACTAAATTCTGGCAGGTCCATTGAAACTTACTTAATAGCAGTAGTGATGATTGCACTGCTGGGCAGAAACAGGGTTTTTGAACAAACAAAAGACCTTAAGAAAAGCAAAGAAACTAAATGATAAGTGTTCATATGACTTTGCAGTTGGATTCTAATATGTTCGTTTAGAAGTGGAAATAAAGGTGAAGGTGACTAGAATAACAGAGATGTTTCTCATGACTTTAAGGTGGCTTGCTGAAAACACACACATGCAAGTAGGAATAGGTGTGGCATTTGCACATTTTAGTTACGTGATGTGATTGTGACTACTTCAGGTTGCTCAGCTGGATTTCCTGTGTGCCAGCTATTGTTGTCACTTTTTTCTCACCCTGTGCATGCACAAAACTCAGCAAAACAAAGTCCATTGCCTGGAAGAATCTAGTAAAGGTAGAAGGCTTTTTGAAAGGTGGTGTGTAACCTGTGGATGCAAACCTAGAGTAGGCTTCGACTTGTCCAAACTTCCCCTGTTTGTTCTTTGGGAAATCAGTCTACAATTCTGCACTGAAGCCAGGAGGAAAATAATGTTTTTCTTGGAAAACTGACTAACTTCCTCCTTTGTCTTGTCATGCCAGGTGCTCAGTTAGCTTGTGTTTAGCCAATGTTGAAGTTGTTACCTCTGCTTCTTGTTTAATTTTATGCATTTTGTCTATTCTATCATCTCTATATAGGTAAGATTTTTTTAAAAAGGATGTCCTTTTGCTGCCCTTCCCCTTTTACAGGTGGTAGCAAGATTCATTTTCTAGAGTCAGAAAATATGTATGGTACATATATATTGATAGAAGCCATTAGATTTTACTACCTGTCATACCCTATTAACAATGCTTGTTAAATAATAGTTGTTTAGAGCTCTTAGCAGTGGTAAGTTAGTCCTGGAGAACTGTAGTTTTGAAAGCGAGTTAAACTGCTGAGGTTTTTTTGCCGGCAAAATGGCTGTGAAGTTGTACACTTCAGATGGGACTGCATAGTTTGCAGGTGCAAACACAGTTGGAAGGATGAACTTGTTTTATTTTTCTTCATATCAGTATACAGATTTAGAAAGGGATTTTTAATAATTACAAACAAGCAGTCTGAACTTTGGCTTTCATTGTGTCTTGTAGAAGTCTAGGAAACTGGGTGGTTACAATATTTTGATTGTTTATAGAGCTGTAGCTGCATCAAAAATGACCAGAACTGAAACCTTTGTGTTAGAAAATAGAATGTTGGCAGCTATCAGAGTTATATCCAAGCGTAAGTATAGGGGAGACCTGTGCTTTCTTGCGAGCTGTTAAACTCTTGTGCCTCAAGAGCTTATAACTGAGGAAATAAGGTGCTTCTGGATAGCTATAACCAGATAGCCATGACTGTCTGCAGCCACTGGCTCTTTACCAAGGCTGTCTAACAAACTGTTCAGAACCAGCGTGGTGATCTGTTTTCAACCCCAAAGCTGACAGTAACTAAATCACAGTTGGGATTTTTAAAATTCATATTAAGAGCCTAAATATTCAACAAAATGCAGACATTTCCACAGCATTTACCTTAAATTAGTAGACAAATTAGTAGAGCTGGACTGTGTGTGTAGTTGGGCATAATTCAATGGGAGTTTTCCCTCTGCTTAATACCTAACGTGTTATCTCTCCTTTTCATTGTAGGCAAACTGAAGGATCTTGGGAATTTGGTTCTCCGCCCCTTTGGCCTGTCAACAGAAAATTTCCAGATAAAACAGGATTCATCAACTGGTTCATACTCCATCAATTTTGTTCAAAATCCAAACAACAATAGATAACATGAATTCAATCTAGTTCTACTTGCTTTCAGGCTGCGTGACCATGTGCTTGCACGTACCAATAAAAGGATTCAGCAAACATTCTTCACGTTCCCCAAGTGAAGATAAGACTCGAGCATATTCATTTCCCTGCTTGTGAAATTATTTACAATGTGAATGTAAAGCAAGTCATTTGACTTCTCTTAGTGATAACTGTGTCCAGTGTGTGATTCATTATTTTCTAAATTTTTTTTCTTCCCTTGTGGTGTTTGGCTTATTCAGCAGTCAGGTTCATTATTTTGGCCCATTCAATGCTGGCAACAAAATTCTAGCAAGCAATTCAGTTGAATCAAAATGTCCACACACCTGTGGCCAAGAACAAAGCCTAATGCTGTCCTTGGGAATTAATGAATCTAGCAGAAGCACTTCTCCACACTCAGCAGGTGGATATGACTGACAGCATGCATGGAAGCAAGCCAACCTCTTCTGTGGAATAATTTTTCTTTGTAATAAAGGCTTGGTATTTCTGTTGGTTTGGTTTGTGAAGTTCTTGCCTTATTTTAGTCCTTCCCATGGTGGTATTGTTAAAAATGCTTATAGCCTCCCACAAATAACATACTTGAAAGACATTAATTTGAAGCATTTGATTTTTTTTTTTGTCTTGCTTATAGCAATATCAGTAAATTAACCTCAGGCCACCCTTTACCCTTACCACCACAGTTTGTTTGCTTTTCATTAATTTTTTGAAGGCAACAAGGGAATTGTGCCTGTATATTTACATACACTTTGTAATGCTACCATAAAATTACTTAAATTTGCTTGTCTGAGATTGATTCATATTACAGATACCCATAATGGGAAACAAGTAAGTGATGTTAAAGTTGATTGCAAAAGATCTTCATAGTGTACTAGACCTTGAAGTATCTATATAGCTACTGTTGAAATCGTTCATTCAGATTTTGGAGAAGGGGTGTCTTTTGTAATGACTGCTTACTGGTTTCTATATTGATGCTGAAATGTTTACATTGGAGGCAGATTTTTCAGTTGTCTCCATGCAGATTTCAATACATGATTTAATTAAATAATTAGTGGTGGCTGTCTGTTGGCTACTGGTTGTCATCTTGAATTTATTTCAGGAAGTCTCTTTCTGTGTACTTACGAACTGAAATTACAGAGCTCCAGTCTTTACACTAATACGCCTTAAAGGAATAGTCTCTCAAGCTAAGTCTGCAGTGAGCGTGTATTAAGTCTCTGGGAATTAAAATGTCATTGTCAAAAGAAGACAGAAGCCCTAATTCACAGTGAGGCCTGTGCAGCCTTTAACATCTTCTGCATAATTAAAATGTCACTTAAGCAAATAATGGCAAGCAGCCTCTAGGATTTCCATGTGCTGAAACTGTAACTATGCAGTGTTTTACTGGAGTGGAGCTTCTAATGTGCAAGGCTAAATTTCCTTTACTAATAAAGTTTGGTTTTAAAGAAGGAAGATTTTGCTTCTCATAGCAGCCACACTGTTGCTGGGGCTGGTTGTGTCAGACAGAGCCCGTATCCAGGCAGAGGGCTGAGCTTACCCAGGCAATCTGGGAGGAGGGAATGTGCTGGGAGAAAAGTGTGCTCATGCCCAAGAGGCTGTGCAGGTCCAGATAGGCTAATTAGCTGTAAAACGACACTGCTTTCTGAACTGAGCTCTTCAGATTCAGGGAAGGCTTATTGGGTTGGGTAGAGTGTTGGGGCTAATACAAATAGTAATTTTTCCTGAAACCTGGAGCCCTATGGAGCCAAGGTGTCCAAGCTGCTTCAGAGGAGCCCTGGGTGGAGGCAATGCAGGGCTAAAGCTCATAAGCTTGGCTTGTGGCCAAACTGAGGCACTTGGGTATGTCTGAGTCATGCTTCTCTAGAGCTCCTGGTTCAGCACCGGCCAGGTAGAGGTGTCAGTTCTTGCTGTTGCAGGCTTTGTGCTGCCTGAGAGCAGAAAAAGCGGCTGGCCCTGGAAGTGATACAATCTGTCTGCTTCTGGAGCCAGGCAGGCCGCTGACTCTTCAGTTACAGTAGCTAACCTTACACGGGGGCTGAAGGGTGGGGAAAGGAGTTCTCGGCTTTTTTCTGGTTTACCAACATTAGCACTAGTCCTGTGTCACTGAATGTGAAGCAGACTAGGTCTGTGCCCTGGGTTTCCCTCAACTGCAACATAGATATATACACACCCTTAAAACATACATGACTGGAACCACTTTGAAGCTACTATGGATAGAAAATTTAAAGTATCTTTGTTATGACCAATCACTTGCTATCTTTACATACAACGTGTGTTGTGTGTATATCTATTATTTACCAGCGTATGGCTGTTGTGCAAAGTTACAAGAAGTGGCTTTTACAAACTTCCTGCTTGTCTTGCCAATGAGTTCAGTGACAGATTTTCCTCCTTCCATTCTGTTCCTGCTCCGTGTCTTTCAAGGGCTGGAGGGCTGCAAATAGGCCTTCTTGGGTGGAGGCTGGTTAACTTATTCTGGAAAATAAAAGCACAACAAAACCTTTGAAATTACTACCTGCTGCATGAACAACATCAAATAAGTGTGCAACCTCCCTGCTGAATGCCTGATGTGTACCTATAGTTTTAAAATGAAGGGATGAACAAATGAAGCTGAAGGATTGCAGCTGATTTGCTTTCTGTACTTGTGTTTGTAATTTAATTGCACTATGTGAAAGAGGCGGGTTAGTGTCACTGGAAATCAGGCACACCAGTAGTGAGGACTCAAATCTATAGGTCATACACCTACTCAAAGTGCCACTCTCCAGCTAAACCAGAAAGCTCTGAAACATGTTATCTGCCATTACAGCAAGTTCTCTAGGTAAAATTCCAATTAATTGCCTGAAAGAAGTCCTTTTGGATTGTCCAAATCTTGAACAATTGCATTTATTTTGCTCTTTATTTTTAAGGTTGGTTTTGGTTTTTTTTATGTCTAAACTAGTCATCACAGCTGCCACCGAAAGGTAATTGGTACTTCCTCCTGGTGTAATTGGCCACAATTCCACTGCAGTGCCAGGGTGTTTTGAGTCACATGTTGGGCTTACAATCTCTAATAGGAAAAAAATGTTTTATGAAACATAATCTTTTAAATATAAGTGCTCTTAAACCAACAAGTTCCTTGCTAATTTGTTCCAATACTTACTCACCCTTGTTGTAAAAAGCACGTGCCTTTTTTCCACTTTGTCCTCAGCTCCCAGCCTTTGTTCCTTCTTGCTCTGCCTGCACAATGAAAAAACCTTTTAGTACCTGGCCTTGTCTCCCTGAACACGTTTGCATAGTAATGAAGGGGCCTGTTGGTCTTCTCCATAAGCTGAAGAGACAGGGCTGCTTTAAGTCTCTCTGCAGAGAACTTCCTCCAGGATTTCCCTAATGTTTGTGTCTCAGACCTTCCAATTTTTGACATTTAGGAGGGGACATCAAAACTGACACTGAGATTTGGCTCCCTTCTGCTCTCTACAGAAGGCATGATACTCTTCCTTACTTTTTTGTTTATACCCTTAAAGACTGCCTTAACCCTTTTGGCAACAGATGAGTGAAGTTTTAGACCTCCCTTCAGCCTTTTCTGGCATAGCTGAGATACAGACTCTCCTTTCCTGCAGCTGTGGACAATGTTTTCTTCCTTGTGTTAATGCAGCTAAACGCAAAATTAAGTCACACTTTGTTTGGCAGGCCTGGCTTACTAAGCAATATATGGGTTTTTTTCCTGTGTGTCTTCCCACCTTGCTGTAGCTTACCAGCGTTTTCAAGAGTGACTTCAGATTTGCTTCTTAATCACTGATGAAAGTGTCAAATAGTACACAAGGTCTAGCAGTGATTTGAGCAGAATCTCACAGGAAACATCCCTGTTTGAAGGACAGTGGCAAACTGTTTGAGATCTGTCAGGGAGGCAGTCTTAATCCACCTGTGCATCATCTATTTTATATTGTAGATAGTTATCTGTAAATACTGCTATACTGTAAAGTGCCATGCCAGGTGATGCATCTTTATAATTAGACTTACTAAGCCTGATTGAATGACAAGGTCTATTTTTGATGGACTTGAATTGCATGTTTGTCTTTAATTCTTTATTAATGGATTTCTGATCCTGTTTTCAGATTCCTATCCCTGATGTCAGATTAACCAGCCTATATTTACCTGGGTTGTCATCTTTGCCCTCTGTTGCTCCACTGACCTGTCTCTGTATCCAGCACACATTAAAGGCAAAGTAGGTGAGCCAGCTGGCCATTTTAGGTGAAATATCTGGGCTTATTTTCAGTCCTGTTACTGCTCCACCTGGTTGCTAACAGAATGACAGCTACATCATCCTATTTGCTTTAGATTGAGAAATACCAGTACTTTTATGGTCTGCAGTAGGCCCCCACTGCATTTTGAGCACTGCTTTTGTTCCTTATAGATTAAAATTTCTTTTGTATCATCCTTATCCTTGTTACATCTTTTTTAAGCTTTCGTTATCAAGATTGTATTCTCTTATATCAGTTTTATAGCAACTACATATTTTGTCTCCCCATATGCATTGTTTGTATTTTTTAATTGCTGCCTTCATATCACTGTTGAACCTCCAGGTCATATAGCCAAAGATTACCTTATTTTGTAATTTTATATTTCCTTTGTCTAGCATCTTAGAAATTTGCATTTTTCTTTTCATTTTCTTATTTCTAGTCAAGTTTACCCTATTTTTCCTTCTAGTTTTATGGGGTTTTTAAAACAGGAGTAGAAACTGAAAAAATGTGTACATTTATATGTGGGTAGATGTGCACAGATCCATGCGTTAACTCCAGACTCTCTGTCTATAACCACCAACTTCCAGGACACTGATTTTTGTCTCTAGGCATTATAATATGGCTCAAAGTAATATATCCAGAATCTCATATTAGAAAGCCCTCCTATAAATAATTTTAGGAAGCTCAGAGTGCCCAGTATGTCTCCAACAGTTTATCTTTTCATTAGAAGGGTGCTTGAAAAGTAGCTCATCTGTCTTCTGGTGGGCCCATTAGTCCTGTTTCCTGAGCTTTATCATCAAGCTCGTTGATACGTGCTTGGTAGCTGGTTTAGTCTACAGGATTTAAAATTGCTGCTGCTTCTTCCTCTACTTACTCTACCCTTCCTGAATAGGCAATACCCAGTAATTGCCAGTCCACTCCTTTAAGACATTCCACTACATTACCGTATTCTAAAGCTTATATAATTTTTTTTTTCTCATTTGTGAAACTGTGCAAACCATCTTATTGTACAGGAATATTAGGATTAAAAATGAGGAACTAGAAACCTCTATGTGCTCTCTGATAATTCTGTGTGGGTTACCTTATAACACTAAATTTCAGATTTTATCATTTTTGTTACCTCTACCTCTTCCTCTTCATGCATGACAGGAGTGGGATACCCAAGAGAGATGTCTTTACCCTCCACTTTTCTGCCACCACTCAAGCCAGCTCCACCTCCTGAATCAAACCTGGACAGAGAAAGTTCAGAGTGGGTGTTTGGGTTAGCACAAAACCTAAATTACTAAAAATCCAGCAGGTGAGCTGCCCCAGTAGGGCTGGACTAAGCCTGCTCAAGATGACCTTCCCCACGATGGAGGTCTCGATGCCATAAATCCAAGACATGCAGTGAAGTATGGCCATTTCCAACATCTGTCTTCATTTATACAAGGGATTGGAAGAATTGCTGAGGTTATTCATCAACAACTTTACAGGGTCCCTGTAGTGTCCCATACTCAGTAAATCAATGTTCTCCCTCCTGTGGTTATCCCTGACAGCAGACACTTGCTGGGTCTCTGTAAGCCACCCAGCCTTGTGGCTGCAGCTTGCATTTCTGTGTTCACAATACCATGCTTGGTGGTGGCCAACCTGCAGGGCTTCTGAAATCGACATTTCACAAAGCTCTGAGGTGTACACACAGGTTCCTAAGAAAGCAAATGCTCACTTAGCCCCAGAAAAAGCCTTCTCTTACCAGCTTCTTGGCAAAGCACAGCCATCCACCCCAGCTACAGAAAAGGGCTCCACTAACCTTGTCAAAATGCTGTTTATTTCATGTCCTTTTGCTGCACTGGGGGGGTGGGATGCCCTGAGAAGGTCTTTTCCTCCCAAACATTCACTCTGCCACACCCTCATGAGCAAACCCAATGCAGCAGCACGACCAATTCAGCAGGGGAACAAACCCAGGGTCATTTCTGTTACCGTGCAGTGGACACCCTTTTGCTTTTTCCTCTTTCTGCCCTCAGCAGCGTGCAAGGGCCGATCCCCTCTTTCTACCACCACCTTGCTCCTTCCCACCTGCTCTTGCCTTTTGGCTCCTCGATGAGGAAACATGCCAGATCTGTCCCTTTCCCCTGCATACCTGGTGCAGCTCTGCGCTCTCACCTCCCCTCGACCCTCAGCATTAAACCACAAACTCGGGTGGGCTCCCCCAGCTGCAACTGCCAACCCACACAGGCTGTGCCGGCTCCACAGCCTACTGCTCTGCTGCCATCACCCAGCATCCCAGGCAGCACGTCCTGGCTCCCCTCTTGCTTCTCCTCCCCCTTCTCCCAGGTCTTCTCTGGGACCAGCACCTCTGCTAGCAAATTAACCCAGCTCCATTGAGCAACAGACTATCACTTTAGCCCACTTGTGACCACCAGATGGTGGCCGCTGCCCTCAGTGGCAGGACAGCAGGCAGCTCAGCTGCACCATGTCCAGCACAGGTGCCTGCCCTTAACTGGCTTTACTGGAGTGCCTAACTCTGAGGCAGGTGCTACAAAATGCAGGACAGCCCAACTCATTGCAAATCAGGAGTAACCAGCAAAAAGCGAGGTCCATCAGTTTCCCCTAGGAAAAGAATAAAATCAGGTCCACAAGATAAGCTCAGCTTGCAGGGCAGGCACCCTCAAGGACCATAAAACATTGGTGCCTTGATGCATACAGGCTCTGCCAAACCCCTGGGAGCTCAGTGCTTCTAGGAAAGGCTGCTTGGGTGAAAGCAGTTTTTTCCAGCTAATTTTGGATTCTGACTATGAGAGTCCTAAGGCTTGGCCTTCTGAGGAGCTGAATAGTTGTAGTTCGCTCAACCTCACCAAAGATTTAGGTGATTTAGTGTCTCTCAAAAGAAAAAAAAAAAAAGTTCACATCATAAGATCTGTCTCCCAAAACAGCAGCCCCAAGGGAGGCAGCAGGAGGCAACACTCCGGAGTTCAGAAAAGAGGCCATGGGACTAAGATACACCATGCCAATGACTTACCATAAGCACAGTGCAGCCGATCCCCTCCCGCCCAGCTGTTAAGCAGGGATCTGAAATCTCTCTGAGCTCATCGAGTGGAGATATTTAGGATTTGATAAAGCACCAAGCTTTGAAGCTGAATCCTTCCTTCCCTGATTAGCACATTTCAGCACAAAACTTCCTTGAGATCTACCTCTCTCTGATTAGCACAGACATAGCTAGAGAGAAAGGAGAAGCTGCTGGTCACCAGTTCCTAGGCTTTAATTAGCTGTGTTATTCCCAAGGGATTATTGCAACAGCCAAGCTCTGTTGCTGGCTGCTGCAGCCAAGAACCAATTATATCAAAGTGCCACCTCTTTTTAACAGTAGGTAAGGATGTGCAGGGGCACATTTAATGTGCAGCATTAATATGTAGCTCATTCACAAGCTTTCCCTGTTTGGAAGAATCCCAGCACTTTCTTGTTGAGCAGCTTAATTTTTTTAAACCTGTGCAGCCTCCTGCTCAAAAGGATGTAATTGCTGGGGAGTATCTTTCATTGGCAGTGGCTCTGGTCAGCCCATTTGTCTGCCGAGGCACAGTAAATTGTCAGGCTCTTGGCTGCTGTGGCATTAAGCCAGAGTCATTACAGCCTACCCTGACAAAGCAAAGTCCTTTATAGATTAAATCTCCTAAAACAACTGAAAACTATTAACCACATTTTTCTGATTGTGTATGTTCAGTCATAATTCCCCAGCTGGAAACTTCACCATCTGCAGCTCCGACTCCAGCCAGGAGTACCCCTACCTGCCCATCTCTCATCTGCTGGTTCTTGAGAAGGTGATTTACAAAGCCAGTATTCCTTAAGTGGACACAGCAGGTGATACAGGTCTGCCTTTCCTAGCCCGACTGAGACCGATACTCTGCTCCTGGCTCCCAGTACTGCCTGCACGACAGCCGTCAGCTCCCTGCAGTGACTGGGCAGGCGCTGGTCCCTGGGTGCACAAGTGTGGGTCCCCTGTGAACCAAGAATGTGAACCTCCACCAGCCACAGTAAATGAGACTTCAGGTGCTCAGGCATTAGTCGTGCCTGTTCGTCTGGGATAAACACACATTGTCGGGCAGTTTTTTTCTGTTCTAACTCTGGCATGTGAAATGCAGCCCATCCCCAGTCCAGCGCCAAGCGCAGCAGTGCGGGAGGTGCTCCTGAGCAACACCCTCCCTGCAGACTGATGCATGGATGAAGTGAGATGTCAGGAAGATGAGGGGAAACAGTATTATCTAGTCTAGGTGGTAGGCTTTGTGCCTGGCTGCTGGAATAGCTTCCTAAATGTATTCCTGGAGTGGTGCTGGTGACTGCCAAGTGATAAAACAGGCCCCTGGAGAGGCAGCAGGGCTGTGGGCTCTGCTTGCCTAATTGCATTTGAGCACAGCTTTTCACAAATGCATCTTTCTTTGCCTCAGTAAAGACTGACACATTTCCATTAGCTTATTTGGTTGTGGCGCTCCATCGTGGGGTACCTTTCTACCCGAGGGAGGAGGAATTGCAGTATTGGGAAACTTCGGGAAAGGAGGAGGCTGGAAGCTGACAGATTTACTGCCTACAGCTACAGCCCCTGGCCTGCCCTTGAAGCGACAGTACTCTCTGTGCCCAAATGTACTTGTGTGTCCCTGCTCCAAGCTCAAATACAGCTGAGGCCACAGTACTTGCAGCCAGCAGCAAGTTTACTAAGCCAAGATGCAACCGATGGCTTCTGATATGATTTTGCAGTATTAATGAAAAGGTGTACAATGGACTGCTACCCCAGCCCCTGGTCTCACAGCTCATTTGCAATGTCGTCTTTCTAAAGGCAAACAGAGCAAACCGAGTGAATCATGAGAGGATTATCCCCATCTATCTGCATATTAGTATTTCTAGGATCTCATATTTAACACGGTCCAGTATTCATCCTCATACACCCTGGAGCCCCCAGCCCTTTCCTCTGATGGCTCAGAGTGCTTCAGTGTTCGGATGAGCCCTCTAGCAGGCACAGCCTTAGTTTAATATTTAATGACCAAGGCAACCACATTGGAAATTCCAGTCCCTAAGCTCTTCAGATGCAGAACTCTTAGCTGCAAATCTGGATTTCAAAATTAGAACTACCCCTCCTAGGCTTTGAATATTTACTCCAAATTCAGAACACCCCAAAAATGTCCACAGTGGTGTTCAGCCTGCCCAGCACAGAGTACCCACAGCTTGTGCCTCAAAGCCAGCAAGGGAATAAAAACAGACCACAGAAACACTCAAGGGAAAAGCAGGAGCAGGATCATAAAAACAGGCTACAGAATGTGAATAAAAACCAGCTGCCAGCACTGTATGAACGAACAAACAAAACGATCCTTTTCCTACTGCCACCCAGCACACTGGGTGTGCTCACTGCATGCTGCCTTCGGAAAGCCCAGACTCCACTCACCCTCCCTGCATGTGAAGGGAGAATGACAAATCCACCTACAAAGACTTCAACAAGGACAAGTGAGCAAGATTAAAAAAAAATGATGACAGTGAGCGGCAGTTGATACCAAGCCCATATGCACATGGGCTTCTTTCTGCCCTGGCAGTTGCTTAGAGGCCTGCTGGTACTGCTGCGCCATGCTGCTGACAGTCTCTGCACGCTCATTAGCATTTGGCAATTTGAGCATTGCTTTACCTTTGATTGAGCAGAGGGATGAGCCGCTTTTCAAAATGGCTGAGGTTCTCTGCTGCACTATGGGTGCTCCTCGCAACGCACAACCACGCCTCACACGTCAGAGAATCATTCCAGCCTGGTGGCATTCCCAACTTTCCAGAAAGTGCAAAAACATGAGAAGGACCTCACCGTGCAAATCTCAGATGCCCCTTACACTCTTAGCAGCCTTGGAGGAGATTGTCAGTCAGGCAGATTAGCCCAGGGAGCACAAAGGTAATGCGAGAGTATCCCTTGTGTGATTTCCTCAACCACAGATGAGGCTTCAGGCAGGCGACTGCTTGCACCCTCACACTGCACTCCTCACATTATGCTTAAAAACAATGAGTACGTGACAGTGTCTGCATTTACCATATCATCTGTTACTGATCTACCGGATTTCCTTAAGAAATCTGCCCATTGGTTTCACCCTATAAGAAATCTTATTTCTCTGTACCAACCCCTCACATTTTATCTGGCAAGCTATGACAAAACCCTCCTGCGCCAGGAGCTGCACTGAGCAGCTGCTCCGTGCACTTTTGCCCTCATTAAGTATCACCCTTTTGATGCTTCAGGGCAGCAGTAAACACTATTACTGAGCGCCATTGTGTAGGACTGGCTCCATCGCTGAAGGTTGGGTTACTTTTATACTTTTGTCACCGAACTACTGGAGTGAAGATTAATCAACGGAGTAATTGCAGAACTCTGAAATCTGTCTGGCTAACCTCTCTTGTGAGCTTCACAGTCACGCAGCAAATCCAGCAGACTCCCACAGCGAGACGCTACCAACACAATGTCACAAAGGAAAAGCCATTAGTGAGCAATTACATTTCAGCAGGATTTCCCTCTCCACCACAGCCTAATGAGGACAACCAATTCAAGAGGAACTGCTGCAAGAATGAATGAATAACGAGAGAAAAAGGATGGGAGTTCCTGTAATCCAGAGAGAATAAGAAACAACCCTGTGAAGGAAAGAAAAACACGTATGTTGGAGCTCTGCTCCAAGCAACAGAGAGATGTGGACATTTCGCTCGCAGGATGCACCAACTGCTTTCAAAAGCATCATAGAGGCCCAGGGCCAAAACAACAGTCACTACAGACAGTGTACATGCACACGATCACTCCAGAAGTTAATTCTATTTTTGGGAGACTTCTATCGACAACAGGTCACTGCAACAAAACACCTTACTTACAAAAGGTTTAGTACCTCAGTATCACCCACTAGTTCCTGGCATACTGTGCGCCATAAAAAAATTAATGCTTCCTTGAAATAAGAATTTACTAGAAATCAAATTTACCCGAGCAGCTTATTTTTTGTTTAGCCTAGGAGCTCAACTAGAATTAGGATATCATTTCTTTACAGTAATAAAAATGCAAGTGGAAAAAAAACCCTATATAAATGCTACCTTCTATTTAATGGGAGAATACAACTCTACAGATTCTGTCATTTGACGAAATATTTGCTGACATGGCCCTTCTTAGACTGGAGTGCTGGTGATGGAGGGCTCCAGTACAGGAGTTAGCTGTTACAGCACAACTTGCTCCCTCTCCTACAGGGCACCATAGCAAGATAATGCAACTCAGTGCAAGGCATTTCTTCCCTAAATGGAGAAATACCCAATTACACTTACCTGCAATACACAGACTTGTCTGAAACTGTTAGTACTGCAGTAAAAACCAGCCAAAGCAAAGATGAGCAGGCAGTGCGCAGGTATTCAAAGGCCCAGCACTTTTTCTGTGTTTCAGCTGCTTTGTGCCTTGCTGCTGCTGTGACAGCACAGACCTTGTCTGCTCGCAGTGAGATTTGCTCTGCCCAGCAGAGCTGGGGGAGCCTGGAGCTCACCCCCAGCTCTGCAGCTCGCTCAGCACTCACTGACTGCGCTGGAATCGCGTCTGCAAGGGGCAGCAACCTCTTCCTGTGACATCCACCTTCTTCCTTTAACCGGGACTTAGTGTGTCTCAGTCGCAGCCATGGAACAGAGCCATCAGGGCTTCTTTGTATCTGTCTCTACAATGTACACATAATCTTTTCTTGCTAATTACACAAGAAAAAGAAAAGTTTTTTCCTATTGTTTGTGGGAAGCATCCAGCTGGTGGAGCATGACTTGGTATCTTTTAGCCACTATGGTGAAAGGTAAGGTTGGATAGAGACTCATCCATGTGATAGACTTCCAGGAGTGGACTAGTAACCTCAGTTTAATCCTTGTTTAATTCAGAATTTTTTTTAATATAAATCAAAGGCTTTTGTGTCAAGGACTAATAAAACAAGAAAGTTAAGACATCAAAACATTATTCAACATTATTTCCCTTTAAAAGAGCACTGAAAAAAATCAAGGCTTTATTTGAATAAATGTTACACAACATTCTTTATCATTTACTTCTCAGCAAACCTTAAAGGGTGAATCATATTTTCCTCATTCAAGTCTACAAAATGAAAGAGGCATAGTGACCATTCAATATACAGACAAGAAGGTAGCACGGAGCAAAGCTTAAATATTAAGCAACTAAAGCAAAAAAGTGAAAAGCAATACATTACTGTAATTCTCGGTCATTAGAATATCCCTGACAATTTAATTTCAAAATGAAAATCTGGTTTCAAACAAAATGGCTGCAATACTTTCTGTGAAAACAAATGCAAATACAGTTAGCTACCTTGTCTATTTTTATGCTATTTGCTTATATACCCATATTCTCCAATGCAGAGACCTGCATCTCTCTTAAGCATATTTTTTATACTTCAGCTGCTGTGCACAAGTGCTCAAAAAGGTGAGGAAATAAGAGCACTGGTTAAGAGTCAGATGTCACACAGGCAGGCACTACTGGCTTCTACTTACAACATCAATCAGTTTTCAATCCAATGTGCAATAACCCTGCTATTACAGTCCTGGGCCTTTTCCTGAGCAGAAACGGTTTTGTGCCATGTTGTTTGGTGGCTTCTTTTTTGTTTGGTGGGGGTTTTTTTTGTTTTTTTTTGGGGGGGGGGGTGTAAAAATGTAATTT
>JANZLQ010000044.1:8703941-8751363 GCA_026212715.1 Elanus axillaris | reverse complement strand
TTTTTTGGGGGGGGGGGTTTAAAAATGTAATTTATTAGGCCAAGACCCTCATTCACTGTCAATACAATTGGGGTCTGGTCTCCGGAAGTGAAAGGCTAGCACATACATGACATGAAATCGGCTCCCCTTTCCTCAAATCAGATGTCTTAATTTTTCTAAGTTGCAATCAAATCTCAGGCCACAAACAGAACCAGTCTGCAGATCCTCTTTGACTGGTGAAAAGGAAAAGCACTGTAGAACAAAGATTAATCTTGAATTAAAAAAAAATAATTGTAGTTTATTATGAAAAATGGTACAATTTGGACCTACTCTACAGCATTATAAAGCCAGTTTTTAAGAAGTAGGTACTTAAGTATTTGATTTCTGGCTTTATAAATAAAGAATTCACCTCTGAGAAATAGAAACCGAAGCAGCACAAAGCATAAACTGCCCCAGTATGCGTTTATCGCTGATATGCCTATCCTGAATTTGGATGCCTGTCCCAGCCTCTCACTTCCCCCCTCTCCGATTGTTTAACAAGTATAAACCTGTTGCCAATATCAAAGCCAAACAATAGAGTTGTCCTTCAAATTCTATGTGATTAATTCAGGATACACACATGAAGGCTGTGAAACTCTTTGTGCTGATACAGATGCCTCTCAGAAAGATATTTCTGTTTTTAAATGATCTAGACAAAGACACTCTATTTTCTCCAATTGAGTCAGGTTATTAGTAAGGAGGAAAAGAGTTTCCTACAAGTCTTTTCACTTCTATAGAAACAAAAATTTGACTTTTAGTAGATTATGTGCACATTTTCATTTCTTCAAAACAAATATTTATTTTCCCAGGTTATATAATAAAACCCCTGCTAAGAACTTTGTAAGAAATGATACTGCTGAGAAAGTGTGCACACAATGTCAAATATTTAGTGACAAATAAATTAATATTTAATAACTCAATATTTCAGCAGCGTGTCCAGCATTCACAAGGTCCACTGAAATAAGTCTTATCAAACAGCTTTAGGGGAGGGGAATAAAATGGATAAAACCCACTGGGTTCCTTTTTTTGATTTACAGCTATTCAAAGAAGTCAACGCAACTCAGATCAACAACCATCAGAAACACTAATAAAACATTTGCTATACTAATTACCTATTTGAAAAATATTTATGTCAAAAGGAAAAATTAACCCATGATTTGAAATAGAAATGCCATTCTGTTTAATCGCCCTCCATTCATGATTCCCATCTCGTCATAGTATTATAAGCAAAATGCTGCTCTCTGCGTTGTAGCCCTTCTTAACATTATTCCACAATCCTCAAATCCCTAAGTGTTACAATAGCATAAATAAGATGCAACCATATTCACACAGAAGGAGCTTTCCCATAATACAGAGATACATGGAGTTTGTGGTCACTGTCCTTTCCATCACCTCTATGGGAAATATTGGTCTCATATAGCAGGACTGTTCATATTTTACAATACAATTGGTTTTGGACATGCTTTTGATCACAGATCACAGCTCTGCTAACACCTGCACTAAATACTAACTAAGCCTCATAGAATGGAAAATTGCAATGCTAAAGTTAAGAATTAAAATAAAAGTTCAAAAGTTACAGTCAACTTCCCAGGCAATTGGCTCCATCACTGGCACCTATCAAAACATACAAACGTGACTGTCACATTACAAAAAAAACCAGTTATTTGCAGTGATTCTTCATACTAATAATTCAAGTGGTTCCTTGCATGTAAGTGTCATGTAGTCTTTAATAATTTCATGCGTCATTTATTGCAAAAAAGTTTTATAAAATATTTCCTAACATCTTTTTAAATTTTGAAGAAAATGTACATTGGGTACAGATGCCCTAAGAGGGTACAAGGGGGAGCTTTAACGTATTTACCCCCTTTCCCCTTCAAAAAATGTTTACTACTTGGTGAAGATTTCAGAGGAAAAATAGGACAATTCAGTCTCAGATTTCTTTCAGTCCTGATGAGCTGGTGCTCTTCGTGGCAGTGTAGTGAGGTTCCATAAAAACAGCAGTTGACTAGTGTCTCTGAGCTGAAAAGGGGAGAGAAAGGGAAAACGGTTAAATGCCTTCCAGTATATATTGCAAAAGTAGATAAACAAAATCTAAGGTGGCCAGAAAAGTTATCAGTTCACCTGCTTTGTGCATTGCGTGCAGAAGACAAAAAAGAAATATTTACATTATCACAAGACATACACAAGTGAACAAACTCCTCAGTTGACTGGAGTTTTAAGAGGAGCTACCATACCAATCTATGTTATATCTCACCCCGTTTCAGCATCCAGAGAGAATTTCAGTTTTTAGAGACATTTAAAGAAAGCTAACAAAGGAGGAGGATTAATATACAAAGTCTATACAATGATGTGTAGTTCACAATACAAAGCTAAATCTGACACTGTAATGCCATTTCAAATGCAAGACCCGAGTGTGCATGGGGCATTGAAGTATAAATCTGCTAATCTTGTTTCTTTTCCATTACTGCTTATGTTTTCCTATTTGCTCCAAATAAATAAAATAAAATGACGATAAAGCAGGTAGAAGCAGTCCAAGCACTAACTGCTGCATGAGACCACCACCAGTCAGTAACCATTTAGGGTAGTGCAGAATCAGCACAGTCTGCACTGACCTGTCTCTTGCGTTACCTGGAGAAAACATTGTTCTAGAATGGCTTAAGTTGGAGGAGACCTCTGGAGATCATCTGCTCTAACCCCTTTGCTCAAAAAACACATAGAAGAACAAACAAGATTCCAACACAACCAGGCCAGTCTTGTTGATTCCTTTTACCACTCTGTTGCACTTTTGACTGCTAGGATTATTTGAGAGGTACATATACATTTTACAGTACCGACAACAGCACTGTGAATAACACAACTGAATTTTAAAAAAGACACTCCTAGCATGCACAGGAAAATCCTAAAGAAATAGAAAAAAAATGAGAAGTAGAGAGAGGAGTTTGTGAAAATGGTCCCACCACAAGAGGAGGCAGGGAAGACAAAGGGGATAACTATGGAGTTTCTCAATTGCTCAGTTGCTCACTGTGCCACAAAAAGACAACATAAAATAAAGAAAAATAATTAATTTTATATCCTATACAATGTAGTAGAATTAAAATAGGAATGAAATTTTCAGAAAGTTGAAACAGAAGCAATAAGGGCTAATTATGAAATTTAACAGATCCAGGCAGAGATGCACTGAGCTGCTATATGCTGACAGTAGACTAGGAGGCATTCATTCCTATATCCAATAGGTCCTATTGGGTATGATACTCAGAATTTATATATAATCAAACCTATTTTAGCTATGGTCCACTCTAAGATGCACGAGATAAACCTGCAGAGCCTCTACAAAGAGAAGGATGGTAGACAAAGTTCCACTGTGTTCAATAGTACTTACTGTTGGTGCAGGTAACTAAACACCACAGTATTCCAGGCTGCAAAACAACCAATATTGGGTATTAAAGCATATAACCAATAAAAAATTCTCCAAAATAAGATTTATATTAAATTAGCATCAGGTATCCATGAAGTCTTGCAAAGAGAAGATTTTATAGTATGTCAGAGAACCAGACTCTACTCAGAAATACTAAAAATCCCATAAAAAGTTGGACAACAGTTCAGCCAGTATGTCCCAACACCCGCACTTCCAAATTCAAGCCTCAGTGACACTATTACTAGCCAGCAAACTTCTATGATCTATAAAGGAATAAACGAGACAAGAATTTGGTTCAGTTATCTCAGCATGCATACAGCTACTACTAGGTCTAATGAAATGGACAATTCACTTTAACACCGATGTTCCCTCATTCTGATGGCAGGCAGTTTTACTTTCCACACCCCATCTACCAGCTTAGCAATCGATGCAGTTGCAGGGATTTTCAGAATCAATATTTGGCAAAGTCTGTTCATTACAAACCTGGCATTTGTGTTCCTGCCCAAGTCAGTTCTACAGCTCTCTTTCACTCTGTGATTCTTACCACAACGAGATTCCAGAACACCCTTAGTGAGCACCAGGAGCTTAACTTCTCCCATGGACATTTACACACCATCACTAGTGACTCCAGAAACATTACTAGTCTTATCCTCTATAATAGTCCAGACTTCTGTTTTACCAGCAGCAAATCTCAGTTTATAAAAACTGAAACCAGTGGATTTCAAATATCTAATCCCTGACCTAATGCAATAATAGAGTACTGGATCAAACTTTTTAATGTTAATAAAGTAAAAATCATGACTTTTTCATGTAAATCGAGGTCCTTTTACAGCAACAATATGTTCTCCTCACTGCCCTATTTCCTCTCCATGTCAAAAAAAAAGATACAAGAGACATGCATACATCCATGACAGATCTAGAGTAGTAAATACATATTTGGGCTATAATGTTCAGCATCTGCTTGGCTTTAAACATGTACTTTAAATTTCCATACGGTCTTACGGATGCACTGAAAGTGAAGCATATTTGTTAAGTGTTACCCCCTCAGATCAGAGCTTTGAAAAAAAACAACTCCAAAACCAAAACAAATAAAGCAAACTTCATTCTCCTAGAACAGTGGCTCCCTCCCAGGGACCGTATGTCATCTGCAAGTTTCTCAAGAGATCCTCCTGCTCATATTTTCAATTCTTTTCTTTATTTTAGGTACTAAACTTCTTTAAAAAGACTAAAATGTTCTAATTTTTTTTCCTGATTTTACTTTTACACATCAAAGGCAGGAAGGTGTGCCTACAATCACAAGCAGTGGAGGAACTGCCCACAAACTACATCCTATTAAGATGTGATCCACATAATCCACACAGCAAAAATGTTTGAGGATTGCTGGTTTAGGAGACAAAAATATCTTTTTTTTTTTTTTTACCTTTACATTATACCTGTCAAGTTATTTAATCTGATCATGTAATGCAAACTTCAAGAAGCAAGCCTAAAGAGAAACTTAGCGTGGATCTTCTCAATATTATATATATCAATCCTGACACCAGGTTAAGTCAGGGAGAATGGGTGCATCTGAAGCATTCAGATAGAAGAGAGAAATAAAGTAACAGGCAGCTCATCACCTCTGTCCTAACCTGTTTTGCATATGATTAGTTGATAGCATAGTGAACCCTTCACTTAAGGCAGGGCTTAAATCAGACAGACCTGCCAATTTCACTGATAACTTCAGTGCCCCCAGCCTGAATCCACAGTGGTCTGTCAGACACTGTAAGGGAGCAGCAGGACTCGTCAGTCTGATGTAAAATGCTGCCATTTGTTGAGACCTATGGTAGAAAAAATCCAGTTAACAGGAGTAAAGAATTTATGATGCTTTAAAAAAGAAAAATATTGACCTCCTTGCTGGCCTGAATTTTTACCAGGTGTACTACTTTTGCTTTCCAGAAAGCAGCATACCATGAACTGATGCTAAAAACTCACAGAAGAATCAGAGTAAATTTTTTGAGCTTAAACTGCTCTTTAGCAGCAGAGTTAAAGGGAAATTACAGATCATTTAGCAAACAAACTAGCAGACAGCAAAACAAAGTATCTACCTGTGCAGACACCTATGCAAACACTGTCCTGCCCACTGAAGAACTTGGTGCTCAAAGCCAGAGTGAACCTATGAAATTTTGCTGGACAAAGTAACTACCTAGAATAAGTGGAAACTGAAGCAATGGATTATAATTCATGGCTACCATGACCTTCCTGTAATTCAGAGTAAAAAAAGCAAATTTGGGGCGCTATCTGTTCAATATTGATAGCATTTTACATCCATTGTTCAATGCAGCCTGGGATAAACCAGATTTTTTCATATACTGAGAAATGCAAACAAGTGTGACAGCGAGACAGACAACTTGCCATTGCAGCAATACAGCTGGTAGCCATATCCAGTTAATCATTACTTTCTTCCATATCTTGGATTTTTATTGCTTTCTAAAATGTGAAAACCACCAGCTATTACTCCCCTTTTTAGGACATGATTACGATGAGACACCAGTTTTCCCCTCCAGGTAAAAAACCATAAAGATGAGATTGTGCCTTCTTTTGGCTTTGTATCTTCACACAAAACTGTACGCGTACGCTGTATTCATTATGGTCAAACTACCAAGAATTTCTTTATTATAATAATTAAGTTTGCTTAAAAGAGAAGCAGATTACTCAGTTGCAGAGTATATTGGAGTTTCTTTGTATTTTGCTTCTCATTCTTTATTACAAGTACTATAAAAACTGTTCCATTTGCTCGCTCACACAGTCTTTAAACTGAAATTCAAAGCCTTCTTGCCAGTGGCATTATAACCTTTGTTGAAGTGATTACAGGATGGAAGAAAACTGAGACAACAGAAGGTGAAAAAGCAAATGCATCAGTTGCTGTCATGGATGTTACGATTTGAAGGCAAAAATTCAGGGTAAGAAGTAGATTAAAAAAATATAGGTTTATTAATTTCAAGAGAGTGTTTCTAACTATTGCAGAATCTCGCTATTCCAATACATACTAACCATACACTTGTTACCTGCATGTTTGGCAAAATTAACAAATATGAAATATTTTGTGCGGGAACCTTTGTATGTGAAAACCTTTGTATTGTCACAGTGAAGCTGACTTCAGAATGCTGCATATGGATTTGCCCCAGACCAGTGAGGAATAACCTTGGGCTGGATCACTGTAAGGTATGAAAACTGATCAGGCGATGTCTGATCTGCCCAGTTAAAATATAATTGGTTTTACATTGCTTTATTTGAATCAATAGCAGGTTTTTGTATAGAAAAGGTTTAAGGCAGGAGTATACAAGATTAGGCTCCTTAGATATAGTGACTGAAAAATAAAGCCACACACGTGCAATCACGTATCTTATTCTCCTTGTATTGTGGAGGAACATTTCTTACCCTGTGGGTTCCCTGGTGTGAACCATGCAGAGCAGGGACCAGCGACCCAGAGAACAAAAGGTACAAAGAGCAGACTTGCCACAAAGGATGAAGTGTCCCTGGGTCCTCACAGACAGTGCTTCTATGCTTGCAAGCCGCTTGCATCAGCTCAATATCCGTGTCATTAAATTCCCTGACCCTTGTGAACTCAGCAAGTTGTCTGTTTTATCAATCATTCAGTGAGTCCATTCACTTCATCGTGTAAATCCATGATTTGTAGGCGAGTGATAGCAAAGCCTAATTCTGAGGGTACGGCTCTCCCATGATGTGTACAGTGTGCTCACAGCAGTCTGGACTCTGTTTTGAAGCAGTTTCATTTACCTGCTGGAGACTATGGAGTCATCATAAAAATTACCACCAGCAATAAATGTAAGCATGTGTTTTAAGACAGGCACTGACAGCTTATGGCCTTTCAGCACTGATGTCATGAACATCTGCCCCACTCAACTGCATTTTACACCGCCACTTTGCTGGAAGTCACCACTGTAATGTGGATTCTGATTTTTTTATTGTGAAAATTTTCACAATCCTGTATATTCACTATGTCCATAGAGAGAAGCACTGCTTTTGAAAGTATTTGGTTTTTTCTTCAAAGGAAAAGCAGAGAGACAACAGGCAGCCATCAAGATGAAGAAAAGGCAACCCAGAAGGGCAAGGAAAGTAAAAATAGCGGTATCTCCAATCACATACTGTGAAGGAGAAGATACATAGCTAGAAGTAGAGAGCCCAAATTTAAAAATAGTTACAGTAACATATATGCAACTTCTTCAGGGGACTAATACTTTGTCTAAATGTAAAACTGTGTTAGAGAAGAAACAGCACATGTTATTTTACTGCTACAGATTCAAATTTTAACTAGTTAGGAAAAGTTAAAATAGGCTTCTCTTCCAGATAATGAATTACTAAAAAGCAAGCAGTACTGTTGGATTCCTCTACAGCCCAAGACAGTCTTCAACAAAAGGGCCCCAACTACAAGGAAAACTACGAGCAGTAACACATTCTTCAGTTTACATGCCTAATTCCCTGAAATACATAACACAGTATCAAGAATTTTTAAAACCTGGCCAAAACCAGCTTTTTCATATAAACGTACCAGAAGAGATTAGGTCCCTAAATCCCTCAAGAGTTGAAAAAACTCAAGGAAAGATTATTTTCCCCCCCCCCCCCCCGAAAATAATAAAATATTGCTAATGTGATATTCCAACAACAACAACAAATCAATGCTCAGAACCTTTAGCTATGATTTTTAACAGCAACTTGTAGAGACAAAAAAAAATATGGGTTTTTTTGGTTGGTTGGTTTGTTATTTCCCCTAGCAAAATACAGGAAAACAGGTTTGCTTCTTATCTTTTAGGGGGGACCAAAGGTAGAGGAGGGAGCTATTTTTAGTACTAAGCCTTCTCTTTCTTGTTCTTCTTGAAGGACTCAGGAATCAGGAGTGATTTGGGAGCTTTCACAAACACATTCCCAATGTCTTTCATAATGTCTAAGTTAAAAGAGCATCATGAAACCAGTAAGAGTAACCTGATAATTATTTCCTTCTCCTATTGCTCAGACTTCAGCCACTTGTTATTACAATCCCTAGCAAAGACATTTCTTGATATTTTTACCAAAACAAAAAAAGTTTGTGTGTCAGAATCAAAATCTCTGCCTACTAAACAAATACTACAGATGGCCAAAAGAACACAACTTTGTGTCAGTCACCTTCAAACTGAGGTTCCACGTGTCACCAACAGGAGAGCAAAAATAACCAGATCATTCCTAGTACTACCAAATGTAAGGATGTGTTCCCTACCATATTCATCTGCATTCCTGTATGAACTACTAACTGATTTTAGGGCTGGTTTTAATGGTGATCTATTAGAAAAGTTGACACAATATGCTCTTACTAAAATCAGTATCGAGATTACTTCAGTTGTAGGTGACTAAAGAACCAGACTACATGAAACAGTCTACATTTGTTTATGAAATGCCATTCAGATACCTGTGTGTCAACTGAAGCATTTAATCAGGTCATACAGAGCAGCTTGAGGTTCTAACCCTAACTAAACTTCTTTGAAAAATCTGTTTTTTATGGATTCAGTTCCTTTTCACCAAAGCTACTAATTACTAAAACAGGCACCATATGCTTTAAAATTCTGAACCACTGCAGAAGTACAATGAAACACTAGTGTTTCCTAAAAATCAAATAAAAATCCCAGATGTTACTAAACCAAAATGATGCAAAATTAGCATTTAAGCAAATATTGCTTGGAATTGTATCGGCTTACCTTACTGTTAGAGCAAGTAGCCTCTCCCCCTTTATGCACCTGTTAAAAACAGGCAAGGTCAATTCTGTCACCAGAATTTTGCTGCGTTTCGGTTACAGAATCTTTTAGTGATGGTAACAAGCCAGTGAGAACACACCTTGCCTTCCAAATCACAGATTCATAGCACATGGCTGGCACGTATAAGAATATTTTTTATTCATACTGCATATTTGACATCAAAACCATTAGTAAGCAAACATGAAAACTGACTTGGATCTATTGAAAGAAAAACCCAAACAAACAAAAAAAAAAAATTTAAAGCTGACATGTTATATAAATAATGTCATCCAAACATAATTTTGCATAGAAGAGGCCCCTGGCAGAAGATGCAGTGCAATTTTACTACACATGGAAGCTAAGACTCTATTATTAGAAGGCCATACTTCTACTATACGAAGTGTGATTCCTGCACAACGGAACAGGACATGAGTTGGAATCCTTCATTATATACATATTTCTACAAAAATTCTGTTTTTCCAGAATCAGAATTTTTAATAACAAAATTACAGAAAACAGAGCCAGACAGCATCAGGATAGATCATTTATTCTGTCCCATACCCTAATGCAGGATGAATTTAACCCGTTCCTGACAAAGGTTAACCTAACCTATTGCTTTTTAAAACATGTAAGTATGAAAACTATGCAACTCTCTGAACACCACCCAGGGTTTCACTATAATAACTGGAATAAATATTCTAGTGCCTTATCTTAACTTGCTGTCTCATAATTTTAAATACTATTTCTTGTCCTAGTTGCAACTAAACAGAAGTGTGTTTCCCCTTTGCCTCCACACCTATCCTGCAGGTATTTGCAGACCTCAAATATCCTCAGTTCCAATAGTCCTTCTCTGGACTGAGGAATAAAACCATTGGCATAGAAACTGCATTACAGTTGTTCAAAATATGCATGGTCCTGATTTTGAAAATAACTTCTCAAACATGTAGCCCAAATAAATCCCACAAATCTATTTGTCTTCATGCACTGAGCAAGCAAAGCCCCAATTTAAACTTGCAACAGGGGATCCTGATTTGTTCCCTGTGCCAATTTATACTTGTAGCCTGTGTTGTTAATATTATCCCCTGGGACTGTGGGTAGGTAGGTAGAGAAGATCAAAGACTATACATCTCCATTAGCACAAGCACAGAAAATCAGTTTTCAGCCCTCTGTACAGAAACTACCTGGGAAGGTTACGCTGGCATGCAAGACTGTGTCTTACCCCCATTTGTCTCCCTACTGGATGTGCGAGGTGGCTCAGGTCTTCTGTGGTATAAAAGCCCTGGTCTTACCAATGACATTCATTTTCCACACTGCTGCTTATCCAACTTCATGCCAAGAACACCGTTTGCTTTTTCTTGGGGGGGCGGAAAAATGGAGCCAGAGATGAGAGTTCCCTTCAACAATCGGTACCTGGCACTAAGCTTGCCAGTGCTGCCCGAGGGTGTTATTCCCACCTGCCACATCTGGTAGCAACAGAAGCGTGCAGGGAAAAACCGTGATAGCAAGCCAGTTACCAAATCACTGTCTCCACAGCCATACCTGGGAACTGCTATTTTGCCTTGTGTTCACAAAAGGGCAGTTGTATCACAGTTTAAGAAAAAAATGCATAAATTAATCTAAATTACAGTCTTGATTGGTATACACATCCCAGGTACTACAGAAGAAAGACTGAAATGTATGAGTAAATCATAGGAAACCATAGGCTGCTATTAGGATCTAACAATTAAAAGCCAATAATTATGAGATATTTCTGACTTAAGGAAGAATCACTGCTATTCGACAAGAGTTTTGTAAAACCCCATCTAAATTACCATAAACAGTTCTTGCCACCAATGTCAGAGAAAGATGAGTTCAAACTAGAACAGGTGCACAGAAATGCCAGTAAGACGAGCAGGGAATAGAAAAGCCATCTTACAAGGGGATCTTATTTTATCTAGTTAAATGGCCATGCTCTATAAATACTCTAACAGGATGACACCATAGGAGGGAACTATTTAAACTAAAATACAAAGTTGTCACAAAGAACAGTACTTGAGGTATTTTAAATGTTGAATGGCAAGTTGTCATCATAATTGTTAAGGACATGTATCAAAACAGGTTGATCAAACCTGTTTTTGTATCAAAACAAAAAATAAGAGGTTCTTCCCATTACAGATTAAGAATAATTTGAAGCTGAATACTTACATCCACATCTCACAAGCTTGGATCTATCAGATCTTTAGATAGCCTGACAGCTACTACAAAAGTTTTCAATGCTACAGGCCTCTCTACTGGTCCTGATGTTAAATGTGGATGATCTCTGATCACTACAGTCATGTCAGAAGAAGCTTTAAGAAGTTAGTTAGTTGTAAATCTCTGCTCCTATCAATACTTTGATTTACAGGGATAATTTTACTGTATTACTGCAAGCATAGCCTGTCTACATCCCCAAAATGTACGCTACTATATCCTATCCTAAAAAAACAAAAGACAGACACACGTAATGTAAGCACAGCTTAAACTGACAACATCCTGTAGCAAGTCACTCCATTTCCACAAGCGTGAAGTAGATGTTGAATGAATTTCAAACAGTTGACCATGGGACAATGACCTATGTTTCACCAAAATTCTCCTATAAGCTCTCTAAAACAAGAGAGCACTGCTCCCTTTTACTGAACTTGCAGACTATTATTCTCAGAAAGCCAACTGATAGTTCTCCTTCCAGTATCACATCTAGCTCAATACACCAAGTTCCTCTCTTTTCCTTCAGCTTCCCTATGACCTCTCTATTTATACCCTTAAAAAGTAAACTGAAAATAAGAACAGAAATCACCTCGGCCTTTAACCACTATAAACTCTGTACTGTAAGATCACTTCCAAGTTTGTTTTTAAATAGCATACTACACTTCCACCAAATGGTTTATGACACAAAATACTGCCATCTTACTGCCCTTTTAATCATAAGCTCACTTAACTTCCAGTTCACAGTCGTTATCTACAAGTTAGCGTAGTGATCCCACTGCATTGACTGAATTTGCTTATTCCTGTAGGCATTTATTAGAATACAATCATAAAGAGGAGATGAACTGAAATAATCTTTCCCTGATACCTTTCCTTTCCTCCTTTCCAGAATTCTTTAGCCAAGAAGGCAGCTCTATTTTTTCCACTGTACTTTGCAGAACATGCATGAAGACAGGTGATAATACTACTGAGGACTAGCTGCCAAGGTTTTCCAAAATTCATGTTCCTGTTCTACTCTGACAACTTTAGCAAGAGCTTATAGGAGACATGAATGGGTATCAGTTTCAGGACTTAAGAGAGTTAACTAGAAACAAACCTAAGGCTAGCAATGCAAAAACCAACTCTTACCCCTTTCTCAATTCCACTGATGAGTGATTTCTTAAACCTAATGCATTTATAGAAACTACTTTAAAAAAGAAAAAAGTATTTTACAACATGCTGAAAGAAGTAAGTCTTCTCAGCCTTGCACAGTTGACCCAAATTACCCCTAGTAAACACACCCCTCCTGGTGAGTAGCTGTCAGTTACCTATGTTTTTAACTAAAGATAGCACTGTCTAAAAGAAAATACCATATAATCAGAGATGATTATCTCATTTAAGTGCTGACATAAAATTTCAACTCTGATTAAAAAAAAACCAAATATTTGTTATTTTCCCATAGAACTCCACTTCAGAAACATACAAGCACTTCACATTTGCTTCTAGCTTCACTCACGAAGCAATCACACCTTTAAACACTGCTGTTAAAGGAAATCTCTATACAGTTTTGGAATAACTACCCTCTCCCAAAGCCTTTTAACTGAAGCTAAAGATTTTCAAAGGAAAAGTAGGCTTGTACTAGAAACTCATCACCACCTGTCACATTTTCCCCCTAAACTGAAAGGCCATGCATATTCAACAACTACACTGAGGAATTTCATTAATTCAAAAAGACATAATTTGCAATTTATTATATTAAGCTGATAGAAAACTAACAGTCATTCCTTCTACTGATGTTTGTCTTCTCAAGACACAGGCTGCTTGCAACAGTTGCACAGCTTAATTACACAGAGGCCCTATCCTGGCACTGTACAGGCATGCTCCTGTCATGAGTTATTTGACAAGTCATTTAAACTGTCAAGTTAACTCAGAGATGGTAGATGTGTACCCAACTGCAAGAACAATAGTCCACACTCAAAAGTGCATGCATTGCTGGAAGCAGACAGGCACATAAAAGTGTGGAGGGTTTTTTGCAGTTTATAGCTATAACAGCACTAAGCTTTGTCTAAGTCTTCAAAGCTGATCTACACGCAGCATCCATACTGCCATAACCAAGGTTACTTACTGTAACTAGACTTTACATTAAGCCCAACATTTTATCCACTGTAAACTCGTTATATCTAGAGTGTTAGCTACTTCAGAGTGAAAGGAAAATCCTGGACAAGTATGTATAGGATATTTTCAACCTAATGTAACATGCATGGCATTGTAAAAAAAAAAAAAAAAAAGTTATTTGTTTTGAGACCAGTTAAGTCTGAAGTGTTAATGCACATTCACTGTAAAACTTTGGAAAGACTTCTTAAAAGACTGATCAACTACAAATCAAGACTAAGACTCTTTAAATGCCTTTCTTAAACAGTTCTTTTGAACATAAAACAATCTAACAAAACCCCTCTGATACTTGTTGCTCTCCCATCTTACCAGTGAACACCTGAGCCAACTTTGGCTTTAGTACTATTCTAACTTTATATAAATTAATAGATAAAAAGCACAAAGCTTCCAGGTCTTTTAAAGAAAAATTGACAATGTAAATATTGATTTTGCCACTACTTGGCTTAGAACAACTAATTTATAGCCAGTTCGCTTGAGCTTCTAAACCTCAACGAACTAGTGTAGACATCTAAACCACACTGTGTGGGTTCTTGACTTTAAAAAGCAGTCTGCTTTACTAACAAAGTACGGCTTATTTACTTAAATAGAGTAACTTTCTGTTTGCAGGAAAGAATACATAGAAGTGAAACAGGATTTTTTTTTTGAAAAAAAAAATTTTTTTTAACATTATGAAATTTATTGTGTGTTTATCACATTCAAAAAGCATTGACCAGTGGTGTTTTTGGTAACTGTTAGAATACCAAGGTAAAGCTGATATGTTTGGAAGCTTAATTAGCACCTAACAGAGATGACCATAAGTTTGAGGAAAATTTGAACGGCCATGTATTTGACACTTTGGACTTCCAATAGTTTTGTGGGTACAACAGAATAATTTAAAAAAGGAAAAAGAAACCGAATGCTTTGGAAAGACCAGACAGTATCATGAACACATGAAATTTAACCTTAAATTAAAAAGATTTTAAGGGTTTGATGATTAAATCCTTACCCCCATTTTCATGTCTGTTTAAAATCTAATTTCAGTCTAAGCTTAATTTTTTTTTACTTCTGTCATGATTGCCTACATGGGCAATTATGGAAAAAACAGGATGAAAACTGCTTTAGGATGAACGCTGAGAGATTCTTCACAAGGCATTGCAAGGCTGAAACAGGAGTGGGTTGGAGAAGAGACATTAATTCACATGGTCAAATAAGGACCAAAACTAGAAGAAAAAAAAAAATGTAGAGTCAGTTGCATGAAAATGCCCCAACATTGAGCAAAAGACATGCAAGAAAAGACAAAGTAGCAGTGGAGAGTGGGTCTGATTAGGTTTTGATAGATGGAGAAAACTGAAAACATTTCCCCACTGTCTAAGTGACATTATCCACAGTCTTTATTCAAATATATGGAACGAAATCTAATTAAGGGAGAAATTTGATAAACTTTACAGAAAGCCCTCTACAGAGCTAGTTTTGAAACAAAAGGGACAGATAATTGCTTAATCTCAAAATTAAGACTGAAGTATACCAATACTACTTTACTTTACATCAAGCAGTTTATCTTTAAGAATGCGTGAAAAAGGACAATTTACTTTTTAAAAGGGTGTCCTCTAAATACGGCATACATATAAAGTACTCTAACATCCTGGGTTTTTTTCAAAGCTTTTTGAGAAACACACACAAATAATTCAGATTTAGTCAATTTTATTTACAGTTTGTTTTTTTACATTTCAGAGCATTACACAATTACATATTCTCATTTTCTGACCTGCAAACAGATACCTTAAACGGAAATATTAAAAAAAAAAAAGAAGTTAGATACATCCAAAATGCAACAATTACACATCTGACAATTCACAAAGTGTAATTTACTAGGACGTATCCTAAGAATTTAGGAACAACCAGTCAGGAGAAAATCTGACCAATTTCAGCAATCAATTATTTACACATTCAGAACAAAGCCTCTCTTAATCTAAACCTCCAGGCAAATGGCCTGAAAGATTTCTTCAGGAAGAAAGACCAGAAGTTATGGTTCATACCTATGCAGCATTAACAGCCCTTGATCCCAAATACTGAGCAACTTCTCAGCTTTGTTTTAGAGCTACAGGCATCCCTCTCAGCTTCTCAACCCTGAAGTGTTATATTTGTGCCCCCATGTGCATAGAAAGGCTGAGTGTTTTAAGTGGTCACTATGATAAAACCCCATTTAATCTGGTCTTTAAGTTACATGAATTCTTCTTCCTTAAAAATTTCAGCAAGTCTTCTAATGCCATTTAAGCTGGCCTATGTTGGTTGGGGCATGCCTCCTTAAGATGTTTAAGCATGCTCTGAACCAATCTGCACTGGCCAGACTAAATACGTTAGAGACTATTTAAAATAATCTTTAAAGACCATTTAGACAAGGCTTACATTTCTATACTTCCCTGATGGGCCACCTAAAAAAAAAAAAAAAAAGTCACAGCTACTACTTTCATCCCTTGTGTTAACCCTTTGCCACACAGCAACTAGTTATATACTGGGTAGAAACTACTAAAAAATTCCCTGCAAATAAGCTGCCTTTCAGCTGAGGCTATGGCTCCTATGCATTGGGTGTTTGAGGAGTTTTTTTTCTTTAAAAAAAATTCTCACTTGAAAAATACTGAAGTTCTCGCTTTAGGCTAATCTTAATTGCGTGTTCAATTTGCTTAACTGTCAAGAAACTGCTACAAATGGAACAACTTTAGTATAAAAAGAGCAGTCAACCGAGTGCAACTTCTGACTTGGCAAGTCCTTCATGGTAGTTCTCTAACTAGGCTATGAATTTTGTGGAGCCTCCAGATTTCTTGCCTACCTTACTTTCCATGTTCACGTTTCAAACTGTGTCAGCAGGGCCCGAACTTCGGGAGTCAGCTGCTTAGCAGCCTTAGCTGCCTCTGTGACGGCCTTGCGGTAAAGACCCTTTCTCTTCTTATTAAAGCGCAACTGGAAGCTTTCTAAAAAGGGGGATAGTTGTGCAAGAGCAAGAAAAGATGTTGTTGTGGAGCCAAACCATGAGATACGAGCCTCCTGTCGAACTAAAAGGCCATTATCTTTCCGGCTCACAGTTATGGTAAGAATACGGGCTGGCCACCAAGGAAAGCCATAAATCTTGGCCCAAACAATGTCCCCTACACATACGGTCCTGCCATCTGGTGTGACACATTTAGACACGTTTTTGGAAAAGACTTCTGTTTTCAAGGAATTACTGAGCTTTTTCTCTTCCTTTGAAGAGGAGGAGGAGGAAGGTGCATGCATGCTGCCTGGAGGAAAATCAAAGCTTTCAGTAGAGCTACACTCAGAGTTGGTAGATTTCAAATCATCTGTGCTATCACTACTACAAACTGATGCACTGGAAGAGTCAGATTTCTTTTGATTAAGGGTCATGTAAACCGTTATATTGCTTTTGCTGCCTCTCTTGCCCAATGTCTGGTGTTCATCCTGATCAACAGTTACATGCACTTCACTTGTGTCCTGAACCTCACTGCTGGCCTCTTCAGGGCCTTCTGAGGGGCTCTGATTTTCTGAAGGGGCCTCACCTGCTGAGCGGGTGGAGGAGCAGCGAGACTGGGGCTTAGTTGCCATCTTGCCACTCCGTATTTTCTCAAGTCCTGTCTTGAGAGAAGAGTCATTTTCTTCATTCCGATACCTTTGTGGCTTTAAACGCAATCGGGGTGGGAGGGAACCTGAGCTGGTGTTCTGAAGACGCCGTGTGAAGTGGACCTTTGAATGTGCATTTTTGGAAGAGGAGGTTGCACTCTGTTTCTTTTGTGCCTTTTCTTTGGCCATTTTCAAGACTTCCCGAGCTTTTGCATGATCCATGTTTTTGCTCTGGAGAACTTTTTTTGTATTTAACTGCGCTTTTGAAGTATTTGCTTGTGCAGAAACTTTAACTACTCTGCTTCTGCTGTGGGCAATATTTGAAACCTTGACCACAGCATTCCTTTTCTGGCTTTCATTTTGGCTTTTTCCATCCACTTTATGGTCAGTCTTAAGTTTTTTATTCACAGTAGTCACACTCTCATTTCTTCGTTTTTTATTATCCTCATATTTTGAAGAGTCACTTGCATTGCCACCTTTTTTTATTTCCTTTTTTTCTGCAACAACACTGTTTTTGCACTTGTCACATAAGACCTGCCGGGGTCGTAGTTTGATAGCATTCATGATAGAAGTGGGTTCCTCCCTGTACATTTTACGCTTGGGCCGCTTAATTTTCCGGGGTGGAGGCTGAGGTATTGACTGGTTATATGTGTCCCTGATAAACAAAGGAGGAGGATATGGCGCTCCCTCATGAAAGAGAGGAGGTGGTTTAGAAGTCCATAGGCTTTTAGCTATGCTAGGTTCTGATGGCTGCGTGAGAGAAGAGTCATCAGGGACTGCAGCATTAGATTCACACTTCACTTGTGCCTCATCTTGGAATGGTTTACTTTGGAGCTGCATGGCTTCAGGTTTATCCTTGTATTCCCTTTTAGGAAATATGGTCACAGGAATGCCATGGGGTCCAAACCTTGAAGAGAAAAAAAAAAAAAAAGGTTTTGAGGGATTTTTTCTGCATTTCAAAACCTGTCTACATTATGTAGCCACCATTTGAAAGACATAAGTCTCAGGAAAATTAAAGCTTCATATCTAGCCTTATGGTAAGCTTGGAAAAAGCAGGAAACCAAAACCAAGTCAGCAGAGAACATGAAATACATAACTTCACTTAGCAGTTTCTCTTGCATCAACAAGTTGCCCTGAAAATGCAACAAAAAATGTAACCTACAGGCAGGAGTAAAAGAATTAACTTTGTACTTTTAGAAAATGCTTGTAAAGAAGTAAACTACACACTCATCCCACCAACTCCAAATCTACGCAAGATTAATTTCCATACTAAGTCAACTTATGTGAAGAAGGCATCTTCAGCAACTTTTACAAAATTATTCCATTTTTAGCATAGCACAGAAGGCCAAATGTTTCAGATTTAATCAAGGCAAATAAGGACTGCATAAATACTTGCATTGAACAGAGTGCACCATCCTTCTTTATTCACAAAAGATTAGCACCTGATCATATGCATTACAGGTCAAAACTTGCTAGCCTTAGAGTTTCTTCCAGCAAAACTACCCTTATTTCACTACAGTACAAACCGTTCCTCCCTGTTTTGCAAGCAAACAGTATTTTAAACCTTTGCCTACTTTTCTCCAGACAGCTCTAGATCTCTGCTGCCCCATTTGACCCACAGAGGAGTTCTCACCACCCTGATCAGCTCCAAGAGAAGAGAATGAAAAATCCCAGTATGACTTTGGCATTAGCTCAAATTTCCTACAGCAAGGGAAGTAGCATGCTGCCTAACAGGTAACCAATACTTTCTGCAAAAGGTTGTGCTAAGGGGAACATTTTATCAGTTTGCAAGGCTTGCCTTTCCTGAGAGGAAATCAAATTATAAATACATTCATTTACAACAATGTATCTTTCAATCCCCAGAACAGGGCAGGAGGGATTATAAAAGCTTGTTTAACCTTCCTTCTGTTCCACTCCACAATCTACCAGCAGAGCTACCAGCCTCACAGAGCTGTCACCAGACTGTTCACTGCTCTTGAGCTCTGCCTGACTCCACCTCCCATACACGCACTAGTGTTTGGCTTATATTAGTTGGTATTTTAATAGTTTGACCTTAATGCAGTAACAACGACAGACAAGGCTGCAATTCAAATGCCAAATCATCCATCTTGAATCACTAAACAAACACCATTATGTTTATCCCACACCTGACAGAAGAATGAAGTAATTACTCAAGATTTGTCCTCAGGTTAACACTAGTTCATGTTGCACTGCAGCTGCTCAACTGCAACATCGTCTTAACTGATTGAACTGAAGTTTATTTACAATCTATGGTTGCCTCTCAGCTGAAGATAAATGCTGAAAACCGGTCTGTTTTCCATTCACACTCCTGAAACAAACATGCACAGTTTATACAAGTGCCTACGTGTGGCTTTATTTCTTCAAAATTGGTTTTGGAAAAACATCATCACGTGTGTTAGAAGATTCTTTACACTGTCACCAACAAATGCGGTCACTTGTTTGTCCTTTTGCTTATTGGTTAAGCCTCTTTTTACACTTAAAAGTTGCAGTTGAGGCAAACAATCCATCCAAGATTAAATTATCCATCCAGTTTGCAATTCATTACAAATGAAGAACAGAAACAGCAGACAACCCAAGCAAGGCTGCAGAAATGAGCAGCATAACTAAATGCAGTCTACTGCTCTATGAAGGCTACAGTGAATTATAAACATTTAGCCACTGATGCAGGCATTTTTCCAGCTTACAGTCTGGCATTAAACCACAAAGGACTCACTCAAAACTTAGTTATAAGTTTCCTAAAGTCCCAGAAGCCCACCACATGTAAAGAAGTTGCTTTTCCACAAACACTCTTCCTTCCACCAAAGATTATAAGTTATACAATTCCAAGGGCTTTAAAAGAAATTATCAGATGATAATACTTAAATTAGCAGTATTTTTAGTGTTACTTGCAGCAAGAATTTCAGCTTCTTTAAAGGCAGTAAGATCCAGATCCCATCTTTCACCACCTGACAAAGATTACAGGATTTGGGAAAAAGTTAATGTACTGTAAGAGGTGAGAACAAGACAGCGTAAGATCCCTGCTGTGCAAATTTCAATACCAGACAAACACCACAGAAGTAGAATGAGACAGCAGCGCGATATCAAATGGGCAAAACCCATGCAGAAGAACACCACTTACAACTCTTTTCACTATCATGAACTGCATTTCCTAGCCCCTTACAAGACATTTCCACAGTCCAATACACAAGCCTTCTTCCAGAAGACGTTTCTGCTGACTTTGTGTTAGGAAATTAAGCATTACTAGCAGTCACCAGGGAAGAAGTGGATGAAGAGGACTGCAGAGATGTTCTCCAGAAGGATCCCATTTAAGTACTTCATCTCTCTTTTCCTAGATTTTCATTCTACTGCCTCACAAGCAAAAATCAGCACAATTAGCACTCCAAACGCTTAAAAAAAGCCTAACGGAAAGCTCAGCATATGGCTGATACCATGAATGCACTTAAGATTACTACTGCATCTTAGACCATCCTTTCCTTCAAGCATCTGCATAATACATTAGGCCAAACAGCTAAAGCACAGGACAGCTGAGGTGGAATTTTTATCCAAGATGCAAACCTGCTTTAGTAAGACAGAAAACAATCCAGACTGAACCTCTGAAGCTAGCATCTGTCTCACAAAAGGTACCCATTTTAACAAATGAACTAGAATCTCCCATCCCTGTCTACCTAAAAATTAATTGTAGAATTAGAGAACATTCACAGATATCGTCTGGTGCCAGTTACATAAGAGCAAATGAAGACACTATTCCTGTAAATGATGTGTCAACACAAAGACATGACTAGTCAAGACATAGTCGACCTGAAGTACAAGATAAATTTGGTAAACCCAGAGACTGAATATTACTTCCAACAGCTGAATGTGTGGTACCTTCTCTTTGGCCTCATCCAATAGCAGGTTGTGTCCATAAATATTCAGTTTTTAGATGATCTTTGTTTCCTTCTTGGTGAATGAAGTTCTCCAACTATGCAACTTGGAAGAATGATACGAAAAGTAAGAAGAGAGAGCAATGGCAGAAAAACTTAGGAATTAAACAGTAAAAGACACAGGAGAATGAAAACAAAGAACAAGGTAAGAAAAAAGTGAAGGCAAAACAAAGAATGGCCTGTTTTTCTTAAGCAGCAGAACGAAGATGTGATCTTAAACCTATTCAAGACAAGGCATGACACAGCATCTAATTAGTTCAACAGCAAACACAAGTATTTATTGCATATACTAGAATTTCAAGCCCTATTTTTATACATCTAGTTGGTGGACCTTGAAGACAAGTGCCTCTCATACAATCACAATAATCATTTTTGTTACACCAACTACAGGTTTGAAACAGCTAGGAGTGCCATGTGTACACAGGTTAGACATAAAAGTTACAAAAGCTAGCACTTGGTTCATCTACTACAGAGATGAAGGACTAAAAGGCTACCATATAAAAAAAGGTTAAAAAAATCCAAGCAGCATAACTCAGTTGTATCACATTTACTGATCTACGTGTCAGTCAATGACATGTAGAAGACTACCACTTCTCAAAAAAAAAAACCAAACCAACCAAAAAAACAAATTTCAGTTAAGCTACATCAGTGAGACTACCTACATATTTCATTTGTCACATGTTGCATGCTTAAGTACTAGAAGGAACTGCCTTGTCTTTATTCTAACAACAAACTACATTTTTTTCATATATTGATCCCAAGTTTCACCTGTCCCTACTATTATATTACTTTCCTCCAGAAAAGGCTATGCTTGGAAAGACATACTTGAATAGAACCAGTTTTCTATGTGGCTAGGTTCCTCTCCTGTATTGGTATCCTGGCTCTTTTTTGATTTGAAAAAGCACTTCTAAAAGAGAAGACAGTTGAGAGTCATCTTAAGAAACTTATCTCCAAGAAGTTTTACAAGTAACAGAGCAATCACTAGGACCTGCTGTAATCATATTTCTGCTATACATATCCCTTCAATATACATATGCATTAAAGACATAAATAGCAACATGAATATCAGGAACTATAATAAACAGGAGACTAATGGGGTAGACGAGATCAGTTCTGGCAGTCCAGTGATCTTTACACTGAGAAGAGCTTTCAGCTGACTAGGGTATGCAGAGACAGAACTATGACAAAAACAGTCAGGTTTTATTTCCACAGCTTGTCAGCTGCAAGTTAATGAATAGGTAGCCATGGCATCTTTTGTCATTATGTAAAAGCTAGTTGGGGTATCAAACCTAGAAGCCTGCTACTTAAAGCCATATAGATTTGTATTACAGATATGTAAACTTAAGTACTTCAAGCAAAGTAAAAACACTTTTTAATAATCTAAATTCTCTAGCACAATTACTACAATGAATATATATTACTATTCAATTTGTATGCAAAACAGTGCAGTTAAAGAGTATTTTAAAAAAAAATCATGACATAAGGAACAAATACCATTAAAATTCATAACTGTATGTACATAAACATCTAAACAATACATCCCGGGTCAAAGTGTTTTTACATTACTACATAAAGTCTTACATTCTCATCTTTAGCCACCAATGTCTAACATTTAATTCTCTATTAAAAAACCCAAAAATTAAAAAGCACCTTGTTCTGCCAAGAGCCAAAGGAGAGAACCCACTGAACTGGTTCAGAAGTATTTCACATTTCTCTGCAAACACACTGAATTAAAGTCAAAGCACAGTAACTTCCAGAGTTGTGATGTTAGATCAAGTCTGTTGTGAATTAGTACAATCAAAACTCATCTTCACCACTAAGTCAGACTACAGTAATCTCCGATTACCTTTTTATGCATTGCTCTTGTACTCAGTATCATCCTTAGTCTTTTGCAAAAGCCAAGCAACAACTGAAGCAATTTTTATTGCACAGATAAAAGTTCAAAGACTCTGAATATTGGGAGTATAATAATATGCTGAAATAATGTAGAGCTAAGTATATATATTTATTTAATGCATGTATCTAAACTGAGGGTTTAAATTATAATATTCAATGTAATATACAATTAGATCATAGCTATTTGAACACAAAGTATTTCAGAACCCTCAAAATAACCTGTATTCATAACACAGATTATGCAATAACCCATTTTTAATATAAGATTTACTTGGTGTGATAAAGCACGATATGGAACACATTGCTTTAAGCAGCTGGCACCTTACTAAAAAAGCATACACAGAAGCCAAATTATCAACTCAGTGGTTTGCTTGCCTCCTAAGCAAGATAACATAGGCTAGGCTAAATAGACAAGAAAATGTGTATTTCACTTAGAGCTCTAAAAACATGGTAAAGGACTGCAGTGTAAGTGACTCTTTGGAAAAAACACATCATCAGGAATACATCTTGCCACACCATCACAAACTTGCAGCGCCAAGAAAAATTTGGTTAAACACACGATAGTTCAAATTAAGTAACGTGTGACAATCCACATCTAAGCAAACTAGTAGGAAGCTTACAAACTCAAGAGACTTTTACTATTCAATGTTAAGCTTAGTGTTTTTCAAGCAGGTACACTTGCCTGAAATCCAAGCTCTTGTTTCTGGCATGCTTTTAAGGCAAGGAAAAACAAGAACACAGTATGTATAGAATTGAGTCTGAAAGAGTATCTCAAAAAAGCCAGTTAGAAGTATCCAAGGCAGCAGCTGATTTTAATTATTCCTAACGACTGTCAGCTGGGTCTCCTACTGCAATCACTACCCAAGTGGAAACCAACTAATGGACAGCAAACAATATGCAAATATGCCAAAGGCTGTATTAGCTTACAGTGCACCTCTGAAGGAAGTTAGAAACCCTTGGAAAGACTTCAGCTTCCAGGAAACTGAATCACAGAAGTCCATGTAGTCAGGCTGCTCTTGCAGACTTTGAAGAACTATCCACTGTAGGGACAAAATCCCTAAGTTGCTAAGCCTGAAGAGTAGGCAGGGGGTCCTCTAATCACTGCTTTCCCCCTCCCCCCAGAAGTGGGAAGGTACCCCATATCTTTTCATTGGAAAGGATTTACAAGTGAATTCACAGAATTTCCTTCAGTTCTCTGTAACTTGGAGTTCTATCAAGGATATAAAAGTAAAAGCATTCTACTTTTAAAGTTGTTAGACTTCCCACTAACTACCACAATTTTACTGGCATGTTTATAAAGCTGAAGGTCTGTTTAAACTGAAATTATCTTTTAATTTTTACATCTGTTGGCGTTACTAGTTTCAAGTGTCAGTTGCATTTTAAAGTAGATGCTTTGCTGATATATTTGGAAGTGTTACACAATCGCAAAACTTTACAATTATGATAGAATACCTTGAATATACACTTCAAGATTTTCCACATACCAGTCAGACCCAAGACAAATGGAAGAGAATGATAATATTTATTAATGGATGAAGTTTAAGCCAATTCAGTGTCAGGAGGGACAAGATTCCTCAGTCCCGTAACAGTGTAAAGACAAAAAAATTATTTAAAGCATACTGAATATTTCACCTCCACCTTGTCTCTCAAACACTTCAAGCCAAGTCAAGCTACTCTTAGAAAGTAATGGCAACCCATGCTGTTGGAACACAGAAAAGCATACCATAAGAAGAAAGGACAGTTTATCTGTCTTTTCATCTGTTGTGTCACAGTGCAACAAAGAACAGTAGTAGATTACAGCTGCTTTAGGAAAGGAAAGTTTGAGGCACAATCCACAGATGCCCTATTTACCAGCAAGACTAGGTCTTAGTGGTTTGAGAAATTGAGAAGTCACACTCCTTGTACTGGCTCAAAAATCAGCAGCAGACTGGCAAGAGTTTTCAGCACAACCAGCAGCTTTAGCAGCCTTTATACCTATACTAGCAAAATCCTAAAAGACAGTCCAGTTTTGTTAGCCATTTTCACTTTGCAAGTGTAAACAAGTAAGCCTTTCAAAAAGTATTTGATAAGTAACCACAAATAACACTCAATAAAGTTTTGGATGTAGATAAGGAAACAAAAGAAACTATTTTCATATAGAAGCTGAAACATTACAAAAGTGTAGAAAAATTTAGGTTGAAAGCAGTATCACAAAGTCTTCTGATCCAACTCTGTTCTCTAAGTGAGGCTACATTTGACACTATACCATTCAAGATAACCTCTGTTAGTCACAAGCAAAGTATATGTGATTAACTCTCTTAACCACACACACATCACACTTAACGCTTCCAACGTTCTGGGGATAAAAGCAAATATCAAAGTGTTACTTAAATGCTAGAGTTTCACCAAGCTCCTTTACACATCTGAGAAACAACAGAACAGGTGATGAATTGTAAGAATACCTTGCAAACTAAGTTAAAAAAAAAGCGCTAAACACAACCCCGAGTAACAGATATTTCTTTACTGTTGAAAATGTAGCTCATAACACATCAGTACTTCTATAGAACTTAAACCTTCCCTAGACAAGGATGACCAAATGTTGTCCCTATTTATTAAATGAAGGTATTAGTATAAGAGAACGTAAGAAACGTGCCACGTTTTTTCAAGTAAGACTTCTGCTGTTTCCTTCTTTTGTCAGCAGATCTTGAATTTCTCAGCTTGGGAGTACCTTTCTTCCCCTTCCTACCTTTCTTGGCATATATGGTTACAACACACTAGATTCACCCTGCAGAGTTTATATCAACAAAATGTGAGCATACATAGACCACACATTTCAAGAAATGCTAAATGTAAATGATTTTAAAATCTTACAGATGTTCTGCAGATTAAGACAACACGAACTAGAGAATGGATGCAACAGTTCATTACTTAGCCTTTTTCTTTTGCAGTAGAAAGTTCAATGAATAAATTGAGAAAAGCATAGGATTCAAGAGTCGCCAAGAAAGCAAGCTGTAACTGAAAACTGCTACCAGGATTATAAGAATTTGAAGCTGTCTATAAAAGTTTATTTCCATCATATAGTTCACGCACACCTCGCTGCAGGTAGTCTTTCCTTATCTTCCACAACCAAATCCCAATAAGATATAACTTAAAAAATCTGTGTACTAGCAATGCACTGGGCATCTTTTGGCTGAGGCTTTTAGGTCACAAAACTTTTTGCTCTTCTTCCTTTCCTCAAGAACTACTATGATCACACACAAGTCAGAAAAGAAATAGCTTAGAGAAAAAGACAATAAGACACGTGTCCATCACATCTGTACAACCAGAAGGAAAATTTTAGTCAAATGATAAAGCAATAAAAGAAAGTCAAAGTCCTGACTGCTGGCCAAACAACAGAACATAAACTTTTAATCCCCCTCCTACCCTTAATCTTTGGGAAGGGAAAAAAAAATATGCAGAAATAATTATCCTCTCTGCAGAGGAGCAGACTAAAACCAGGACTTCTTAATCCTACATTTTAAGATTTACAAATGCTACGCTCATCAGGCATTTCCTTACTGTCTACTTCCTCCAGGTGCAGAGCAAGATTTACACTAATTCTGAGCCAGCAGGTGGCATTAACATTTCATATACCCTAAGCAAACACAGCATTAGTCAAATGCTGGACACACGCAACCTTACAAGCCCTATTTAAGCCCCATACTTGATGAGTAGTTTTCAATGACAATTTGTACAATGGCATGGAAAACTAACTACAGTCGTGCATGGAGCATTCCACTACCCACTCTGACAAAATAAGAAAGGATTGCCTTCTCCTGCCTGCCTGTTTATTGGCTGCATTTCCAGGCTCTCCCATCAGCATGACTCCATCAGGTATACACTGAAGAACTCGCATCAGAACCTTATCCTAGCATGCAATAAGGCACTTAAAAGGTAATGGCAACAGTAGTAATAAAGTTTAACAGTAGGAACACTTTTTTAATTTGTGCAATAAGCCTTTAGAGCAACGAAAGTGGGGATATGTCCCTCTTTAAATTATGATTTACTGAATAAGAAATTTATTTGGGACTTAGTAGATGTAGATTCCTATTTTCTGCTGATTTTCAAAACTTCCTGTGCAGCTGCTGACAGGTACACGAGAACTGCCATGAGTGCAGGCAGAGAAAACACTTCTTTACCTCACATAAATATAGGAATAAAGTCCACCGAACACTGAGGTGTTTGTGTTCTTGTGTTATAAACTCCTAAATGGACATCCTATTTACAGGGGGTAGGAGAGGAAGAGGAAATCAGATCTTTAATACAAACACCACTGACTTCATGTCAAAGTCCACAAGAATAAAATCCAAAGTCAGTGCATCATTTTAACAATGGAAACAGAACTAGGAAAAAAGAAAAAAATACAAAACCAACCAAAACCAACTTTAAAATGAGAAACATATGGGGACATTTTTGCTTTTCTTTCACCTTAAAGTTCAAGTAACTCAGAACATGACTTGAGAAGGCTAAAAAGAGTCCAGTGGACAGGTTTTTTTAAAAAGTCATTAAAACTTGCTCTTCTTAGTACCGTACAGAAGCAGCACCTTCATTGCCCTGGAGGGGAAAGCAGAAATTAAGATCCAAGAAGGACTAGGAATTATTTTCTTCTGAGTATACAATGAAAAGAGTATTAGCACATGCAGTGAACACATCAGCCACTTTTCAAAGCTACTGAATGAGTAAATTCTAATACAAAATTTCACTTTCCTTTAATAAGAACTGGCAGTCTTATTGATCCCCTTTGCATTTGGAAAGTTTATAAACCTACTCCCATGCACTTGAATGAGCTAGTGGAGACAGCTTTCAGTAACCACTCATCTTCCATAATAGAAATCCCAGTGTTTTCATGTAACTGTATGCTGGAATTAGGTTTTTTTTATTTAACCCTACCCTTCCTTTTTTTTTTTTTGGTCCAGTGGAAAAACTTGTTCTAAGAATGACAGGGCCTGCCACAGTGCCACAGATATAGAAGGAAGTTAATGAAAAATGTTAATGTTCTACAAGTCCACGTGCTGCTACACAAAACAAAAATAAACAAATATAAAAAAAAAAGCTGATACCTAAACAGTGCTATCATTCAGTCACTTACCACCAAAGTCATAAAGTCTAGAATAAAATTTAAATCTTGGGCATTCACATAACATCTCTTATCTGACAATGCTTCAATTTCTTACAGGTAGCAAGTTCTGGGACTGTTTCTGGAGTTCACTTAGGACTGCATTTCCTGCTCTGAGACATTTGAACACAGACTCCTATTCATCTACAAATATTTACTTGTCACCAGCCAAATATTATAGACCTTATGTCTAGAAAGTAAATTCTTCTTGTCCAAGCACTCTAAAGAGCTTGGCTTTTAGAATTCAAATTTCACCTTCTGGATTCCCATGTAACAAGCACTTCTGAATGAAGTCCAAGAACATATGAATGGAGAGAAGAAAGGAGCAAGTGGTTCCACTGCCTAAGACTATCTGGGAGTAACAGCACACACAAGCCTTCATGTATCATTTTTCCACAGTTCTTACTGTAAAGACTTGCCCCAGGACCTGTGCTTAAAAACAGGGGAAATTGCGATGCATGCTTCCATTGAAGCCACAATGCAAAAGCAGCAGACAGTTTGCCTGCTACAGATGATCTTTACTGCAAAGAGCTGCAGTAAATCTGCTGCATGAGAGAAGGGTCTTCAGTGCACAAGAAAACCTCAGGTAAATGAGGGGATGTTTGTGGTCAATGTGTGTTTAGTAAGATATAATCTCTTTCATGAGTAAGGGAGTAGCTGGTTTTTTCCCTTCTTTACACATATAGACCGTAAGAAGTACAGAAGCACATGCTTTGTCACTCTGCTAACCAGGGCAACAATATTGCTGGTATAACTTCAGACCTACAAAAGAATTGATGTTAATTAGCACTACAACTTACATTGTAAGGCCTTCTAGCCTCTGAGTCATTCAATATTTCACACCAGAAGTGAATAGTTTACAGATCATATTTGGCTTTAAAAGACAAATTGGTAACAGTATTTCAAACCACCAACAACCGACAAATTAAAAACTTACTTCCATGAAATTATTCAGAAGTTGGGTAGCAGAAAAGGCCTTCTGTTTCAAAAACCAACCAAGAAGCTAGGCCCAGGGCAAAAGTGCTGGTCCCTGACACCTTTCCTTTTAGAAAGCATTGACAATATTGATACTCCAGGAATTTATTAAGCAGCTACTAGTAACGTAAAAAGGAGTGATAAAAGACACATGACCACACATGCAGCTTAAATTCTGTGGGGGAAAAAGCGCTGCATTTTTTGCATGCCAATTATTTTCAATAATAACCCTGGTCAAATTTCACTTTTCTCTCATGTACTTGCATAGTCCTCATATGTCTAGAAAACAAACACTAAGACCAAGAGGTATTTTCACCTGTAAATAGCAGTTAGATTGCTTATAAGTTATTCGGTATCACTGATGACTTCTGGCCTTCCAAGAAGCCCTTGCTATAGAAAGGCAACGAAAAAAGCAAACCCCAAACCTCACAATCTGATAAAGCTTTAAGTTATTTTGTGATACATAACAGTATCGTTGTCCCCTCCCAAAAAAGGGCATTTAAGAACCATTAAACTTCTCCCCATTCATTGCATTCAAGGAGCAATCAGTACTAACAACTGTACTTCAGGACTGTAATAGCCTGGCTTGAAAACCATTATTCTGAAGAATAGTACGTACTGAAAAATAAGGTTACCTAAGCAATGTAAGACACAAACCAAGAAGAAAAACAGATCCCTGGGTCTGTACGTTTGTACAAAGACTGGAATAAATGCCAACATCGGTAGCTCAGGTTCTTTTTCCCCAGCAGATATAGATGCTGAGGCCCAACGTGAATCCCAAACGAGTCAAAAGGATGTGCCCACGTGCTCACCCCTCTCCCGGCTCCCCCATTTTCTCATTCCCACACGGGACTACTTTTGTTAAGGACAGCACTACAAGTCAGGGGGCCGGCCAGCTGCCGCTCACACCCCACACCCCGCGGGGGAGGCCGGGGGGCCCTGCCCACCCCGCTCCCTCCACCCCCTGCCAGAAGGGTGGAGAAGGAGGACGCCCAGAGCTGCTGCCCCCGTTCCCCGGGGAGGACGCGGGGGCAGGAGCCGCTTGCCCCCAGGCGGACCCACGGTTCCGGCCACCCGGTTCGAAGGAGGGGAGGGGATGGGAGGGTGCTGCCGTCATGCCCCTCGGCCCCTGCCCAGGCCGTTCCCCGCCGCGGGGCCGAGCCCACGAGGGTCTCGACCGGGGCCACCCCCCGCCGAGGGCGGGAGAGGCGCAGGGCGGCGCGGGCAGGCGGCTCCGGGCGAGCTCGCTGCTCCCGTCACTGCGGGCAGGCGGGGGAGGGGTGGGCCTCGAGACGTCTCCCCCGTGAGATCTCACCTTTTAGAGAGGTCCATGAGGACCCCAGAAAAAAGCTTCTCTCCCAGCCGGAACGAGACCACTAGGGCGTCCTCGATGATGTGATCCAGGGTGACCCGCACCTCGGAGCCCGGCAGCAGCGGAGCCTCCGCCTCCCCTCCGGCCAGAGTCACGGGCACCGGGGACTTGGGCTCGACAGCGGCGGCATCAGCAGCATCCGGCTCCTCCTCCTCCGGCCGGGACGGCTCCTCCCCGGGCTCCGGCTCCGCGGAGCCCCCAGTAGCCGGCGGGCAGGGCTGCGGCTCCTCCTCGGGAAGTTCAGGGTGCCCAGCAGGCGGCAGGCAGGGCTGCGGCTCCTCCTCGGACTCCGGGCTAGGCGCTCCCCGCTGCTCGGCCTGGGGCGAGCCCACCTCCGGGGTGGAGGGCGGCAGTTTCTCCGTCCTCTCAGCTTCCGGCTCCCGAGTCCCGGCCGGGCTCCGAGCGAGCTGCACAGGCGGCGCCTCCTCGGCCTCGCCGGGAGCAACCTTCCCCCCGTCGGCCTCCTCCCCATCAGGCACCACCGACTCCACGGCCTCGGTGACGGCAGGGAGAGGGTCCGCGCCGGCCTCGCTGCCTGGGATAGGCTCCATCTCGGGCTCAGCTTCGCCCGCCCCCCCATCGCCCGGCACCGCTGCAGTCGCTGCCGCCTCCGCAGCCATGGCCGCCATTTTCTCTGCTGCTTCACCGCCGCCTCCCTCCAGCAGCGGGATCGATAGCCACGGCCTTCCCCGCCCGCCTGGGAGGGAGAGCCCGCCCCTTAGACAAGCATCCGGCAGCCTATTGGCGGGCGCGGTGCAATTTTCTACTTCTACTGGAGAGCGGACTGGTCCGTCAAGCCCAGTGGGAACTTCTCGTTGGCCAGCGGGGACTTCATTCAATGAAGAGTCAGAAAGAGGAAGAAAGGGTGTGGCTTAGTACTTTACAGGCCGTTACAGATTAGAGGGGTTGGGCCCCCAGGGCTGGTCTGCCATCTCATTGGTGGAAGAAGGAGCCGCTCCTGTGGGAGGCTGGTAATTGGCGGCGCCAAACGCCCGTCGGGTGGGGGTGGGAGTGGAGTGGAGTGGAGTCGGGGCCAGGGCCAGGGGGGCGGGAATGCGAGGTAGGAGCCGCGCGGCGGTCGGCATGCGCGCTGCGGGCGGTCGGGAGAGGGCGTGAGGGAAGATGGCGAGGGCGAGAGGGCGGCCCTCAGGGCGGGTTAGCGCAGCCCTGGAGCGGCACCCCCGCGGGGGAGAGGCCGTCCGCCTCCTGGCTTGCATGGCGCCGTGCTCGCCGCCGCGCGTGTGCAGGTGGGGGGCGGTACTGGTCTGTGGTGTTGCCTGCCCCTGCTGTGGGGGCGAGCGCGGCCCTTGATGGGTGGTGGTGGGGATGAGTGGAAAACAGTGTGGTGAGCGGGCGGGTCGCTGGGGAAGATGTGAGGAAGGTAGAGGGCCTGGGGTCTTTTGTGAAGTAAATCAACACTTTAAAAGGTTAAGCAGCTTGAAACAGGTACATCGGATAAAGCTGAAAAGCGCAGTGTTGGGAGAAAAAGAGTTAACGTTTTTCCCTTACGATGTTCTGAATCTACCATTTTTCTTCCTGTGGAATCAAATAGTTGCTACCCTGTAGGTATTTCCCACCCCATCCCCAAGTAGGCAATCTTGTATTTCCTAAACGAAAATTAAAGAAAAAGGAAAGCTTTCAGTCTGTTTTATGTATGATTTTACATTTTGGGAAACCGAGTCCTCAGCAGAAAGGAGGGATTTGTTAAAAGGAAGGATGGATGAGAAAGAAAAGTAGGAGCGATTGGAGACAGAAAGACAAGTGATCTTAAAGCACAAGTGGGTTTATTCTTCCTAGTGCTATTATGAGACAGCAACAAATCAAATTTTCTGAAAAGTAACAAGTCAAGTCTATAAACTTTTCTTTAAAAATAAAGTATTCCCTTTCTTTCATGTTAGTGACTTACTGGCAGACTTCAAAGTTGCTGCGAACCATATGCTCACAGTAGAAACAGAGCTACACCCCGGGTTGTCAGGTAAAAAAGTTACAAACAATGGGCATGAAGAACTAATGAAATTTTTACAAGAGGTATGAGGAAAATATCCTTGATAACATTTAAGGCCTGGTATTACACTCACGGTTCTTCTCTTGTTGGAAAAGTGAGTTATATGTAGTTAACGGACTGTAGTAATGCAAAGAGATTTTTTTAGTAATAATAAATGAGGGCATGAATAAATAGTCTTCTGTAACAGCAAAAAAAGCTATCTATAACTGTATGCAAGTAAAACATAATCGTGCAAGTGGCTAGCTATAGGATTTTAGTAAGTAATAAAGGCACAATTTACCTACCCTGTTGTCCTGGTCGTAGTGGTTTGGCTTACATAACAGACATAAAGACTCTTTTTTTTTTTTTTATCTGATAGTGGTTTGCTTTGCATGGTTGAACATTTTTGCATTATTGGTGGTGTAAAGTGTGTAAGGAACATATGGGAACATCAGGAAGAACAGCTAGATGTTTCTGGAGACAAATACATTAGAATACAGTTAAAAGAATTTACTGAAGATAAAATTGCTCGCTAAAGATAAAAATGCGTGATAAGTTTTTGTATGTTTTTACCACCATATCTGTTAAATCAATGGTTTGGTAGTGTGGGTGGGTAGAATAGAATGTGTTTATTGGGGGAAGGAGTAGTAGATTCTGAATTACAAATTATTTTTTTTCTAGCTATGTTTGCAGCTTTGTCGGTCTGTATCACAGAGAAACAGCAGATGGATTCAGCATATGATCTGTGGCTTAAAAGAAATCAGATTTGGTAAGCTTTTCCAAAACTACCTGCCATTAATATTACTTCCTAAATCATTTGGAAACAATTTTGTTAGACCATATTTGTAAGACATCTGTATTCCATAACCTGAGGCCATAATGCTTTGAAAGATAGCAACTATCTAGGTGCCCCTAACGCTAAATATGTTCTTTGCCAGAATTCTGGAGAATAGTTAGAAGATTTGTGTTGCTACTGAGTTACCTTCATTTCAAAGCTACACCTGTGCAAGGATTTCAGTTTTAATTCAGCTCTGATATTTCAGATTTTTCTGCATGTTTTACCAAGGAGAATGCAGTAGTGACTTGGAAGGTACACAGAAGTTGCAAATGGTTTGTAAAAAGTTTTCATCCTGAAGAAGTCTAGTATAAAACAAATGGTTGTAGGAGTGGAAGGACTCTGCTGTTCTTTCCTCTTATTATTTTTGTTCTGTGCAATTATGACAACATATGACATGTAGAAAATGAAGATTTGATTCCCAGAAACTTTTTATGTCATTCAGATGAGTTCTAGGACAAATAAAAGAAACAAATTAGCAAAGATAGCTCATATGTAACACCAGAACTGTTTTTACATTGCTCTCCTACACAACAAATTTCACTGTGCTTGGAGGTATTCCAGTTGTATTTCAACAGTAGACCAAACTGTGCTTTACATGCACAGGACTGCTCTAGAGGTGTTATCATCTGTTTGAATGCTGTTTTCTTTATTACTGTCTTACAATAGTAGTAATCTATTTGTTTGTCCCAAGACTGATATTGTGAGGAAAAGGCATCACATTAGCTAGAAGGGCTGGCAGGGTAAAAACACTTGCACTCAAAGTAGAAGTTTGCAAAAGCAAAGTTGCCAGACAGCTTTCACGCAGGGGACGCCAGAACTGTCATGGTCCTTACTATAAACCAGCATGGCTTGTGTAGATACTTTGTATGGCTGGTGATTTTAATTGTGCTAGCCGGTCAGTTCAGTTAACCACAGTTCATTTCCCTGGTGCTGCTGTGCCATGGCGTGGAAGGATGGCATTAAATTCCTAGCCTACAAGAAATTGCCAACTAATACAAAGAGACTCTCAGCCCTTGAGCTGATGGGACATTAAGATCCAATAGCTCAGCCCAGCAGGCTTTTTGTTGTGTTAAGCTCAGACTTACATAGAGGATGGGCGTAAAATGGAAGATTTCCTCTTGTGAAACTTCGATGAGGTTAATGCTTACTGAAATCCACCTTGCTTTTCAGCATGTGTTGCTTAGGGCAGACAGTTACCATTAAAATGCTAACCGTCATCTTTTACATCTTCTTTTGGAGTCCCCAGCAATCCTTATGCTGAGCATAGGAAACAAATCCGGGTGTATGGCTTGTTAACATGCTGAATTGTTTCACTGCAGTAACAGAGATCATGTGGTTGACCCAAGCAGTTTAAACTACTAGGGGGACTTGAAATAGAATGTAAACAGCTCTTTTTCAGTATCATTTGCATGTTGAAAGTGCTATATATGCTTTTAAAGAGAGGTAAATAAGGATATTTATATACCACTCTAGTGGCCAACAGAAATATGATACCATAGGTAACCCGTAGAAGAAAGTATACTAACGGTAGCCATGTAGATGCAGGACGAAACTTGGAAGTTTAACTAAAAAGCACTTGCTATATTTTAATTTTTTTTCCATCCCAAATTCCTTTGATCACCATTTAATTTCTGTTTATTTTAAATCTAGCCTGTAATCCCTTTAGGATAGGGTTTGTCTTTCTGTGGCTAGTTTGCATAGTGATTGGCATAGTTGGGGGCTGGGGCCTTGTTCCTATCCTGGAGCCTTTAGAAACTGCCAAAATAAAATGAATGGAGTTAATGAAACAAATTGCACTAACACACTTTCTGTAGATTAAAATGAGTCTCTGTGCGTTCAGCAAGTGGCAGAAAGACAGAAGTAGAAAGAAGAAACTAAGAATTTGAGAGAGGAACTGGTACAATCGGAGGGAATAAAATGATTAATTTGAAGGCAGGAAAAATGCAAAGCTCTGAAGATGCATTAACAGCATATTGGCAGGCTGGGTGGCTGCAGAAGTTGTAGTAAGTTTGGGTTGAGTGAGTGAACAGATGTGATGTGGTTGCCTTGATGCCTGTAAGAAGTAGATACAATTGTATCTGTATGCATGGGTGTACAGGGGTGAAAGAATTGTTTCTGCTTGTGTAAACTGGGACGTGATAAGGATTGGGTCTGGCAGACCTAACCGTTTAAACGCCTGTGCTGCTCAGTATTAGCGATACTGATTTGTTCTGTCATGTCCAAAATGTATTATTGCACTGACCTAACTACAAATATAAAAATCTTGAAGTCGGTAAACAGTCACAGCATTTATGTGTGTTTCAGTTAGTAAGTGCATTGGGTTAGGGTGTATATAGTTTAAGATGATGTGTAGTGGTAACATCATTCTCTGGGCATGAAGTTCTGTTAAAAGTGCGCTACTGTGAAAGAGGCAACAGAAAATTGAAGTTTGTAGTGGAAAAATATACATAAACAGAGTATAGTCAGGGTTGCAGTGAAGCCAAAGTGCATGATTGCAGCATATCTAAATACTCAGCTTTCCTGAAGCTAAGTTAGCTACCAGTAACAGTGAAACTGTGATAGCAGTCTCCAGAATGGGCTGCAGCCTGGTAATTGCCAGTAGCTGGAATTTGTGGTGTTATTGGTATCCAAGCTATCTGCATATGTGTAAGTTCACTATGCCTGTTCATGCTGCAACTGATCTGTCTTAGTGTAGGCTTATGAAAGCTCTAAACGAGTGTGTGTATTTATAGTGACTGTTTATATTGTCTTGGTAGGATAATAGGTAGTTTTCCTAATATCTAGACTGGGGTGTAAGAGTTTTAGATTAGAGGTTTACAATTTGAAGTTCTAACAACCTTGCTGAGACTTTGTGAGTCCACACATTAATGGGATTGTGGTTTTTATATATCCAGTAGCTCTAATCTTTGCTGGCTCTTCAGCAACACCACCGAGAAATAGTGTACTATAGGAAACATCATACTTTTCTCCCAGCATCAGTCTGAATCATAGTGGCCATAGCTTCCTGTGACTGCTAGAGTGACAACAATTTCCTGTGACTCTAGGAAGGTCTGAGGGTCTTGCAAAAACCTCCACAAGTCAGGATTTAGGGACCACAGTTTTATGCTGTTGATAAATCCATTTTAATATTATTCAGTGTTTGCAAGGCATGATCTGCTGCTGTTGTGAAATTTTCAAGGCTTTCCTATTGAAAAAGAAAAAGTGTAACCAATGAAAGCCAATGGATGTAAATAATGCAGAGGAATATAGGTAAACAAACAGAAAGTAAAGATTGGGTCTTGATTGTATGCTGCAGCTTACTGCTTCTATAACAAGTTAGGAAAGTAATGATCTTAAAACAATTTTTAATTACATTTAAGCTGTTTTGAAACTTCATTATTGATTTATAACACAAAATTGGTACGGGAGGAGAAAATAATCAATCATTCCTGTAATGTTTGCTAACTAATTTTTGTAGCCATATGAATGTAGAGCTCATTTTTTAGGTTTATGAATGATCATTAAAGGATTTTTAAAATCTCACTACATGCACACATGCCCTAGAAGTCTACCCTGAAATTTGAAAAGTTAATTACATGCTAAATTTCTTGTGAACAAGAGATCAAGTCAATGATTGGGGCTTTACCTAATGTCCATATGGAGAATTGATTTAAATCAATTACCATAGTTGGGGTTTCTTAAAAAAACCCTGCAACTATTAGTGAGTCCTTAGGGCGAAGCACTGACATTGGCTCACTGCTGACATGTCTCACTTATTTTATAATTTTAAAGAAATGGGAGCCTGAAACTACTTCCTGTCTTAGCTTGTAAACTGATTTCTGCTATTTTCTGAAATTTGTGTATCTGTAGGTACTGGTAATATCCACATATTTTTCCATTCAGATAAAATAAAACAACTTTGAAGATACAGAATTGCTAATACTATTATTGTTTCATATTTTGGCATCCAAAACCTGATCTCTAGTTTTGCATGCATACATTATAACTGGTTATTTAATAAAAAGATCTTCATTATTTTAGTATAAATAAAAAAATAAATTCATCATGCACTAAAAGCTAGGTCCATAGTGTCTCTCAAACTGTGATCATAGTTATTAAATTATTAACTTAGTGATTATAACTAATTCTTTGCAGATCAAGTCCTTTTCTCGCACATATAACCCTAGTCCCCTTCCACAGTTACTTATTATCAATATTAAAAGTTGTGGATGTGGAATGAATTCATTCATTCATATGATGCAGTTTTATAGTGCCCAGCTAGATCAATCAATTTTATTGCATCTTGGAGACTCAATACCTCAAAATTAGTCTAAAATGTGACCAAGACACCAAAAAGCACAGTTTGCAGGGTAACCTTTTCAAAAATATTGTCAGGACAATTTAGCCTTCTTAGTGCTGAGGGCCAGAGATGTATCAATGTACCTACAAGAGGCTGTTGGGCTAGATCACCATTCTGTCAGCATGTGAGCTGCCTTGTGACCAAGTCAGGTATGAAATACTCCACTTTATTCTTGCTGGAGCTACAAACTTCATTATGGGCTGGCAACCCATCTGACCACCTCTTCATCAAGTATGGCAGGCAGGGAAGAACTTCTGCCAACCCCCAGCTCTGATAGACCAGGTGGATTCAGTCTGGGAGATGCTAATTGGTTAATGTGGGCCTAAATGATTAAGAAAGTTCATTTTCAATTGTGGTTTAGGTATAGAGGAAGGTGTTTACATGACTTAAATTAAGTGCCTCAATTAAATGGCTGGTTTAGGAGCTGTGATATTAAAGGAAAGAGTTGCTCTCAGGACAGTGGCTCCGAAAAGGATGCTAAGGTAGCTCTGAAGTGATCTCAGAAGACCATCTGTCCTTTCGACTATACAGGTACTCTAGTTTCACACTTTAAACATGAAATTGTTTAAATCAGTACAGATTATCACCTGTACTGCCATTTCTACAAATGTTAACAAGTGTTTGGGCAGTAAGTGACCAATCTTTTGAGGCGTCTAGCTTCATTTTGTCTTAATTTTGAGTGCTAAGGCTAAATATTTTGAAAGCATAAAGGCCTTAGGCTCTCTGAATAATTTTGTAGCTAAAACAGTATTTATGTTTTCAGGGCTTACATGGAACATAATACAATTTCTGACTCTATTCAGAAATCAAATTACATGTATACATTCTTTGAACAGACTTGAATATTACTTATAGCAGTGTTCTTCCTCAATAATTTTTGATTAATTTTCCTTGATGGTTTTAGGAAAGCTTAATTTTCCTGTTCTAAAAGAATGTTTTTTGCATTTTCTGTGTTTTGCAAAGAGCAGAACTGTAGCTAGTGTATTCTCTTTGGATGACTCTGTTAGTGCCAAGAGTGACACAACTGGGGACTGTGTTACTGAACTTAAGATCTAGGAAAACTGAAAACTGGTTTCTTTCAGATATTAATTTTTTTCTTTTCTTCTGCCTGTTTAAAGATCTCCCCGTCTATGATTAGTAGTGAACAGAACAGGATATGTTATTAGTCAATTTTCAAGTGATCTTTTAGCCAGAGTCTCACAGTGTTTTAACATAAATACAAGGCTGTATAAAAAAAAATAAAAATCTAATGTAAAGGAAACCGTTTGCTTCAAGTAGTCTCTACAGTGTTGGTCTTCCCTGTGGGAATGCAAGTCTTTGTATATTTGGATATGGTCAGTTCTAATTTTGTGACTTACCTACAGATTTTAATTTTTCTGGCTTGTCATGAATATTTGTGTATGCTCCTTTCTACCATATCTGGATGCTGCTTTTGCACCTTGATCACATGCCCATTCATAATCATGGATTTTTGCAGGTAAAAACTTATATTTCACTTTCAAGCTGATGAATTTATAGGAAAGCCATGCTTGTTTTCAAAGTGTCTAAATATTTCTAATCAAGCTCCCTAGGTTGAATAGGGGTTGGAAAAGTAGCTGTTGCTTGCTAGACATTTAGCATGTGTTATGTAGACATTTAGTTGTGAAATTCTGCTGCAGTTCTTCAGATACCTTTAGGTATAACTTACTGCTCTAAAACACAGTCATGGCTTTCAGAATCCATAGAAAGCTTAATTTAGCGGAGAGGTTGTTTAGTTTTGTCTCCCATGTTAATTTAAGAATTTACACTGTCAGTCTTTTAAAGATCTCCCCTGTGGTTGTTAGATTCTAGCTTCTTTCCTCCTTAATGATCTGTGATGATACCACCTCTTTTGACATTCTACCAGTAATTAAATAGATACCTGTTCTGTATTTTCTAAATCTTTACCCCTTCAATTACAGATTGAAGAGAAAACTTTCTGAATGTAAGTTTTTTTTTCATTCCTTATGAATATGTCTTGCAGTATGTGCACAGTATGTGTCAGTTACTGGTTGAAATATGATCCTGTCATGGCAAGCAGGACTGGGCTTTACCTGAATTTGAGTAGGAGATCCCTACAGAATAGTCAAGTGATTTACTAATTGAGTCAGTCTTTCCCTGTATCAGTGCTAAATCAGCATCCTATGCTGAGTAATGGCTCATGTAGAAGAGTTTGCTCACAGGAACTGTTACAGAACAATTCCCTTTATGGATGATCTGTTCTGATTGAATAAGGCTTTTCAAAGCGAGGCCTTGTCATGCAACTTGTAATTTTCATGGTGCAGTTTTTAACTGTGACTCTCCTTCACAGATAGCCTTGCTCCTGTGATGTAATGTCTTCAAGCTGCCCTAGCAACAGTAGAAATGCCCTTGATGCTTATTGGTGCCACAGCTGTCAGTGTGGAGAGCCCTGCAGTTGTGTCAGTTCTAATTACTGAGTTACTACTTTTACTTTGCATAGCAGAAGAAGCAATTCCAGGATTTGTTGTGAGGGCTAGTCATTGATAATACCAGTATGTTAGGTAGCCTTGGTTTGAGGTTTCATCCTTTGAATAGCTCTCTTTGAACCTGAAGATCTGCTCTAGGACTCAACTCACTTTTGTCTCTCTGTATTTTTAAAGTACTTGTCCAAAAATGAAGAAAATCATTCCTTCAAGGAAGCTGTTCCAGAATAGGGACTGGGAAGTAGCCCTTGGAGTGCCCCTGCAGGTACTGGTTTTGACCTGAATTGTAAAACAGGCAACTGAAGCTCCCCTGGTACTTTTGCTAAGAGTTAGGGTATTAGTCTTGATGACTTGGATTTTTTCTTTTCTGTGGTGATGTGGTGTGGTTTTTGTGCTGAGGTTTTAATTTTGTTTGCTTGCGGGGGGGGGGGGGGATATGTGTTTGCTTGGGGGTGTGTGTTTGGGGTTTTTTCCTCCCCAGTTAAACTGAATTCTAGCCTTAGGTATTAAGTTGGAGTTGAAATGTCTTAAGTTCTGCTCTGGAACAGGGTTGGGTTTTAGTGACTTTTCTATCTGAGATGAAGGTTTAGAAGCTTCTTTTTTGGTTTTAATTCCCTGCTGTCATGTCCTCTCTTGTCTTGTGATAGGTACTGCATCAAGCCACAATAATGATGTTTTTTAGAATCACTAGGATACTTCTGAGTCACCCAGAGATTCATATGTAAAAATGGCAGGTTCTGCAAGACTTGATGTTGCTTTATACCTCAAGCAATATAAACTACTTTCTTAGGATCTACGTCCTCCTTCCTTAACACCTCAGTTCCAGTCAAGAATGTCTAATTTAATGAACTCTGTGTTATGCGTGGACACTTAGGTACTCTTTAGGATGAAAGGGGCTCTTTGTAACTAAGACTGTGTAAGAATTTATATTCTAAGCTCTAGTTCTCTCATTACTTTGGAACACCTATGGGAGAGATTTCTAGATTTCTGTCTGAAAAGTATTAAGGGAATAAATGGAAATGAAAGAATAGTTAATTTATCAAAAGCCAAACACTCTGTTGCTCTGTCTCAGTTATTCCAGCTGGCAAAACAAAATTGCAGTGCGATTAAATGATCACAAATTATATTTCAAGAAATGCAGTATATCTTATGACTATTTTGTATGTAAGTGAGTTTCAGAATATATCATCAGAAATGGAGAAATTTGTATTGCTAAAGGTATGAAAAATGATGCAGTACTGAAAAATGCAACCAGGTACTTAAATGCTATCTAAACACATACATATTAAGAGACAAAAGATGTGTGTGCAAACTTACTTTTGGCACTGCCTGACTCTTCTGTTCTTACTCATGCAACTACTGTCTTTTCTTCGTTTTTTTTGGTTTTAAATTAAGGTAAAAATACAGTTATTTTATCTATTAATAAATCATCTTCGTCCATTAATTTCTATTCAGTCTCCTTGACTTATTTAAGAATGCTGTTTGTGAGAAAGCTCCTTGGAGTGTTTGTGTCAAATAAACAAGGCAGTATCAGTGAAATATATGGCAGGAATATGTTTAATATGAATTAAAAATGTTAGAACTATGAAAGATGAGTATTTTAAGTCTTATATAAAAGGAACAGCAAGAAAATGTAGTGTACAAATTTCCTGGAAATTTCCAAGTAAACTAAATCTTTCAAATTCCTTTTAGGTCATCAATAGTTTAACAGTTTGTAGGTTTGGTTGTCTCTATCAGATCACATCCAGCTTGACTTTCTTATGGGATGTGCACAGCAACTGTATTTCTTTGCACCAGAAAATGAGGGCTGGAGGCATTTGGGCAACACCTCTGAAAACCATATTTACTATTTACTGATGGTAACCTGTGTTTTGGGAAAAGAAATTGTGCTGAATGTGAGGGTACCTGGAAAAAGCAGTAATCAAATAATAGTTGGTATTTGGCTGAAATGTTAGACTTCCAATTTTAACTACTAAATCATATTATTTAACAGGGGATTATGCACATTATTATATTAGTCTTTTTTAAAATATCTGGCATATCTTTTTAAGATTCTTTACTGAGTATTTTTGTTTAATATCAGTTGTTTGCAGAGTGTCAATTAGATATTAAATAATTCTTTTCATTGTTGCTGAAGAAGCCTATGCTGCTACAGGTAAAGAAATATCTAGGAGGTTCACTGTCCTTTTGAAATCTGAAGTGGAGTACATATATATTCAAATTTGTGTTTAATGAAATAATAAAAGGGCAAAGATAGGGACAAAAGGTATCATATTTGGATTGGGTAACCAGAACTGTTACTTATAAGCTGAATTATGTTTGATTTTGTGAAAAAATAGGCAATCAGTCAATTACTGTTGCGTACCTGGCAGGGAGGTGAGGGAAATTACTCATATGGAAGTGGAAAGAAAATGTTCTCAGAAGGACATAATTGTCACTGTTTTTCTTTCTTGGCTGATATAAGACCAAGTTTTGAAGAGGTGGTCTTTTGTCTTATACGGCTGAACTAAGGTGGGAAAGAAACCACCTTGATAAGCAAGTTGAAAAGAAGATTGAGAGTTTTACTTGCCCCTTTTGATTTCCGTTTTGTTTTGGTTTTTTTTACTAAGCCCATATACTACCTAATTCATCTGAGACTTGTAAACTGACTTGTAAATTATATGGGCATATAATTAAGTAACACTGCTTTAACACGTTGCACAGCGTAACCCAAGTTGTAGCAGCCTATATGATTCCACTCCAAGGGTGAGGTAGAATAGCATTGCTTTAAAACATTGTTTCTCTTCTACAAGAGAAAGTCCTTTTACTAGTCCTCACAAGGGGGTGTATTTTACTGCTGTGTAAACTATTAATGCATTTTGTGACAAAGAAGGACTGACATCCAATGTCTCATGCAGGGGTTCAGCTGACTTGTTGCAATCTGTTAAGCTGCTGGAAGTTGTTTGCTTTTGATCACAACTTTTTAAAATGGTTTTTTTTGGAAGGGACCAAATTGCACTACATGAAAGTACTGTTGAAAAGTTTCTCAGGACTCTCCATGACATTCCTAAACCTTTCCCCAAAATTATTTTTGGTGTTGAATACATGCATTGCTATGTGTAGTATTATGTAGCTAGTGTAAAATACATGATCATTTGCCTTTAAGTTATATGCAATATACTTTTTTTGCCAAGTGGAACAGGATGCACCTTCCTTTAAAGATGAGTGTTGGGGTTTTTTGTTACATGAAAAAGCAAATGAATACATTATCCAATTATTTCCCTTTCATAAATGTTGATGCATTGGGTACACAGCATATAAGAAACATTTTGATGTCCCTCTGTTAAAACACTGACATCAAAATACATTCAGAGGGTTGATGGATGAACACCTTCCTTCAGGGTATGAATTAAACCTGTTTGCTAGAGTATCTTTATAAGCATTTAGGGCCTTTGAAAACAGACACTAAATCTGTTGGTGAAAATCCTCAATATCCAAAGCAAATGGTAATTTTGAAAGTTTAGAACTGTTTTTCCTCCATAGTCACATGGCAAATCATAGACAGTGGTGTAAACACCACCATGTTCCTGTAACCACTGGACACAGCTGCTCAGCAGGCCTAAGAGTAGCTCTCTTAAACTGATGACTTCAGTTCATGTCCACTGAGCATCAAAGACCTGGTTTGTTTCTGACAATTAAATGGAATCCTTTTATTTATGCAGTTGTACCTCTTCCTCATTAATAGCTCTTATTTCATCTAGGCTTTTGTTCTGTCTTGTTCCTTTTGTCATAACTTTCTCTTAGCCATCTATGAATAATATAGAGGAAAATCATTGAACAAGATAATTTTTTTCTAAATTAAAATAATTTGATCAAGGTCTCTCAAGTATATTTAGTTCTTTTGCTTAATTCTTGAGCTGTTTATTCACACTGTCCCTTTTAAACAATTCTTTTCAATTTTTAGTGCTATCAGTAATTATCTTTCCTCCTTCAAATATTGTGTTGAGCTGGCATTTAAATTGCTTGTTACAATCACTAGCTCTTAAAGTACTTTAGAGAACACTGACTTACATAATCTAGAGTCTTTAAAAGAGAGAGAAAGGAGGAGGGAAGAGTAGGATGATTGTCTTAAATTAATACTTGATTCAATCTGCCACACTGACTTGTCCACTAGTCTCCAGTTAAGAGCTAAGATCAAAGCAAAATGATCAGTGGGTAGCTGCAGTAACATCAGTGCAGGAAAATTTTACATGGGAGTATGTGTCTCATGATGGATCTGATTCAGCCTAGAACTGTTTATCATATATCAAGATCACCAACTTCGCCATGACTACAGAAAGTGAGTTGAAGTTCACCATCTATTTCCTTTCAGACAACTGTCTGCATCTCTTCTTCTTCAGGACACAGAGCCAGTCAGTAGGTGATGGTTGACAGAGCATGTCTATAAAGACATGCTCAGATGGTGTCACACTAGCTTAGCCTATGAAGCTATGTTAATTAAGGGCCTTGCAGGGGAACAGCTCTTTTCCTACAAAGGCAGCTGTATATTAGCATGACTAAAAGGTTGTGGATTGACATTGGTTTATGCCTAACCATTGCCCAGTTCAGGGTGCAGGACAAACATGCAGCTGCCCCCATCTCAACATATGGACAGGCCCACAGATCAATAAATCTGCTGGCAGGGATGGAACATACTAGAGCTGTAAAGAAACTTATTTTGTGGATGTACAGATGATTTAATTTGCAGGAATGTGAAATTAGAACATTTTATCAGATGTTAAATGCGCAAAAGATAAAATTGTAGGTACATGTGTGCTCTTATAGGATCAGATACCAATTGCTATGAGTTGACTTACCACAGCAATGAGTTCAGTATAAACAGGTAGCTGAGCTTTCATACTGTAAAGTTTTTCCCAACAGCATGACCTCCCAAATCCTGTTCTGGAAATTATTTCTTGCTCGACTCAAGTCAAGAAATCTCCTGGTTACTGCAGCATCATTATAAGAAATAACTTATGTGTGTAGTGTTTCAAAAGTTGAAAGGACAAAAAAATGCCTAAGGCAGGACTTGCATTTGAAGTAAAAGATCCTGTTGGGGCTCCTGAGTATTTTCCAGTTTTGTTTGTTTGGTTTTTTTCTGACCTGTTTCTTTGTCCCCTTATTTCTAGGAACATGCTAGCTAGCTAGTTAATATTACCACTGTTTGAATGAGAAGAAACCAGTGTTTGCTTTATCTGTAAAACTGTTCCTGAGTCTTGTCTTTTCTGCAGTATTTTCTATGTACTTGAGTATGAATTACATGAACTTTATTAGCTCTTGTTTTCCATGCAAATGCATAACAAGCAGGCAGCAGTGGTCCTCTCTTCCCCAGTAATGTATGGCACCTATACCTTGAGCTCAAGGGCTGCTTCACAAATGCATCTCACTCTGACACAAGCTACTAAACAGGAGTACAGAGATGGAAATGTTTATTTGGGTGGTATATTGCCCAAGGTTTTGGTTTGTTTGTTTGTTTTATTTTTAAATTTTCCTTCTGATTTAAAGTACTTTCCAAAATGCAGATTGCAAGGTACATGGAGGTCTCTTTATATGTTTGTATGGAGCACAAAACAATTGGGCCCAACCCTGGTTGTAACCTTTACCTGCCACTGTAATACAAATAACTATGCAGCTTTCACCGTAGTACCAGAAAGACTGTTTGTATCACATGTAAGTGTGTTTCATTTTATCCTCCAGGCCATATTATAACTGCAGTGGTATTCCTGTCCTGATCCCTGCCTGCTTCCTTGCAAAAATACCCATCTTGAATTAATGGCTATATTGTTCAATAATTAGTTGGTTTGGCATAGGTTGTGGGTTGAAATGCATATGCTGCTGACATGCCTGTAATGCATTGGTGACATTATCACTGTAGCTAGGATAAATTGGGAGGCCTAAACTCAAGTATAGGCAAGTTAGCATGGTAATTAATTTAGAATTTCTCATAGAAGTAATCTGAGCAAATTACAAAAGTCTCTTTTACTTTTAATATGTCAAAGCAACTCTTTTGTTCTTTGGTTGTGAAAACATCATAGTGTTTCTGAGGTTGTTCTACATCTGTAGACAAGCTCTGTTGACACCAAGATCAAGAGAACTTAGAGCTGTTGAGGTGTGGCTTTTCCTTACTTGTGTTCCATGGAGGTAAATTTCATGTCAAATAAGAATAATAGGAATGGTAAAATACTGACCCTAATTACTTCCAGAAATGAGAATCCTACATAGTTTATTCTCATTTAGGGTTTTTTTTGTGTATGTGCTGACAGAGATTAAGATGGGACAGTAGAGGAAATAGAATTGACTAGTAATCATTTGGAACCATTGTATTTTCCAAGCTGAAGCAAGCAGCTGCCATCACATCTCTGACATTGTGTCCTTCACTTTGTCACTTACTTGTAGCCTCAGCTTTGCTGGCTGTGAAATATGGACCATAACTTTTCATTCATGGAAGTGTAATGTGGTTTAATTATAGTGAATGTTTAAAAACAACTTGAGGATGAAAAGTGCCATGTAAGTGCTAAATGTTATCCTTGACAAAGACACAGTAACCAGATAATTAGTCTTTCAGATGTATCTAGTTATTCCATAAATTACAGATTAATTTCTCTCCTTAAATTAAGTTATTGACACGTTCAGCTTTCTTGCTAATTGGTTTACATGACCAATTGGATGTATTTCAGTGAAATGGCTGGTGAAGGCCAATGTGTTTTCCAGCTAGACATTGCCCGATGTGCAACAATTATATATGGATTGGCTACAAATCAAAGTGAAGCACTGCAGTAAGGTCAACAAAATAGAACAAATTTGTATTGGGATTTTCTAGGTAGATTTCAAAAGTGTGCTTATAATTGGCAGTCCCTCTTGAAGTCACCTTGACTTCACAGTTTACCTGAATAAGGATGAGTAACTTTTGGCTCACACCCTTGTCTTATTGTCCACATGCCATTCATAACTGGTATGTTTTGTAATTGGATCTTCCTTTGAGTTTGCTATCTACTATCTGTTTGATGTTTTGAAAGTCATAAAATGGAGACACTATGGTGCCTAGGATTCCACACTAACTTTGTTCTTTCTGCCTCTCCTGTGATACAGTTTTGAAACTGTTCAAAGGGGAGGGGTGGGGCATAAATGACAATGTATCCAAGTTTTTCAAGCCTTCCCCCCTCGCTTAAAAAGGCCAAACAAAAGTGTTGAAAGCTGTAGCATACTGCTTAGCTATGCCATCGGTTAAAAACAACAACAACAACAAAAAAACACCAACAAAAAACTCCAGCTGGTACTGAGGTCTGCAGTTCTTATGTGGGGG
>JANZLQ010000044.1:8687978-8703841 GCA_026212715.1 Elanus axillaris | reverse complement strand
GGGGGAGGAAAGCCACTCAGAGCTGGAATCTTCCCATACCATGTAATCACATCAATATAAAGATATTCAGGGTAATATTTATTTCGGATATAATTCCCTTGACTTTTTAATCCAATTATACTGAGGATGAATTTGTCCCTCATGGTGTCTGCAAACACACACACACAAAAGCACTAACAGCAGTTGGAGAGGTCATGGCCCATTTGTGTATGGTAATGCCTCTGTGCCTGATGTGCACATATCATCTCTCTATCAGATGCTCTGTTGTCTGACTAAAATTAGAATTTAAACTTGCAGTTAGAAACTTTTGAATGCCAGACTCTTTTCCTGGATTTTTTTTTTTTTGGTAACACTTTGCTAGAGGATTGGTTCTCATTCCTTCTTTGTCTTATCTGTTTGTCTTTTCTTTCTGCCTTTCCACAGAGTTCCCTTTTATCCACCCTCTTAATTCCTCAGGCCTCATCTGACGTGCATGGTTTACCAACTCAAGAAATGCTGTTATCACAGACAAGTATTTTCAGCTTTTCTGATCTTGAAAATGTACCTCAGACTGCATGTGTCCCTGTCTACTCTGTGTATTTTTGAATTCTTTATAAAAATAATTTCACTAGTCACTAATGTTTAATAAAAATGACAACTTTATTATTCATTTTAAAATATCGCAGGTACTGAATGGGAATATATAAGGAAATAAACTACAGACATTGCTCTCAGTCAGCCTTTTGGGGAGAGGGGTGGAAGGGGACAGTTGTGTACTTATGTCCCTTCTTTCTTTGGAACACAGTACGAATTCTTAGCTATTCAAATTAAGGTCCTTCTCCCCCTTTCACCTCCTCCCCCAAAATTGAGGACTAGCTGAGGACTGTTGTTGCCATCTTGTCAGTAGCCATGGGGTATGCGTATAGCATTCAGCAGCTGGAGCCGAGTGCTGTCATCCCACTTCATCTTTAATAGTGAAGTTAATCTTGCAAAAATCTCTCCATTTCTGTGCCATGTGCTAAACAGCTTTTCATTTGGTTCAAGAAATGTGTGGTACTTGGAGGTTCAGGTGGGAAATACCTTCCTTCACCTAATAAAGGATAGCTCTGCTATAACATTGTGTTGTGACATGCCTTAATTCTGTCAGCAATTTTGTATTTGTGCCACTGTCTAACCAGGCTTGGTTAGACTAAAGTTGTAGAGACCTTTCTCTGCTAAAACCCTATGAACATTAAGTATGCAAGGGAGAGAATGCCTTACCGCTTTTAGGACACAAATATTCCCCTGCACATTGACAGCAAAATATGCTTGGCATGCAGTGGTTTTCAGTGCTCCCTGAAATAAAAGCACTTAAAAGACAGTTTGGCCATAAGACTACAGAGTTCAATCATTAACACAGTGAAATGGCAACATGAATGTTAGGTCCTGATTACCAAGATATCTGTGCTTCTGACCATTCTCATTCTTTCTAATCTTAAACCATTTTGCTCTTTTCAGTATATCACACTGTGTTCTCTTACAGTTCTTTATTCTTGTCAGTGTCTCATGTTCTGTTTTCTTGTGGACTTTAAATTGTAGAACCTGTTGTGCTAAGTGTATTTCAAAACAACAAGTGTATCACCTGTATTTTATGCATAGCTGATACACGTTTTCTTACTGTTACCTAATCAAAGTCCAGGTAGGATCAATTTATAGAGTATTCAGCTTCAGCTTGTCTTCCTGTCAGAGCTCATCAGCAGTACCCAGCATGGTCCTTGGCAAGTTGCTTCCTTTGATATAGTCAGATCACTTTTTAATTGCTCTTACCAGCTTATCTTGTAACTTCTAATTCTGAGAAAACACTATTTGCAATTGGTTTGCAGATCAAGAGAAAGAATCCTTCAAGCTAAGAACGTGCTCTGTTATCTTTCAAGGGTGTGTTTGATTGTCAATAGTTGGGAAATTGTATTGCCCTCATTCAGAGACTCCCTTTAACTCAAGCCTTACAGACATAGAAGAAACATTCCATCATCTCCCAAACAAAATAGGCTGTGGTTCTGATACTGTAATCAGTAAATCACTGTGGTTTGTTATGTTAGGGTAAGTGATTGGCAGCTGGTCCACAAAACGATGTCAGAGATGATTAACATAAGAGACTTGATTATTCTGTCAATGATAAGGACATATTGTGATCAGTAGAAAAATTTGCAAGGTGGTAAATGTTGCTTGTCCAAAAGTTTTGGGAACATAGACTTAGAATTTCCATTTTGACTCTGTCACTCTAAGAAATCCTTTTCCTTGGTCCTGTCACAGACAAGTCCATAAAATTAGATGCCAAGGTATAATAACATCTCTATCACTGTGTCATTCAGTCTGTGTTTAGCCATGACTTCTGCATATCTATCTATTGGCAACTCTAAAGGCAGAAGGTGAATGTAATTAAACTAGTCTTGATAATTTGCAAAACATTGTTCCTTTTAACTGTATTCCATAAGATAAGAATGGCTGGATCTTGCCTGTGAGCTCCTGCATTTGCTGTTTGTCATGATTATTGTCTGTGTTCTACTTGACAATTGAAGTCAATGGAAGTTTTGCCAAAGCATAATATGCAGAACTAGATTCTTGTTTATATTCAGAGAAGGTTGTTTTGTTAGCAGGAATCTGTGAAGAGTTTTGACAGGCAATTTTGGGACATTGAGCAGGGTTTCAGAGCATTTCAGTGAAATTTGGACTGTTGCATTATAGGGATGGGCATTACAAGGACCTAAGCAGGAAGGCTGTGTTGCTTCACAGAATGTTTTTAACCACATTGTGCGGTTCTCCAGAGCTGTGTGCAGCCTATGGAGTCTGACAGCAAGGCTGAGTTCAGGACTTTGTGAATTTGCCTGTCAGAAAGCTGGAATGGGGTTGTTCAGATTTTTGCAATTCTTCCATTGGTCAAGTGACTTCTAAAGCTGCAAATGCCCAATTTTTATGTTGAGGTTATCAGGAATGCTTGCGATTTTGTCATGTAGGAAAGTCCTGTCTCTTTCTGTCTGCTTAGTATCAACTCTTGGTGTGGAATCTACTGAGGCTGAATAGTATTTTCTACAAAGTATCTTGCAGGATCTGTAAGCCAGGAGTTTCAATGCTCTAATTAACGCATATAACATTGTATTTTCTAGGCAAATGCTCAGTGTCACCACACTTCTTTTTTGTTTGTTTTGTTACTGGCAAATTTAAATTCTAGAGAGTAAGTTGTGAAGTAAAGTAATATGCCCGCCTTAGGGAAGAAAACTTGAATGGTGGTGCTCAGTGGGTACTGCAAATTCTTAAATGGTAGTAGAATGCGTTAAAATAGTGCAGAATGTTTAAGCACTATGCTATTTCACTGGGGTAATAGCAGTAATGTCTGATCTTGAATTATGTATGAGCAGTATTAGTATCTTTTGTAACACAAATTATCTTATTTCTGGAGTTGTCCAACTGAAACTTTCCTCTCTCATCCCCCAGCAAATAATAAAAAGAAAAATGCAGGCCTTTAACAACTGCTTCACCATCCTTGTGAGTAAATACGTTGGTGTAACTATGCTGCATTTCTCTGTAGCTGTACTAATCTAATTCCCCATGTGGAGGCTTATCACAGAGTAAGGGCCAAGTCTGCAGTACCAAGGATATGCTGATGTAGCTGTATAGCACAGGTTTTTTTAACAGATGGAGTTCCTTCCCCACTACAGCTAAAACCACCATGCTGAATAGTACATGCTCTACTAGGAAAAGATAACTTTGCCAGCCTAAATTTATTTCTATTAATTGGAGTGATTGGTTATAAGTGTTGTTGTTTTTCTTCATGCTTCTAGTAGGCTTAGTTAGGCTGCAAAAACATTGAGAACTAATTTAAAAATGCTTTTTTCCCCAGCATAGTTTATACTAGTTTGAAAAATATAGAAATTAAACCACAGTAGAGATACTTCATTCTGAAAAGGAAGGACATATTAATGACTGCTTTTTTGCAAGATTATAGGATTCCTCTATGTAAGCTCAACCAAAGTAATGGAATAAAAAGAGAAGGAAAACTGTTAGAAAAACAAATGAACTATACCATGTCATTCTGCTTATTATGGGGGAAAGATTAAGAATGATTTACAACTGCAACACTGCTTCCAAGCAATCTGCCCTTCATACAAGGTTCATTCTTTGTGGTTTTGGGGTCTGCAGTGTAGATAATTAATGTTGGAGGACCACTGGCATGTAAGATTACTTTCACCCCCTTGTCATTAGTTACTATGTCGGTTAGATGTTATGTTTACTGAATGTTCCATCACCAGTTTTTGTACTTCAATCTAGTATATGACTGAGGGTGATCACTTTGTTCTGCATTGGCATCCATTTGAATGACAAAATTGTTCTGAAATGCAACTTGAATTTCATGATGTACCCTGTCAAGTGACACGTTTCTGTAGTAAACAGGGTATGGTGAATCATATAATGCGATGTAAGTGTCTGTGTCCCAAAAGAATTAAAAGAATTAAATCGTGCTATCTCTTAATGATAATGGAGAAGTTGCAGTTAGGATTCTGCATAAAAGCTAAAGCAGCCAAATATCTTAGCAGTACAGGGGAAAGAACAGAAGGAAGGAGAAAATGTCTTATCTTCTCTGAGGTGAAGAAAGATGTAAAAATCAATATTGTTTAAAATTCAATAATTGGAATATAATCAGTCATCACAAAGCATCCTCCATACCTTTGAGGAAGATGCATTTAGGAGCAACTTCCAATCTGATAAATTTTTGTTCTAACTTGATTGATACGATTATTCAGTTGCCTTGTGCTATCAGATTACTTTCACTGAGGATCTCTTGAAAAAAGGTATAGTTACAGGGTTTTTTTTAGGCTAGATGTCTAAACTACTGATGGCTCCAGAAGTAAAACTACCTACCTAAACTTCAGTGTTACTCTGAGTAACTTCTTTTTTCCCAAAGGGTTGCCCTTGTGCAAAAAATTAGGAAGTTCTTAAAGTCCTTGAAATGAGTCAAGACAGCAATCATTTGGCATTGACATCCTTAGCTGATGAAGTGTTGCAATCAAATCGTAGACAGGTCAAATTCTGCTCCTTTAGGATTTGCATACTAAGTTTTTCCAAACCTAAATCCAATCCATTACTTCTTTTTCAATAGAAATTTTGTTTTGATTTTTTAATAAAGAAACATTGATAGCTCACACACAATAGTAGCATCTTATCAAATGTTGAACAGAATGGAACTAATGAGAAAAAAATTGAACACTTATTTTTACAGTCTAAGCCTAGAGATTGCATAAATCTCGCTAACTGCATAATCATGAGTAGTACATTAAACTTCAATATTGTAGCATTTTTTTGTATTTTTAATAATCCATTTTTTTAATACATATTTTGTTTGCTTAGTTTTGAGTATAACATTCCTTGTTCTCTGCTCAGGCAAAATTCCCATTGATTTCTACAGGAGTGTGCTCAGCAAAGAACTGAACAAGTACACAGTAAAGCCCTTGGAATTTTGCCCAGTGTTTTTCACCTGGCAGTGTCCCTTTATGCATATTTCATAACCTGGCCTACCTTGTACTTGCAGGCATAGAACAGACTTTTGCAACTCTCATGTATGAAATATGAAAGTTTTAAATGCTTGTGTAAGCCACTCTGTTAAAACAAAGTAGTATTTTATAGTTAAAAACACTGATGTCTATTTTAATACATTGTAATTGGGGAAATTTGATACTATTTCTCTGATTTTTCATCATGAGTTCATATATATATATGTACAAATGGGTTTCTTAAATTTTTATCTGTGGTACAGTGCAATTTTTGTAATTGTAAGGGTTTTTTCCTCTGGCATAAATTTAATATAACGGGGATTAATGATATTCATTATGTTTTTTCCCTCAGAGTAAAACAAAATTGGCTGATTGTTGCAAGCTTGGGCCAGTGATAGACCAGATAAATACTGCTTCTGCATTCAGATTGGAGGCCAGGAATTATTTGTCACATCAGTAGAGAGACTGTAGTTACAACTGGGCTATAGTTTTGCTTTTTCTACACCAATCTCAATTTGATTGCAATTTCTGAAGTCACCCAGGGTGAGTCAGATCTGGTCAAGCCAAAATAAGCTCTTGAATCATTCCCAAATAATGGAAAAAATGAGTCCATTCAGAGAGCTAAGCAAGATTGTGTCTAAGCAAGTAGACACAATCATTACAGGCATAAAGCAACCACAAAGCTTTATATGGTTCAATGGGAGAGAAGGTCCACCCAGTGAGTCGAGGTTGAATATAACTGCATTTCGGGGCTCTTCTGTTAGCAGAGCTGGTGAATGGCCAGAAGAGAGGTACGAGACCTGTGAATGGGGAGGAAAAATGGACTGATACTTATGTTATGTGATTGTTTTTGGCTTAATGTAAAGCAATATGCCCAGAAGAGAATAGGTTTAAGCTGTGGCTTGGACTTGAACATTCTTTGAGGGGAGACTAGAATAATAAACAAGATGGAAATAGGCAGTGGACTTAAAACTCTGAAGGCAGGTGATGAGGCTGTGACACATCTTACACAGTAAGAACACAATTCCTTGCATTCATTAGTATTTTTGTTGCTAACTGTATCAGCCTGGGTATGCATGTTACAATTAATAACTGTGCTTTCTCAATAGTCCTGGGAAAATCTGTGCTGCTGTCATACACCATAGGGAATAGTTACCATTTTGCACAAACTGCTGTTAGCTGTGGCAAAACTTCTCATGCAGAGACCTAGAAAACAGGAGAAGTTGATAAAACACAGTAACACATGAAAAGTCATGTTTAAATATGGTTTATTTTTTATAGTAGTGCTTCCAGCTGTTCATGATCATAGGCAAAATACAGTGCATGTGCTGACTCAAGAATCAAGAAGAGTTACTATAATATAGATTTGGCTCTATGAGTGTGGTTACGAAATTTGGTGAAAACGCCTTATATAAAGGCAAAACCTCAATGATAATTTTAATTTACAGTCAGGTATGTACCAAGACAAAATCCTTTTATTTTTGCTCTTTTCTCCTTATTTGTAGCCTATTTCTGCTACCTCATTACTACACTGTTCTTTGCTAGTGCAGTAAATCTGGAGACCTAATGGTGCACAAGCCCCTTTGAGGACAGCACTGACTTTTAAAATATTCATTTCTATGCGGATCAGGGATATCCCAGTCTGGCTGTAATCAGAGAAAGAAGGAAGGAGACAAATAATCACTGAACATGACTGTTTAGGGAGCAATTTCTGTCAAAAAAAACCAATCAGTGGCAAAGGTGGATATGAGCTGGCCTTGTACCCCCAAGCACAAGTGAGAGTGATGTGGGCTTGTTTGATAGCCATAATAGTATAATTGCTTCTTTCTCTTCCTTCATCCTCTAGCCAGCTGCTTCTCCTTCACTATGCCGAAATGCCTGTTGTTTCTCTCTGCTAACTGCTGAGTAATGTAGGGCTAGTGAAAGGTGCCAGACTGACAGCTGTGGGATCTGCACTTCTTTGTTTATACCCAGAGTGCAGGTATATCATGAGCCCTGACAGTGCCCCTTGCTGTACTGGTGAGATACAGCCCTGACTTGCAGGGAGAAATCACAAAGCAGAGGATCCTTCATGGCAGTTCAGTTCTTGGTTATTTTTTTGTCAAAATGGTGCCAGCTGTGGTAGTGAATTGCATGTTCTGGAACAGCCGTACAACTCTGCTTCCAGCCAGTGATCCAGACAGAGATCAGTTCATAGCCTGAGTTATTCCAAATGGAATAGACCTTTGTGCTATGAAATCAGTTTGCAGCAAGTCTCCAGCCACTGGGAGTTGAACCGACTACCAAATTTATCTCACCCAGGCTTAATGAACAGTCATCAGCTAGTAATGATCCTACCAATCTTGATTTAAATATAAGTTATAGCAGAGGCTGGATTCCATATCTCTAGAGTAATTTCTTGTGCCATCCAAACCTCATCAAAGTGTCTTGGTGAAAATGATTTAAGCTAACATGTTGTACTGCATGTTGGCAAGCAGCTAAGGGAACCCGTGTATCAGTTACTATGGCTCAGTGGTAGTGTGTTAACTCACAGTAACTTCCTTGTGTGCTTCAGTCCTGTGTTTTATTCAGACAGATACATAACTCTAGGCTTTTTTTTTTTTTTTAAATATCAGGATAACAGCACTAGCAAGGGTGTGTCCAACAGTGCCACCTTCAGTGGGTAAGCTCTAGATTTTTATTTTTTTGTTGAGAGATATTTAAACACTTGTTATGATAGCGAAGAAAAAAACAAACAAACTAAAATTATATAAACTTGTATCTGATCCTGTGTGAAAAAATAACAGAGAGGCCACAGCAACTCCAGAGCTGGCTCAGCCAAGCAATGTCACATAAAGCTCTCTTTCTCTTTAATTTTTTATTTGGATCATGTCTGTATGTAGGTCACAATGACTTAAAAGAGAAGGCACTGACCAGACAAAAACAAACCTTTCAAAAAAACACCACTGTTTTAGGGGAAGGATTCTTTCTCAAACAGAAGACTGAAAATTAGTAGTGAAAGGATTTTGCTGTTCACTGCTATTTCAGTTAGTTGTGATTCTGGTTAACAGCAGCTGTGCAGAGGGGGACCTACAATGGTTGTGTTCTCAGCTTGCCTGTCTCCTGCTTGTAAACTTATCCAGTGTATAGCAGCAAGATGCTATGAAGCTAGTTCTAGCCATTTCTCTTTCTGACTTTTTGTGCTGTGATGACCTGATAAAAAACAATTCTAGCTTGATCATCCTTCCTCAGGAGTAAAGAGATGTGAAACGTCTCACTGCAGCTTCCCATACCAGTCCACGTTTCTGCTTTCCTTCAGTCCTTAATCACAGCATCTGGACAAAAAACGACTCCTCCTGCTTCCACCCTTGTGAACATCACTCAGTGGCCAATAGTCACCCTAGTGTTTCTGTGCTTCTCTGCAAGAATTACTCCTTTATGCAGGAACCTACATAGTCAACACATCTTTTCTGAGCAAACTATTTTCCAGCTTTGAGAACCCTGAAGCGGAGGGGGGGGAAGCAGATCTTCTATCTAGCCCTCTAGTCAGCCTTTGTGCAAGCACAAGAATAGCAGCATGTAACAATAATCTAATAAGCATTTCTTCTAGGAGAGGAAGCTGGAGGCAGTGATGCAGCTGTGAAGAGTTAGGGCACAGAAGGTCTAATGCCTCTGGCAAAAGAGCTCTTAGTGACACTTGGGTTACAAATAGTAATGCTGTGTGGCAACAGTGCAGATAAAAAAAAAAAACCAACCACAAACCCAAGATATAAACTGGGCCTTAGAGTACAAATCACTTGTAGAAAAGCTGTATAGAAATGCACATTGATGTTTTTGAAAACAAAAGTGGAAACCAATAGATTCCCCTTCGCTTTAAAATCCATATTATGCACTCAGAATTTGTATCACAGTCCATGCATGTGTGATTAGCAAAATTCAGTATTTTTTTTTTTATGCCAGTCCCTGGAAATAGCTATAACTTTTAAGTGCAGCAGTAGAGGTGTATTTTTATAGTGAATAATCTTTTCACAAAGATCAGGACTTTTGAGACAAATATGCTCTCAGAGGATGATGTTCCTCTGCAGAAAAACATTTTTTTATTTTGGATGAGAGTGGTCTTTTTGATACTTTTTTAAGATTTCCAGTTTGTTTTGTTTTAATTTCCTGCAATGTTTTTAAAAGACTGTATTGATGTCATCATCTTACCAAATTACTGTTATAAAGCCATTATTTAATTACTACATTTTCTGGTAAGCTAAGAGTTTTGGTAAACTAACTTTGTCAAAGTTCATTTGCATAGTAGCAAACAAAAAAACCCAAGGTGATTGACACTATTTTGAATCCTTAGTAAAGGAATTAACTTTATAAGTGGTTTAAAACATTTGAAAATTTTTTTCCAGGTTTGTGCCAAGTATAGCTTTTGAGAGATGGGGCAAAGAAGTGGAATCTATTTCAGGCTTGTATTTTCCTACCATGTTGCAGGTTTTATTTGTGGACAAAGGACATTTTTTATTTGGCTCAGGAGTCAAGGTGGAAATGGTTGATTTTATTGTTGTAGATTCATAATTTATATTGGAAGGGACCTCCAGTGGTCATCCAGTGCCATGCCCCACTCAAAACATGTCTAGTTAAAGGCATGATGCCTTAAAGTTTAGATGGTCAGGGCCATCTCTGCTTGAGTCTTGACCAGTGCCAAGGATGGAGATTCCACAACCTCTCTGGGCTAGCTGTTCCAATATTTCACCAGCCTCGTGGTTTAAAAAAAAAAAAAAAGCACTAATAGAATTTCTCATATTCCCAGTTGTGTCTGTTCTTCTTATCACCATGCCTCTGAGAAGTGTCTGACTCAGTTTTCTCTCTTCCAGTGAGGTAGAGAATGCAATAAGGTCTCCCTGTTGTGTCTTGATTTCTCCAAGCTGAAGAGACCTAGTTCTTTCAGCATCTCCTCCTCATCTATCCTACCCTTAAGCATTAGCATTTCCACAGGTGGCAAGAGGAAAGCTAGGCATAAAAATGTAAGCAAACCAGAGATTTAATCCTCTAAGTATAGCTTTAGTTGCTGTTAATTATGAAGTGTTTTATTGCCAATTCCAGTATCACTCGGTGGGAAATGTGCTCCTGTTTTGTGTTAGCTCTATTTTTTCCATATGTTAGCCTCCTTTCCCATCTTCTTTTCTCTGTTTCAGCATTTTTGTTTCTCCCCTGTCCCATCTTCCAAAATGAAAGTCATGAAATAGTTAATATCAGTGTGTAAAGCATCACAGACTTGCATGACCTAACATTCAAAGGAGTTGAATAGAGCAGGATAAATGATACTTTTCTTCAAACAATTGTCTCAGCCTCCCTGTTTTACAGGCTCCAGAATACAGCAGGATAGTGGTTTATATCCAGCATACCCTTGAAGACTGTCCCATAATCACAACAGAAATTCAACAATCATAAGAGAAGTTGAGACTTAATTTTCAGATGTGCTAAGCAGTAGTGGACCCACAGACATCACTCTAAGCAGTAGTGGACCCACAGACATCACTCTCTGACCTTTGAGAAGAATAGTTGCTCAATTCCTCTGGCCTTTGCAACGTATTATTTCTAAAGGATATTGACAGCTTCAAGAGAAAAGTGTACTAGAACTGTAAAGAATTAGTAATTAATAATCACAAAGGGCTGAAGAAATTTATTTTTCAATCCTCAGAGACAGAACTTGCAGTTCAAATCAATATCAGAATGTCCTCATTGCACTTCTCTCTGCATTAGCAAGTTGAGAGGGATTTTTGATAAAGCTGTCGTCCTTTTTTTGCATGCAGGAATCATTATCGTGGCTTATTCTGCATGAAGAATTCTGCATTCTACCATTCTGCATGAAGAATTCTGCATTCTACCAAGAAGCAAAATGAAAAAACCAAGCACAATTAAAGCAAAAGGCAGCCCACCTTGGACGAGGCAACATTGTGTTACAAGGCAGTCCTTAGCAACCTGGAGCCAAACAGAGCCCCTTTGTGTTAACAGAGAGTAAACTCAAGCAAAGATCACTGTGGCTTGTTTACAGGATCTCATCAGGTGCTGCTAGCAAAAAAAGAGCTTTGAAGGTGGGTGGAAGACTTGCTGTTAAACAGTGGTGTAGCATTTTCAATCAATGTATTTAGTAATCGGCCTATATCTCAAATTTTGTAAATACAACAAAAATCCCAGTATCATGCAGGAAGAGCTTAAGTATTTTGGTTTCTTTAGATCTCCTGTCTTTTAGGACACAAGCTGCAACTAGCCTTATTAAGGCACAGATTTTGGCACGTAAATCCATCTGTAGCACTCTTGAACGTTTATTCAGCTAAGAAGGAGAATTAAAGCTTTATCACTAGATGGCAGTATGGCTTATGACACAGATGCCTCTACCTAATTTTCAGAGTCTGCTCTGAAACACCATGCCTACTCTGGAGAAACATTCACAGAAATTCAGACTGGTTTTAGAACCACCTCAGCATGCTTACCAGGGGAATCACAAGGATAATCCTGGGCACTAGAATCCTGCATTAATGGTGGATGCAACTGGTTTTTAAGCTTTGTGCAAATTTTGTGAAAGCATTTTCTGTCTGATGAACCAGAATATTGGGAAGTTGGCTTGCTGTCCAGTCACTGAACTGAACATCTAAATTTTTAAGCATCCTGAGAATAAGTGATCTGTGTATGTTACCAAACTGGGCCATTAAAAAATGCAAGTTTAGGTTAAACATGAAGTTTTAAAAATAAACAATTGTCACTGTTTAGTTTTTTTGTTCCCTGCTGCTTTCCCATCGTTTCAGAGGGGAACAGCTGTTGTTTGGTACTATGAAGTAACTTCCAAGTGGAAGTTCAGATTTTGAAGTGTTTTCCAGATTTTACTTCTGATTCCAGAAGGAAGCTTTAAGAGAAATATGGCTTATTCCAGGGTTTAAGATAAAATCACAGCTGTTAACAACATAGCTTCATATTCCCAGCTTTACATCACTGTTGTTTGATTAATAACAGCAAATTTATTGCTGACCAACTCAAGAATAAATAGAACCATTGAATAGGGACACTACAGGCTAGATGTAATAAAAGCAGTTAACAGAGCAAGCAGATGAAAAGATCTGCTCGTTTTGGAGATGGTGAAGAAATGGCATGTGAGATATATATATCTTTGCTACAAAGGTGTATATATATTTCTCTTGTTAAATGTATCTAAGGAAATATAAACAAATGCAGATTGTTGTAAAATATGCAGTGAGATGTTACTCTGAATCATACACATTAAAGCATAGCTGAAGCCCAAAAAAGTACTTGCACGCAAAGAAAACTGGCTTTTCTTGCATTTAAAGAAAATAAATGCATTCTTCTCTGCTTCACACATTTTCAGACTCTTTCTGTTCTTGCACAAATAACCTGCATCGATATTTTCAGTGTGGCACATTATAAACACTGCAGTAGGTAAGAAAAATTCATGCAAATGTTGGTTTCCCATGTCTGCCTTTGAAATTCTTTAAGACAAAATCCTTGTTTACTTGGCTTACTGGTGTAGCAAATAGCTTATCACCATCACCAGACAGCTGTCTGTTCCATCTAACTCTTCCCTTCAGGTGAGGTCTAGGAGAAGAGAATAGAGGAAAAGCTTGACAGAGTGAAGGAGGTGGGAGGGAACTAGTAAACATGATTTTAAAATATAAGAAAAAGACAACTGCAAACCAGATGTGCCATCAAAAAAAAAAAAGTATCTAAATTTAATGTTCCCTTTAACACAGATTCAAGAACTGCAGCTGAAGGAATCCTTTGGAATAGCAGAATTTAACTGTGCATGGGGGGTTTATGTGCACAAATAAAGCAGCAGAGTTTACAAGTGCAGTAGATGAAGGTTAATACACTTCAGAAAAATTGGTGGAGATACAGGGCAATGTGTGGGACAAACCATCATACCTAAAATATGGACTATTGTTTTAACAGACAGCAGTGAATCAGGATTTCTGGCTATTAATCACATTTCATATGACCTGGAGCAAACTACATAATCTGTATTTAAAATACAGTACTTAATATTGCTTTAGTGATGGAGGGCTGGGGAGCAGCAGACTGGAAAGCAGGATGCATGATATAATATGCTGTGTTTATTCCATGCATACTGAACTCTGAGTAACCCTTGCAGTAGAAGGAGTTCTCCTGGCAGGCCAAGTAGGGAATTTGGCCTTTCTTTAGCTCTGTAGCTCTGTGTATTTGCTTCAGTAACCATTGGTGATCCAGACACAGAGATGCTGACAGAAGTAAAAATGCATGAAAATAAGAAAGTTGTGAAATTGCAGTATCTGAAGAATAAAAAATATTTTTTTAATGTCTTCCATGTTGGAAATAAGAAAATGTTTTTTTGGCATTTTCAGTAGAAACAGTCTGTTTCAAAATCAAAATATGTAGTTTAATTTATTGGAATCACCCAAGAAGTTTTTCTTTTGAGACATACAAAACACATAACTGTATTTCTAAATGGGAATTGTCTAATTGAAGCTTAAAGTTAATCTCTTGCTCAGCACCCATTGCTAGCCTGCATTTTTCATCATATGTATGATGGAGTAAATTGTGCAATATATTAAAGAAGATGCTCTGAGTATCCTAAACTAAAGGGACAAGGTGAACCTTATAGGAGCGCTACCAAGGTACAGTTATTAAAAGGCATTTGTATATAATGTATTAATGGATTTGAAAACAAACATTTCAGATGTTTTAAAAATGTGTTTGTTATAAAGCAAAGAAAAAAATAAATATTTGTGTTTTTCCCCCAGTACTACTAACTGTGACTAAAAAAATATAGTCTAGAGCAGTATGGTATGTAAAAATATTATTCCAACAAAAATATAAACTTTTTTTATATGTAAGCTATGTATAAGCTTGCATGTTTAACAGAGATAATATAATTCATCATCTACACTGTGAGTTAGAACTATTTTCTAAGGAGGCAGCTTAAGTTATACATTCAATAAAACTGGGTTGGCTATGGATATGGGAGCAAATTAGACTAGACATAGTACTGGGGTTATCTGAGACCCTTACTTGTCTCTCTGGATTGCTGTCACTCTCAGCACATTGGTTCCTTAAAGGAAAAAGAAGGAAAAGACAGAAATTCTTAATGTCTTTGTTCTTCCTTGAAACAGTACTTAACTAATGAGTTTTTCTTTAAACAGTGTAAGGCAGAAACAGAGAGACTGGAAAAATCGTATGTCCCTGTGCTTCAAAATGTGGTTTGTTTGGTTTTTTTTAAACAACTCCTTATCAATGTGAAGAAGTCTTTTGTATTAAATAAATATGACACAAAGTTCTACAAAATCTTGAACGCCTTCAATTCCTGTTACTCTCAATTAATACAACAAAATATATTGCCTTGCAAGACTAATTAGTAGTCTTTTATTAAGTAGATAATGTTTGTTGTTAAAAGTCCATTATTCCCTTCTTTATTATCCATAGGCTACACACCAGTAGCCTATGCTTAATAAGCCAATAATGTGAGTAAAATTGAGAAAGGCAACTAATTTGTTTATAATTTCCATTTTTTAAAGATCTTTTCATTTTCAGTGTCCCTTATATCTCTGTAGATTTTTAAAACCTCTCCCATATATCGGATAACACTTAAAAACTGATTTAAACATGATTTGTTTGGGAGGGAACAGAGCAGCTCTTAGAATTCCAACAGAAAAGCAAGTTAAAACATGGTGTTACATATTGTTCTTTACTGACTTCAGTAAACTTAGTTAAAGGCAAGTTCTGTGCAGAGTTTCTCTAAGAAAGCCTAAATCAACATCATGTACACTAAACCATCAGTTGCTTAGTTTCTTAGGCGGAGCAAAGCATTCTGTGATTATTACAGTGGAGTGAATGGTGCCTGCTAGAATGTAACTGTAGGGTGCTGCAGAAAGGGTGTGTGAGAAGTAGGAATAACTGTAAAATATGCAAGTCAGTTCAGTGCAAATGAAAATGCAAGCTCTAGGACTGGTTTCAGCAAGCTGTCCATCATAAGAGGCTTGCTACCACCAGAGTCCATGCACAACTCCAGTTTATGCTGTAGAAGCAGAATAAATTCCCGAAACAATGAGTCTTGCCTCCATCCCACGTTCATCCTGCTGGCTTCTAAGCCTGATTTCAATAAACTACCCTACAAATTTTGTAGGTAGCTATAGCTGTAGAGAGGAGGCTTCCAGAGCATGATACCTTCCAAATACATTGTGGCTAAGAAAGAATGTGACTTTTTTTTTTTCTTGGTGGTGGTGCTGGTGTGTGGTGGTGGCATCCAGTTGCATTCATTTACCTTCCCTGCTATCGGTTCCCACTAATTTTAAATGCAGGCACAGTGCACATTCATTTTATATTGGTATGTAGCTTGGGGGGGGG
>JANZLQ010000044.1:8670885-8687973 GCA_026212715.1 Elanus axillaris | reverse complement strand
TGATGACTGAAGATTGCTTAGAAGACCACAGCCATGTGACAGAAGTCTCCAAATTAGACTAGGTTACCATGAAGATAAGCTCCCATTTGGAGCCATGTTGTCCTGATGTGTTAGCAAGTACAATCATGCTGATACTATCAAGTAAATAAAAACTTTACAACATATCACATGAACTATGTAGATAAAGGGGAGATTACTATTGATTCCTATCTTTAGGGTTGTCGGTTACTAACTTTATTAGAACTACAGTTACATTCTGTTAGGGACTTCTACTATAAATACATGCAACAAAGAAATATATAGAGGTAGCATGTTTAACTGTGTCTGCTTTTACCAGAACACTCTGCAGATAACATCGAATTGTATCTTTCATTTTAGCACTCTTTAAAAATTGTCTGTATTAGACTAAAACCACTGAGGTTCAAAATGTTCCATAGTGGCTCTTAATGCAAAGATGTTTTTTCAAGGAAATCTTAACAGTCTTGTGTGACCCAAATTAATAGTAAGCCAAAATTAGTTTTACTGTGCATTTTCAGATTATATGAGTCAAAACTGACACAACAAAAATCTTCCAAATCTTCTGTTGTAGTCATTGCTAAAACTCTAAAATCAAGACAGCTTCCTATTTCTGCTATCAGTCCCTATTACCATTGAATTGGATGCAATTGGTAACATTTAGTATAAGATAACTAATTAGAGGGAAGAATCCTGAAGAAAGTAAAGAAAAGTTAGATTCACAAGAAACTGCTGGTATCAATCTTGCTGTAAAACCAAAGCATTTTAGTATGTCTGTTAATGATCTTAGTTTAAAATGTGGGGAGTATACCAATGAAACTTGTTGTTGAGCTGGAAAATGTTATAGGTCCCAGTCACCTCTGTTCCAAAAAAGTTATCTGAAATTGGATTAAGTGAAGAGGAATACTTGGATGATAAGAGGAAGAAAAAAAATCTTATTTCAGAAGTGTTTAACAGAATTTGGCATAGCTTAGGCCGATTTATTTACCCTAGTGAAAAAGAGGATGTAACTGCTCTCTAAAGGACTTTGGGGTAAACTCAGAGAAGGAAGCTCTACTTAAGGGGCAATGCTGGCACAAATACAAACAGGCTTAGAATAACCATGCATTAATTTAAACTAGAAATTAAAAGAAGATTTTTACATACCAGGGAGTAAACTGCCTGCTATGGCAACAAAAACAAGAAATTGTATAGAGTGCTATCAATTCTAGAAGAGACTGAAATGGTAACAGAGATGTTCCTTCCAGTTCTTTGTTTTGGTGCTTTGTAGTCCAGGAGTGCTGATTTGATTTACTTGGGTGTTGGACTCTGAAGAGACACAGGAAATAATGAGTTCAGAGAATTTGTTCTGAGCCTTCAGCTTGCAGAAAATTTGTTCAGTGAACCTGAACTATGCACATCACTAGCTCAATTAGCATAAGCGTATTTCTGCTTTTCCTCTCCAGAGCCTTGTTTACAATTATCAGTTTGGACTTCTTTATTCTTTTAATGTAGATCATAAAGTATAGCTCAGATCATGATTACAGTGAGCATTTTTCAGTGGCATGGCCACCTTCTGTGGATGGATATTCTACCAGCTGCTTGTTCCCTTCTCCATGCCAATATTTGCATTATGCCAGTACAGTTGTTTGTGTGATCATGTAAAGAACTGGATCAGAGCACTGATCCAGCTGAAAAATACCTTTTTATTTTATCTTTGGTATTTTTAATTCAAATCAGGCCCTTGCTCTGGTTGCTACACTACTGTGTAAATGGTTGTGCCAGCACAAAGTAGGAGGTGGCTCAAGGACAGCTAGGAATCACTTGAACAATTTAAGCAGCACTGTCATATCCTTAGGCTGCTCTAATCACTCTCTGGTTTGCAGTCACCACTAGGCCAATGGAAGCGCTATATGTTGTTGGTGATGATGGTGCCATTCATCTTCCTCTCCTCTCTTGTACCTCCTGTTGTACTGGCAGGGCCTGACCATGCAATTAAGACAGTTCAGAGAACCAAATCAGCTGAAAACTGATGAAACCACCCAAAAACTAAATACTTCTTTTTTCTTATTTTTTTCCTTAGGTTTAGTTTTCAGCAGTTTTAGTTGCCCAAGCCAGATCTCAGCAATTCCACTGATGTAGCACTCAGATGTGGAACGCCAGTTGGGGCAGCAGAACCAAGCACTTCTTCCAGAAGCTATGCCAGCTTGTACAGCTTGAAATGAATCACTCAGTTATCTCGCTCTTTGGAAACTACCTTTCTGGAGATTCAAACAAACTAAAGGTTTTCCTGATAAGAGTGTTTGGGCAGGAAATAATCAAATTTCCTTTTAGGGAGTCCCAAAATCACTGGATTTTTGGAAGATCTGTGACTTCCTCCCCTGCAAATGTTTCTATCTCCAAGTTTCTGGTAGGATCCTTTCTTTCCTGTTTCTGTTAGGCAGAACCTACCCATCAGAATGTCACATCTGGGGGCAAGGACAGTGTACTCTGTCACCTCTAGAAGTCCTGTAGAGCTGGCTGGTGCATTTCTGTTAAATATTTGGACTCTGTACAAGCATTAGCTTTTCAATAATTCAGCCGCATCTTGTTGGTAATTACTTTCTACTGCTTATGGGTTTAGAATAGTAACACCTAGTACTATTCTAAATGGGTACTTAATAAGGCAACATTATAATAGGACTCCCATGGAATTACACATTACATTAACACCAAATGAGTTCATTCTGAATTCATTATGAATGATTCCTCTGAATACTAAAGGAATTAATAATCACTAGGCATTTACTATAGAAGGTTGCTGAATAATTGCCAGATATAGCTGTTTTGAGAATTTACAAGCTTTCCTGATCAAGTTTCATTCTGAAAGAATCATTAAGTGTAACTTGCTTTTCACTGGAGAGTTCCTACTTTTATTTTGCATCTGTACTCTGCAACTGCATTCCAGTTCTAAAAGCACTTCAAAGATAGTCACTCAGCCTAGTTCATTCACTAATGGAATTACTTTCCTTATCTCCATTTTGTCTTTGAGTGTATCTCAGTTGGCTTTATACAACACATCTGAAAGGTTAATAAACTTTAAAGCATGCTGGGAGACATTCAAGGGCAGGGTGACTCCAACATGACAAAAAGAATGCAAAAGCGTTATATTTATGACTTTGTGGCAAGTAAATTCTGAAGGTAAAGATATCCATGGCCTTTGATTTCGTTCCTGAAAGTTCACTCTGTTCCTACCAGCATTTGAAGACTCAGTTGTTTTGCATATCAGAGGTAGCTGACTTGGGAGAAAGAGGGAATTAACTGCTCGCTTTAGATGAACTTTTCCTTTGAGTATAAGCTTTCACTAGAGTTTTACTTCTTGAACTTTTATTCATGCTGTTTACAACACCACATAGTTGCAACTGACTTCATCCTGATAAATTCAAATACAGTGTTGAGCTTTTCTGCGTAACTTCTCATTGTAACTAGTAGTTTGATTCCTGCCCATAGTCCTGACAATATATATTCAAATATGAGATTTACTATCTGTTGTTGTTTGTCATCAAAAATCAATGACTCATGTTTCAAAGTTCGGAAAGCACAACTGTGTGTGTATGTATATTCTGGGGTTGTTTGGGGTTTTTTTCCCACTCAGTGAAACAAATTCAGTGTAAAAAAACAGTGTACCTTAGACCTCATAGAATAAGGTTATGCCATTTTCTTGCATTCTGTGTGCAAACAGTGCTGCTCCATCTAAGCATGCACACCCTTATTTGTGTTTCTCTGTGACAGCTGAATCCAGTCAGTGGGTTTCACAAAAGCCAGTCTGCCACAAATAGCCTTTGCACATAAAGTTATATTCATTAAATTGTGTTAAAGTGTTAGTTCAACTGTCGATGATTACCACTGAATTCAGGGGAGCCAGCATTTGGCTTCTGCTATGTAATGTTTAACTAAATCTGTATGAAGTAGTCCTGTGTCTTGCTGATTGCCAAGAGAGCAATACAAATGTGTTTAAGCAGAGGCAAATACTGTATGATGTGTCAGTGATGCCATAAAGCAATGCTTAGGAAATCATCTTCATTTAGAACTATGTCCCAAAATGAAATATATGAAGATAATTGCTTGTATAAATACTAATATATTTTTATATACTATGTAAAGATAAATTATACATTTAACATGACTCTTATCGAGATGATTATAACCAGCTTAGGGGGGATTTTTTTTTTTTTACAATTAGAGAATGTAGGGAACGGCAATTTGTCTTGGAGATTCAGCTGTGGCACGGGGCTAGTTGCAAACACTGGCGTGCTCTAACTGAAGTCAGGGGTTTACATTGGTGAGGTGGGGAGTCGGTGTAGGACATGCTGCCTGGCATACAGGCCCTGACAGTTGGCCACCAGATGGCAGACAGTCTCCTATAGAATAATGATATTTTCTTTGACCTACATAAAGAACAGCTGCATCTTTCTCCATTGAAAATGACAAATAGTGCCAGGTACACTGAAGATAATGGCCACTTTCAGAAAGCTGTTTTCAGCTTCTACACCTGAAGCTTTTTATTCTTTAGCATTTCTCTGTTCCGATTCTCACCTTGTGCTGGGGAAATATCTTTTATTTTTCCACTGACCTTGGTTATAGCTGTTAATTCAGTTGGGTTTGAACTGATTTCTGTTAAGCAGAAGTATAACATAACCAAGGGTTTTTGCAGCAGGGTGCAGGCTCTACATTGTAGTAGTTGGAATGGATTAAATACATGTAATGTATTTAAAATACATGTGTACACTAGACGTAGATAACTTTGGTTTAATTGATTCTTTTTTTAACTGGATAATTCTGGACTTCTCTGCATCATTTAATTCAATGACCAGCCCACCAAGGATGAAGCACTGCTGTAGAGGCATGCAAAAGCAACATCACATGCTCACAGCTCTGAAGAGGGAGAAAAATCACAAATATTGTAAATGCAAAGTATAAGGTCATTAAATGGATATTGGTTTTAGCTGAAACTGAAGAGATAGGGACTTGAATGACTAACCTTAGCAATTGTGCAAGTGACTTAACTTCACTAAAGTCAGAGGGCCTCCATTCCTTTATTCTTGGAGTAGACATTGTCCTGACTCAGTATTTGGAAGACTTAATTGAATTCTTCATTCTCCGATACACTATCAAATTTAATTACCTTTTATAACAAAAAAGGCAGGAATGAAAATAAGCATTTATTTCAGAATAGGTGAGCAGAAACATGGATGCAAATTCACAATGCACGTTAAAAAATCCTCTGCACAGACAGGTACAGATGATGGCACATTTACTCAAAACTTGTTCTAAACTGATCTGGATCCTGAGCAGCCAGGCAGAGCAAGCAGATTTATTAACACTGTGTAGCTTTACCTTTATTGTTCAGATGGATGTTTGTAACCTGCTCTGAAACTCTCATGTACAGCATAGCATACAACTCCTTTGAGGTGAATAAACTCATACTTAGTGTGTGTCAAGAGTGACACACCCAGTCAAATACACACTAGCTCTATGCCCACCACATTCCCACTGCAGGCAAGCTCTAAGTATTGTATAGTTGTGTAGATGTCAGCATTTTTATATCATATCACAAGAAAGCTATCAATATAATTTGATCTTTAGAGAGAGAGAGAGAACATAAAAACTCAAGTACTGTTCATAAAATCTGATTATCTTTTTCCTGTTTCACAGAACTGTGGTATTTTTCTTATCCAGCTTGATCTATCTTCCAAGGTCCATGTGGTGTTACTACACCAGTGGTATTGTCCTCCAATAAATTTTATGTAAACAGAAGAGTTTATGGCTTGAGTTCGTTTACCTTCTTCACAGGGTTGTGGCATGTCTCTGTGGAACACCGAGAGCCTAGTGCAAGACAGAGGCCTTCAGTGCTCAGCTAACCTGAGGACAGTTTCACCAGTCACCCACTCTCCAAAAGCACAGCTGGGGCTGGGCACTGGTTATCTTTCAGTATACACAAAGCTACATGGAGACAGCAAGAATCTTAACTAGGGACTTGCTCAGCCAGTTGTGCTAAGCAACTCTAAAGATTCTCACAGCCCATCAGTGGAGCAAGTGTAAAATTCCCTGGGTGACTGAAAGTAAATGGTTGCTCAGAGCTCTCATTATTTGCTTCTAGCGGCTGGTTTATTATAAGAAAGTTTAAATTAATGTGCTGTCCTCTGGACACTGGGTTAATGCCTGGATTTAGGATTTCTCACTGGCTGCATCATCCATTCACTGTATCATAAGCTCTGATAGGTCACTTTTTTCTCAGTGTTTAAGCTTTCTCATCTATGAAATAGGCTTGATGATACTTTCCTCTAAATGGCATTTTCAAAGCTGTGTGTGACTGAAATTACTAGGGGGTTTGCCTCTATTAATAGTATAGAGTTTACACTGTTGTATCTTAACTGGTATCTACTCAGCTGTACCAGAGCAATAAGAACTGAGGCTTCTGTGTATGTGCAACCACTTAACTGTTTTCCATGCTAATGCTGTTTTTCTTTATATAGATAGGGCCTAAGCATTTGGGTCCAGCTGATAAAGAAAGTTTCCTTTTCAGTTGTCTGCTCCTGCACAATTGGTCACTGAGTTCAGCAATCTTGGGATTAAGCTGAAGGAGCTTTAATTAAAAAAATAAGTGTCAAATACGGTTGCAGGACAGTCACAATCATTTTACAGACACTTTTAAATCAAAAGTGCAAAGGCAACACTGGTGGTGAAACAAGTTTCTCTGTTCCTTTTCTGAATCTTATGTATTTGTAATTGATACAGAAACCCTCAGTGTCATACTTTTCTCCCACACTCCTGTGTTTTGAATACTAATCACAGGGGACAGAAAATGTTCACAGAGGGAAGGTATATGGCTTTCTTCTATTTCAACTATGGAGACATACTTTTAATTGCATGCAGACAGCAGATGGTATGGCTTTTGTGGCATCATGAACCCCAGCACAATATAGTCAGCCACTGCACAGCATGGTACAATTTAAAGCAGAGTAAATATGGGGAGAGTGAAGGGTTACGGGTGGGAAGGCAGTAATTCCTAGGACATTTGTCCCATTTTTATTTTACAAATTGACCATGATTTTGTTATGCTTCACTCTTGTTCACTTTCTGCATCTGCTCTAGAAAACCGCTTTCCTGCCAGAAACATACACCCAAACAAATAGTTTTAAAAGGATTGTTGTCAACTTCAGAAATCACATCTCCATTTTGAAGTTTTATGTTTTCTTTCACAAGAAGATGTAAGATTTTGAAGTTACTTTCTCTCAGGCTTCAGAAGGGGAAATAGGCAAAAAAAACCAACCCCAGAAATAATATACATTCCCAACTAATAAACATGAGGCAAGCTCTTTTCCAGTCCACAGGTATAAACTGTCACAAAACTGGTTTGGAATTTTCTAAAGCTTTTTCTGGTCAGAAAATTCTTTTCCATTAGAAGTCCCCTTCTCACTTGATTCAGGCTTTTCACCCATCAGTCAGTGTGTTATTCTGGAATCCCTCTCATTTTTCCCCTGTAAGGAAAAGTTTTGAAGCTGCAAAAATTTTCCTAAGACAGGAAGTACTTACCTATTAAAACCTCATGTGCCCTGTGTATTTTGTAATTGGTTTAAAAGCTGTATAACTTATGGACAGCAGAGCCTTTGCATAAAAGAAAACAGCTTAGTAAGTAAAATAAAAAATTAATGAAAATTAGAGAGGATTTTTTGCATTGAGTTGCAACATACCCTGACAAGTAATATGCCATTAAATTTATATGTATATATAGCAAATACATTTGAGTTTAATAAAACCTTAACCCGCCCCCTCCCAAGAGATACTAATTTAAGAGGTTATTGTATACAGTGGTATGCTGTGACAAAATAGTTGGGTACAGGCAGTCCTATTTCTAGCTTCTTTTGAATTTAATGCTGGTATGATGTAATCTACATCCAGTCCCAAATCTGTGAGGCTACATCAAGACATGGCCAGTATGTGACCATAGAAGAGAAGACCCATAGGAGGTAGGATTCACTAAGAGGCACCATTCTGTCTCAACTCAATAGAACAGCTTGCAAACTACATTACACTCTCCAATATGCAGCACAGGCTGAAGGAGTATACCACTAGCTGTGGTAACAACAAAGTAACTGGTAATAAAACCATTTGTTAGTTGTAGCAGTTCTTTGAACTTGTATAGTTTTACAGTAATGATATACCATGATTTATGATATTTAATATTCTACTGAAATTTCATCCCATTACTGAAGTTTGTCTTGTTCTCTGACAGAGTGAAGTATGGCTAAGTCTATTAATTAGACATATAGAAATGGTTATATAGAATACATTAATTTGAAAATATACCAAGGAGAACAGTGGTGAAGTTTAGTGGACCTTTGTTTTCCATGTTTTTAATCACCCAGCCTATGTTCCTGTTCTTCTGATCAGTTTCTTGACTCTGAATAGACATGTTCTTGCATTAGGATGTGGAATCAAATTAATTGCATTTAAGAAATGGAACCTACTTTGCACATAGCAGAACTTGTTGAACACTGTTATATATTTCTCCAGACTTTTATAAAACCAAGGAAAAACAGATTTTCTGTTCTTTCCCAAATTTATTACTTTAATAAAATAAAATAAAATTCCTATCTATGACACCATTTTCACATAAATCCTAGGGATGTTTTTGTTCAGACTAAAAATTGTTGGTCTGTATCTTTAGCCAGTGGAGGTATGCCAATACACAGCAGCTGGGAATTTCCTACCCTGCTATCTGTGTGTGGCAGTGGATTCATTAGGCATAGGACATCTGAATGCATTCTAAATTACCCAGCAGACTCCCTGACTTTTAACATACTATTATCTTACATAAATCAGAGCTCTGCTTTTTCAGAATAAGTATATTTTTTGTACTTTGTAGGAATACTTGCTAAGCAATACAAAGCACTATTTGTCTCTTGATATTAAATAAGGTATGGGAACATGGTGCCACAGACTAATCTAATGTACTTTATATCCAAGTAGTATAAATATTTTGTAATTCTTTCTTCTGTGTGGAGATAAGGTAAGACATGTGCAGCTGCAGTAATTTACCCAGAATCTTGTCACTGCCCATATCGTACCAGAATTACTTCGGAATCTGTGTAGCTTATTTCTTATTTTCATATTTTAACTAATACAGGGTATGCTTCCAAATAGAGCAAGGCTGTGATCTCAGGACACTGCTTTGAAGCTGTTTTCTCCCTGTTTCATTAGAACATATTTTACCATTATTCCATCCTAAATGCAAAATCAGTGGAATCTTGAAAGTATATAATTTTGTTTAAATATGCACTAAAATGAAAACTGAGCTTTTGTCCTTGATTTCTGCTGATCTCCAGATAATTGTCAAGAATGTTTAACCTTGAATTATAACCTTGATTTTCATACAGGTCAATGGCATCCATGCTAGTGACTCACATAGATCATAAAAGTATATTTCCAAGGGGTGTGGGCTGAACAGCTTGGGCTGGTTTATAAAAAAGAGGGCCTCAGGCCATCTGCACTTGCCCATTCTTCTTTGTTCCAGCTGCTATTCTGCTCCACCAGCCACATCACCAGGGCAACATGGCATTTACAGGCAAATACGAATTCGAAGGCGATGAGAACTATGATGACTTTGTGAGGAAGATTGGTAAGTATGTCTTGGGGGTGTAAGTCTTAAAGGTAATAAATTAATTAAAAATACTTCTTTAAAAAAAGGTTTTTTACTGAAATGTGCTGAGATCAACAGGGGCTGAGACTGGTAGCAATGCTCTGCACTTCAGCAAGGAGATTCAGTTTTCATTCTTGCAAGCACTTTCAGCCACAGGAAATAGTCCTATTCTACAGAAGTAGTATTCCTTTCCAGTGGCAGCAGAATGAAGGGTCAAGATGTTTGCAGTATGGTGATTATGAAGGTCACTTTTTCTGTCCTTAGTATTCATTGGTGGGAGTATACAATTAGTATGAAAATACTTGTCAAAAATCTTACACAGGACCAGGTTTCTCTGAATGCTTTCAGAAGACTGTGCAAACCTGTTTCAGAGATTACCTGGTCAAAGCTTTTAGAGACACTATGATCATAAGTTAAGTGCTTGTGTTAATTTATTTCAAAAGCAATAGCAAATAGTAAATAGGTATATACACCTATATAGCAAAGGCAGAAGTTCCTACACCTTAAATTCCATGCATCTGTATGTGTAGATTAAGTAGAAGGGAACATTTATATGTATTTTGTATCATACATTTATTCAGTGTATTGTTTCTCAGGGACAAGAATGCAAGACCAAAACTTAGTATTTTAGCAAATGCACTGATGTACCTGTATCTTCCTTTATACCAGTAATTTAAACTCAGAGCTTTGATACTGCTGTGGAAAAAAAAAAACCCAACAACAAATCAGATGCTCAGACATCAATGTCTGAGAACAAACATACCATTAGCATGCTTCAACTCAAATACAGCTGGCAGGCTATGAGATTTGATAAACTCTATGTTTCTATTAAGGTCTCCCCAGTGACAAGATTGAAATGGGAAGGAATTGCAAAATAGTCACTGAGGTAGTGCAGAATGGGAATGACTTCACCTGGACGCAGCATTTCCCAGGAGGCCGCACCACAACCAACACATTCACAATTGGCAAGGAAGCAGACATGGAGACAATGGGTGGTAAAAAGTTCAAGGTAAATTAATTTAGCTCTTGAGTTCTACACTGTCTCAGCTGTTTTTTCAATTTAGGGTGAAAATCAAATCTGTCTTAGGGACATCTTTCTTAAATTTTTTCATCTGTCATAGCTTAGAAACATAATTTTTCTCCAATTTCTTGATGCCCCTAGCAAAATATCTGATTTTAAAGAGCACTAGAGCTTCAGAACTGTATGTACCAATAAAGAACAAGGGTAAAGTGACAAGCATCTACTGGTGTCGCAGCTCAAGCAAACATAAAGCTCATTAAAACTCTAAAGAGCTGGTTGGTAGCTGTGTCATTGTCCAGCACCATACAGCAACTGCAGCACACTCTGAGGGGAGTGCTACGGTCCCTATTTCTGCCCATGCCTGTTGGCAGTGCTCACCTTTTGAAGTCACCTGGGCCTGGGTCTTAAACAAAAGGCTGTGTAAAGTGATGGGGGGATGTGAAACTCTGTATCCTCCTTCCTGTTGGAAGTACAGAGCAACTTCCAAATCAAGCAAGCCCTAGTGAGATGGAAGATTACACAATACTGATCTGTTCCTCTCATGGACAAAATATGGATACAAAACCTGCTGTAAAATGGTTGCTTTACTTACCTTATTCATTTCTCATGTATTTAAAGGGTAAGACAGTTTGGGACAGCTAAACGTTGCATTTGTGAGGTGTCCAGAACCCTACAATAGATTACTGGATGAGTGGTTTATACGTAGAGACAGGAAAACCAGCAACTGCATCCGGAAGCTGTGACAAACTGAGAATAGCAATAGCATCGCATGATTTCCAAAATGCTTTTTTAGTCACACCTTTCTGATTATGAGAGGAAAAAAAACTTGTCTTTGAGAAATCATTGCAAAACCTAACAGACAGAGTAAGACACAATTCTACTTGATCAATTTATTGCAAACGTAACCATTTTGAAATATTACAAATTCCATTCTCTTCTCTTTGGCCCTGGGCACTTCAGCAATGCAAAGCCTATTAAGGAGCCAAAGATGGAGGCAAGGTAAATGAGTCTCGGCAGAGAAACCACTGCCTTTTAGAATAGTGTCACTAAACAATATATAAACTAATAAGATGGTTTCCTTGTATCTGGTAAAAACTGTCCACTTATCTCTTCATTTTGTAAATTATTTTTTTCTCCTTTAAAAATGACTGGCTCATCTGCTTTATTACTAAAAGCATAGGCAAGACTGACTAGTTATACAGACAAGACTTATTTTGTGATGGAACTACATATCTAGTTTTGGTGGTCAGCTGAGCTGCTGTAGTAGTTGTGATCTTCATAGTAGCATCCTGACATACTTCTTCCATACAGAAGCAGCTTTTACAGCAGTTGGCACATATTAGAGTATAAAGGTGTGACTGCAGACTCTGCAGTCACGTTCACCTATACTTAAAATGAGGAAGGTGAATTCTAGTGTAGTTAGAGGTATGAAACCCAGATCTTGGGTAAAGATTCACATCAGTTGTCCACAGTGAATTTTGTGCTGCTTGCAGGCAGGTTATTAGTATCTGATAATGCTACTTCAAAATTAACTGATACAATCATGCCTTTTACTTCACTGTCAAAACAAGAGAACCAAATAAAACATTAAGGACTAAATGAGAACCATACTCTGTAGTCAGGTCATTTTTAGAGCTATGAATGAATATTGTGTAAATACAGAACTTGCAGATATTGTTAGATGAACATTTTTCTATTTAAATTGTGAATATCTAAGAACTAAAGTACAAGGATTTTAGTCTTGTCCATGAAGCTGCATGTGTAATACACATCTACTACTTTTAAAAAAGTAAAAACTTTAAGCATCAGGTGTACAGATGTTTACAGCATATCTGAGAATATAAATGCCAGTAGCCCCAGAGAACATTAAACCTTTCTCTATTACAGGCAACTGTTAAAATGGAAGATGGAAAAATAGTAGCCGATTTTCCCAACTATCATCATACTGCAGAGATTTGTGGAGGAAAGCTAGTGGAGGTGAGTTCTCAAATATCCAGATTAGTTTATAAAAACCAACCAACCAAAAAAAAACCCCAAAACCTCAAGAGCAAAATTGAGGTTAGAAAAAATCTTTAGATAAAGTAAAGCAAAACTATTCAATAACTTTCTTCTTCACTCCAAATAATCTTCTATAATTTTGTGCAGGTTTAATCCAAAAATTGAATGAACAAACTTTTCATCATGTATTTTTGATAAACTCGAAATGCAGATCTTGCATCTTAGGCACAGACACACAGTTTTATAGCTGTAAGATTGGAATGTCGAGATTGAAATATTCCCAAGCTGCTATGTCTTCAACTGTATTCAATGTGCCTATGCCTCAAGAATAGAAAAAATATATATATACCTAACTCTTCACCTACTACTCACAATGTTTCTACAAAGTTAACAACTTTGTTTCATTCTTAGAAAACTATCAAGCTGTAACTTCTTACAGAACTCTATTTCCTTAGTGGTACCAAAGGAAAAAAAACAAAACACAAAAGAGGTTGGATTTCAAGTAGTATCCTAATTTATCAACAAAATGGCAACATACCTTTGGAAGATTACTGATACTACAGTACTTGTAGTAAAACTTACAAAATGGATAGGATGGTCAAACACCATGATTTCTGATTCTCAAGAGTTGTCCTGAATTGACTTACGTCTGTTCCAGTTATGTATGACCTTGTCTTCAACAGAGACTAACCAGAAATAAGTTACTCCGTGAATCAAGAAAGGACACTCACCCTCCTAAAAGTAACAGTGTTGATCTTTTATTGATTTTGGAGAACAATTACCTCACTTGTCTAAAACCCTGATAACTTGGAGTTGGTTAAGCCACATCTAACACAGGATACATTTCAGTTATCCCTAAACCGCTGTTTTGAAGTTATGCTTTTTGTCTAAGAGTATTTTTGCAGTCTATTTCAGACTTGACAAGGTCATTCAGCTTATTTTCTAGATATATCTTCTACCAAGGGGTAAATGTTGCTTCAGTAAAGGACAGGTTCTGTAAGCCAGTCAGGAGGTCTTTTCATTTGTGACACTGAAGCTCTAATTACACTGTTTAACCAAAGTTTTGGTTTGTTCTTTATTCCAGACTTCTACTGCTTCTGGTGTAGTCTACAAAAGGACCAGCAAAAGGATTGCTTAAGGCAGTAAAGCCTGTTTCTTCCAGTGCACTGAAAAACAATCAAATAAATAAATAAATAAATCAAATAAACAAATAAATAAAATACAGCGCTGATTGTTTTTCCCTTTTTCTTTGTATTACAAACATGAAGAATTGTTTTTCAGAGTAATGTTATCCTCAACATTAATGCTTACCCCATTCCTAAAGATCTGACGAATACTCAGAAAATCAGAAGATGCAAGAAAGCATTTAATGATGCTGTCCAGTCTAACTATTTCAGGATATGCTACATACTTAGCATATTCAAATGTTGGCTACCACCTATTTAATAGAAGCTCTATTCCCCTTTTGTCTACAGAATAGGACAATACTCTTCCCAAAGCATACATCAAAATGCAAGATGATAAAAGTCTTTGCCCTGTCGCTGGTTGGAGGGCAGAAATTTAGGAGCTTGAAAACAAGAGAAAGTCAGTTTATCACTCATTAAAAGATATGCTTTCATACTGCTATCATGGTTTTCTCATTCCGATCATTATCTCCTCCTGACCCAAATTTCTAAGAAGACATGTAAGGTTTTTACAAACAAACTCTTGCAGGAAGACATGGCGTCTTATTTTCTCAATGCAATCCAGTTATTTACATAGAGTGCATGTGAAAACCTGTTTTCTTGAACACAACAGGAATGAAATATAACACAGTTTTTGGCTTCACTGTTCCAAATCATTTCTGGTCAATACCTGGTCCACAAAGCTTTCAGCTTTCCCTTTTCAGACTCCTTTTTCCAGCTGCCTTGCTTTCCAGATCCACCTAGTTCCTTGCCCTCACAAGGTACTTAGTAACTAAGCAGGGCATGTGTCTTGTGGACAGAAAAACTCACTTTCTGATCAGACTATGTACATGACCAATAATGCCAGTCATTTCAGGTATCTTGCATTAAAAAAAGGCTTTTAATTCCTTTTTGTTTTTCCTCAATAGAGATTACTAAGCTTTCCAGCTGCAACAAGGCTTCATCCAGACTCTATCATTCACCCAAAACAGACTGCACATGTCTTATGACCAGGTGTTGCTCAATATATTACTTACTCTGTTTCCAAGGCAAAGCATAATGCTGAATTGTAATTAAACACAAGTCAAATCTGCAACCTGTTCAACCTTAAGACATTCTTTTGGTACTTGCAACAAACAGATCTACTGATTCAACAGAATATTGTTGAAATTCAGCCTCTTCAGTTATATGAGGTCATACCGAGAAGTAATAAGGGATCTCTTCAGGCTTACTCCTCACGTGAGTTCAAGTCAGCTAGCACCTTCCTCTGCAGTTAATAATGTTACATATTAGAACATCTGGATTTAGAATATACCCATCATATTCAACACAACCAACTAAACAGAACAAGCTGTAGAGTTAGGCACAGGTAGACACTGGGCAAGTGTTACATGAAACTAAAGCTCATATTAGAATTAAGGGATGGTGGTGTTTTGTCTGAACCATTCAGACCCACAAGAACCTGCTTGGAAAGAGATGCTGGTACCTGATGGTTCCCTGCTTTGAAAACAAAATGGAACCAGCCACCACTAATTCCAGTTCTAGAAGCAACTACATTTAGTCTTGTGCAGCTGGCACATTTTGTTTTCACATTTTGCGTGTGATCAAGTAACCCCCATTATACAGACAAGAATGCTTTGAAAGGAAGGGTGGGATATTTATCTAGGCTCTCTAGAAGGCATATAAGGGGTGCTTTCACATGGGGGAAAAAAAGCATCGCTGCCTTTTCAACTGGAGAACATTCTTGAGGCTTGTCTTGAAATGGGAGTATAAAGAGCAAAATAAACACCCCTTAAAGAAAAAAAACTGTGCAAAATTATCATTAAGAATCCATCAGTTTGGCCCACATTTGCTAGCATCTAGACTTCTCAGTAAAAAATACCACTAAGCTAAATTTTATTAAACAACACCTGTATACTTTACTGATGAGTTGATTATACTGATCAAAGAGCACTGTATCAACTTCAAATTTTTCACTATAGTGTGTAAAACTTGCTAAAACAAAAGCATCAAACAGTGGCTTTGACAACTTTGCAAACAGCAAGTTGTGGCTTTCACACAAATAGCGAGATGGTAGTAGTTTCCCTTTCCTGTTTAAAAAAGCAGCAAGCTGCAGCTGTAAGATTTTTTTTTTATATAAATCATTTTAACCTTTGATGCCTGATCAACATTAGCAGACTTTTTTCCACCTGTATGCCTGCTGCAGCTCTTGTCAGGACTCACTAATACAGTTTTTTTAATTTTAACATCAGCTTTCTCATTTGTTTGGTTACATCTGCAGCATCCTCCCATGCAAGGAGATAACTAGTGCCATACCCCATTTTGTATTCCTAGCTATGTTCCCCTGCATTTGCTTTTGCAGCAGCCTTTCTTACTTCAAAGTCTGCCAGAAAAGTATGAGTTAATCAGCACATTAAAATTCTGATCTATGACTATGCTGCAACTGACAGCATCAAACAGCACAATCACAGGGTGCAAAGTTTTGCATCCATTTGTTTAAAAGTTAACTCAGCTTTGCATGCACCTCTGCAGCTCCCTCCAAAAGTAATTGTGGCGAAAAGTGTCCTGAGGTTGGCTGAACTTTTCTATATTTGTTCTTCCTGCGGAGGTATGTTTTTACAAAGGAAAAATAATTAGTCACATGAAAAAGTATTTCCTAGGAATTAAATGTGTGGAATTGCCACAGACACTTAAAGCATTCTGGAGAGAACTGTCAGTTGAAGCAGTATTAGGCCAACTCAAATTCTCATAAATCTTTTCCCTGTCAAGAGTCTGCTGTGAGACTTAATCTGCCCCAACTCTACCCATGATACAACAGCACAAACAGAACCTGGAAGTCAATGGACAATTGCTGCTTAGAAAATACAGTTACCAGACGAAAGACTGAACGTACAACTGTGTTCTCCTGTTCAGCCTTTCAATCTCCTCGGGTAAGATGGCTCCCCCACAACACACTGGCCACGTGAGCTGGAACAATCTGTTCTTATATTGGTTTATGTCCCTACCTTGTCTTTGCACATTTTCTGCCTTTCTTGTGCAGTGACCAAATTCTTTATCTGCCTAATCCTTCACAATTTATTATTTGTCAAGGCCTTTCCATCACAATTGTCCTACCACTGTTCTGTAAAACATTAAGTGCTCAGATCAAGTATTTTCAAGGTATAAACATACATTCTTTGCTACCTCTTAGAAGCTAAGGAGAAACCACTGGGGGGGGGGGGGGGGGGGGG
>JANZLQ010000044.1:8638203-8665013 GCA_026212715.1 Elanus axillaris | reverse complement strand
GAAAAATCCTTGACTTTAGACTAAACACCACCCAGCAGCAACTGAAAACATCAGAGTGTTATCAACATTCTTCTCATGCTGAACTCAAAACATAGCACTGTACCAGCTATTAGAAAGACAATTAACTCTATCCCAGCTGAAACCAGGACAGTATGGAAGATAAATGCACATGCTACAAAAAGGAAGACATTAAAAAACCCTTGGGCAACACCACCTTTGCCCTTGCTGCTTCAGAATTTCTCTTTGTTCCTTCCTGTCTTGGAGGGCCTCATTAGCTAAGGTCACTGAAAGGCTAGGAGAAGTACACTGTAACCAAGTGATTAACATAAATAATTCTTATGAGGTTAGGAGAGAGCATGCATTTTCGGAGTCAAGATAGCTGAGCAAAGCTGCACCTTTTTCTAAATTGTATCTACCAGCCTACTGAAACAGCAGTGGTCTCTAGAATGACTCAATTTTCATCAGTAGCTACAATGTGCTGTCATTTTGTACAGAAAAACAGAATCTCACTTCGTTCACCTTTCTTTCATAAAAAGCATCCAATATCGGATTTGATTCCCAGGATAAGATCTATCAGTAATAAAGCAACAGTGCTTTCTTAAGTTTACAGTAAAGTAACAATTAAGTCTTCTTAAATTCACACTTTTGGTTTACCAAGCCAAAAATGACCTATCTTCCAGCTGCTCCTTGTACAAGAGCTAGCAACAAACAATCACCAGTAATGTTTCCAGTACAGCTTAAAGAACATCCCTGCTGCAAAATCCAAATCCAGAGCTACTTAAGAGTACTCTGTAGTTATTTTTCCTCTTTGTTCTTGAGGGTATATATTCCACAATTGATTCTTGCTTCAGTTATCCTTCCATTGCCTATGTAAGAGTCCTCCTTTACCAACACAGACCAATTGACAATATATTAGCATGTCATATGTCTTCAGAGTATTCTCATCAAATCTAAAAAACAATAAAAATGAGTGTTGCACTAGAAAGTTATTTCAAAAGGAAGTAAGATCTTGCTATCCATTTAGGATAACAATTCTATCCACAGTGTCTCCAGTGTATTAAAAACCTGACAATTTTCTGTACTATTAGCAGCCTAAGTGTCTTTTTAACACATTTAAAAATGGATTTTCCATCTTTGCACCTGTTCAGGTATCACGGATATGAAATGCATTAGAAGTGTAATATAGCTGCCACCCCACCATAAAAGAGCATAATAATGAAAAACAAAATTAATCCATCATATGAAGAACAGGAAAGGATTGTGGGCACACTGCCAGTGAAAAAGTCCTTAAAATTCAGGAGTCTGTACACATGTTCACGAATCTCCTTGTCACCTGAATTTAGAACTGGTTAAGAAAAATGAAATTTGAGAGAAAAGTTAACCCTTTGTCTCCCTCCCCCCACCCCCAAGGTGATATCACAGCCCAATACAGATTTAAGGAGTATGCCAGCAGAAGTAGGAGAAACCACTGCATGCCCAGGAAACTAAGGACGAGATCTGTCATTCTGGCTTCCGAAAGTTCAAGTTCCTTCTTTCTTCCCACTCAACCTTGGAAATTTCAAAAGGTCAGACTATAGTCTGGAGAGAAGACTACCAGCACGGTAGTGATGGGAAGGTATCATACCAACACAAGGCAAAGCTATTTGACTCGACCAAGATAAATCTTCTTTTAAGGTTAAAAAAAATTTATAACATCTCAATTCAGTGATTTAGATTACTAGTTATTTATTATTTTCCCCCTTCTGCTTTTCAACACACTAATTCCTATGTAGCTAGGTAAGTTGAAGAAAGGCTCCAAAACTGAGTTGGGAATGGAAGGAGAGAAATCAACTCAGAAGTTTTCCTTCAAATAAACTGTAAAATTGGAATGTGAGCTACTTTCCAAAGCAACATACAAGCAACTTGATAACATTTTCTTTCCCAATTCTATCTTGACCTAAACACTTTGCTTCCAAGTTGACCAAGCACTTCCCTCCTATTTTTAAATTGAAATCTGGAGAAGACAGCAGAAGTTAGTTCATTCCATCCGACCAAACTGATCAAAAAACAAGCTGGGAAAGAACAAGTTGAAGATGTTTTTTTAAATGCAGTGTGTCCTTTTCCAGTTCCCCAACTTTCCTAATTTAAATATATCGGAATATACTATTTGTATTTTTGTTCCTTCAGTTGCACCAGAAACTGAGATTCTATGCACAGCATATTTATGCTAAGAGAACCAGGACCTCCAACACAATTGCTGCAAGAACATTAAAGGCTCAGACAAGACAGCTGGAAGTCTAGTATTGACCAAACAAGCAACACTAACTGGTTTAATCAACATCAGGATTTGGGAAGAAAAACAAAGCTGTTTCAGCTACATTATCACCTGGAGTCTGTAGTTTGAAGTTCATGAGAATTGTGTACAAGTCACTTGTATGCTTTTGAAATGCCACTGTAGGCACCTCAAATTAAAAGTTTGCTATTGTGTTCTGAGCTCCAGTTACTGATAAAACCATTTAGTTGTCACTATTGCCCTCAAAAATAGTTTTGTTTTGAGGTAAGAGAATCATAAGTGTTTGAAGCAATGCTTAATTTAAGTAGTATATGGATGCTGCAACTTTTTATGCAAGGAAGCCTACTGACATCAATAGGATGAATAAAGTAAGATGAACATGTAATTTAGGTTTAGATTTGTGACCAACTTTTTTTTGTAAAATCTAAATAGACTGGGGCAGGATGGGACATTTTTAAGAGTGTGTAGTATTACTGTAATTAATGATGCAAAGATTTGCCATGTTACCTTAGATCACGTTCTGCCCCACTCTGAATTCTACAACCAGATGCTCCCCCAGAAAAAAAAAGTGAGTGCTTTTTATATTTCACATTCACACTTCTGTTCTGATGAATGAAAGCCAAAGTCCTGTTGTCAAGGGGAACAGGCTTAAGTTACAAAGAGTACATGTCATTAGTACATTTGTCACATTATCAAAACAGCCTATCAATCCATGCCAGCTTTTCACTAGGAAAAGCTAAGCATCATTGCTGTCAAATGTACCCTGAAGAACTGATTTGTCCACTGTAGGAGGGCAGAGTCACACCTAGCTATGCAGCATGCAGTTCAGACTGATTAGTGGCAGCTGGGTAGATGATCTTCCTGGGGTTTTGCATGGGTAGCAAAACAAAAGCAAGACATGCAGGCAATTTGTTTTATTACATTTTCAGAGTCCTTGAGAAGACCAAGGAACAAAAAGGACTGCCAATTTAAAGAGCCATTAAGGTGTAAGTACTTTTTGTCCCATAAACAATTAAAATCAATCCAAAAGTAGGATAAACCAGTCAAGCCCATCTATCCTAGCATAAAGAAAAGACCTATGGCTGCTTACACAGCTGAAGGACTATTTTTCTTTATTCCTGCATTGTTGCAGAAGGTGGTACAACAAACTGTTGAGATTCTCTCCCAATGATACAAACACAGCTTCCAACTGTCCTCTAAGCAAGACAAGAAAGAGACTATTTTAGAGATAGCCTGCTTAATTCATTTTTCTGCAGTGTCTTTCATCTGTCTGTACAATACCTAGCACACATGCAAACCACTTAGCTCAAGGCACCTGAGTTTTTAATGCCTTACTAATAGTAAAGTTTAATTACTAAAGAAAATATTCTATATGTGTTACAGCAGCAGGGAAATAAATAAATAAATAAAAGTAATGCTACAGACTAAGTTTTGCACTAATCTATATCCTGGACTGACACCCACTGTTATCTTTTGTTGAAAATACATAGCTCAAGCTGTCTTTGTCAGAACAGTTACCTGCTCAGTGAGACAATAAATGGAATAAGGATCACAAAGCACAGTCCAATAGAAAAGCTGCTTTATGTCTGACAACAGCTCCACGGGGAATTAGGTGATAAAGGATTACCCATGCCCTAAACTCAGCCCATTTAGTATATACATCTTTTCTTGCTCTAATTTCTTTTATTGTTCTGATTTAACTCGGCTGCTGAGAATCCACTGGCAGATTAAGGAGCTGGGCAAAGTAAAGCCAGGAAAACTGCAAGAAGTACCTAAGTACTCTGTGAAGAAATATAGCACTGGATGTGCTGAACAGTAAGCTAGCTTTGCTTAAAACAATACTCAAATTTAAAAAATGTTATCATGTCTCCATAGCAGCAGAACCCTCTTGAGTAAGAGGGGCCATAAGAATTAGAATTGCTGAAACATTCAGTGTCACTGAATGGCTGAGAGAGATGTTGCTTTTATCAGGTACTGAAGCACGTGCTACTGAATAGGGTTAGCTCTTCAGGGAAGAAGAGAACAGCTTTTAAGACCCAGCTAGGATATCACAGCAACAAGCAAAAGCTGCACTGCTTTATACTGATACCCCATAACAGTACAATCCCTGTATGCTGCAGTTACAAAACCCACAGAAGAAACAGTCACAGCAGTTTAAGACTTACTGCCCAAGTGCTCGCTCTCCCCCCAGAGTTTACTGCTCCTGCAGCTGGACCATCTGAATGGATTGCATCAGTGCATCTCATCTGCTTTGGGGCAGCTGGTTTGCACAGCTTTCAGCAGGCAATTTGAGCCAAGTAGGACTAAAGCAGATGGGATATCTTTACACAATCCCTTTTTCCAACAGAGCACTTAGGGCTAGAGCACCTTAAAATAGCACAATCATTTTCTGTAATAAATTGCTCAGTGAAGATGCAGTTCAGAACATTACAACCTGCTGCTGCCCAACAGTGCTCCTCTCTACAAGGGGCTGCCTTCTCAGCTGCCAGGTGAGATGAACAGAAAAGTTCCTCAATTCCCTTCAGGCAAAATGTTAGTTAAACTAGATCTATCCACCTACTGAAAGCATCAGCCAGCAGATTTTGTCTAGAGAAAAATCAAAGTTTACAAAGCACAAGGGTGTTTTGGGGGAAAAGGAAAGCAGTAACATTTTCAGTCACTTATCCGTTTGCAAAGTGAGCATCCATCTATAGTCTGGTACAAAGAGAGCAATCCTGGCTTCTGTGCAGGTACACTGGTAACTATCCTGCTCTAGATCCAGCTGGCTTGCCTGAAGGCCACCAGTCCTAGACGCCCAGTGTTACTTCTCACCAAAAGCCAGCATCTCCCTGACCTAACAGCAGTCAACCTGAGCAACCACTAGTCTGCTTCAAGCAAGGGACAGATGGATCGTCTTGAGCAGTCAGAACCACTGGACTTCACTAATGATCTTGCAGCAGCAGGAACCTACAGTCTCTTGGTATTACCACAGCTGGACCTCAAAAGGAGGGTCTCTGTCTTCTAATTGTGTACCTAGCCAAAACATCCATGTGGACCAGGTCTTTCCATACTACAAAAACACATTTAGTTTATGACTCTGATTTAGATCATAAAGTTCCCTTAATGCAAGTGAAAGAGACAGACTAAATATTCTAAATAAATTCCTAAAGTAACTGTGACATCAATTTTTCCTGCCACTTTTCCTTCCCTCCCCCAATAGCTTTCAGTTCACCTCTAGATTACTGTGAACAGTTTTTACCATTCTTTTTCAGAACTGATTCAGAGGAAATAATAACCATTTATGACATTAGTAAACTTCAAAGCTTTTATAGCTGTTCTGAGGAGCTAAACTATCTGGCAGGAATTTCCAGAGGCCTTCTCCAATTATCACACTGTGCATACATTGCAAAGAAACACGCATCTTCTGGCTAGTGAACAACTGGATGATTTGAGGGACACACACCCACAGTCTTCTCAACTGCTGCAAGTCCAGGCTGAACATTCCTTGGCTGCTAGTGCAATTTGTTTGGAACAGTATTGTTTTCTCACTCCCTCATCTCTTTCATGATTACCACTGAAGTGAGGAGCACTATCATCATCCAGTTTAGTTTCCCCATCTGGAGAAACTGATGAGCCAGTCAAAATGCATTTCTAGACTACATCAAGGGAAATTAGCTCCAATTAACTAAATAACATCTAGCAAAATGCTATGTTCTCCAACATGAGAGCACTGTTGTATGCTACAAAATAAGTGATGGCAATGTTTTTAGGTAAAAGAGAGACAAAGTTTTGAGATCCTTTAGATCCAAGATAGAAGCAACAGACTTCAAAGCTAAACACAAGTTTACAACAATTTCTCTAAGCTTAAAAACTGTCTTCAACTTGCATTTAGCTTAGAAGGTCATTGCTTCCATTTCAAAAGTTGTGTGTCTAAAAGCTTCTTTATTATGCCACTCCTACCCCTCAAGAAACCCACACTTACCATAAGTGGGAACAAGTAATCTTGCCTCTAACTACACCTCATCTTCCTTGTGATCTGCACACTACCCTTAATCTCTTGCTTGAAGGAAACAATCAGGAAGAAAACCCAGATTTTTCTCAACATATGTTTATAAAAATTATTGAAAGACAGTCTGCATTAAACATTCATCTTGATACGATGTAAACACCATAACTACTTTAAAAAAAAATTAGATTTTTTGCTCTCTACAGTAAAGGTATAAGATTTTTTTAGAAGTACAAGTGTCTTGCAACACAGCCTGAAGAGCATTTTTGCCGCAATCCTCTGCTGAAAAACTGTGCAACTTCCTACAGTAATGCCTTGTGGGAAGTTCTAATTAGTGCATTTGTAGCAACGGGCAAGGGACTAGTTTTATTATTCTTCACTGAGAAGAATAATGAGAACTACAATGAGAACTTTCTAGGTGACTTCAGGCCGATACTTCTGACTTACTCAGAATCTTTTACTACAAAACAACAACAAAAAATAGTACAAGTTTTCTTCCATTTCATGTAATTTTGAAAGTAACAAACTAAACACAGGACTCCCCACTTACTGTGAAGTGGCTTTTCCTGACTTGACTTGCATCACTTTGAAGTACACATAACAAAAAAGAATATCCTTATTGCATGTTAAGATGGCCCAGACAGTAGACAACAGAGCTTACTATGCTCCCCAAAGTCTCCACGCTGAGCCCTAGCATTTTAAACCTTATCTATACAAGTTGATTAGGTATTAATTTTGTGCAAAGCTCCTTTATTTCAACTTTCAATGTTTTGTTTCTACATGTTGGTAGGACAGCTGCCTTTACAGTAACAGACCTTTTCCCCTTCCTGTAAGGGATGATTTAATTCCAGATCAGGAGGTATACATGCTACTGCATTGCTCTAATCTTAATTTTAGAAAAAGATTCTCACACTCATTAACCCACTAGACTTAGGCTTGCTCTTTTAAGCAAATTGCCTTTTTTTTTTTTTTAAACAGGCAGAAGTTGCAAAACATTTCCCTCTAGTGTTATCATAGGGCAGTTTGTGAACTTCCTTTTGCTTCACAGTTGCATAGAGGTGGCCTAAAGTTGCATTTTATTTCAGTCATTTACATAAGGAAAATCTTGAAAGCTTTTTTGCTTCTTTCTAAATCCTGAAATCTACAGAACTCAGCAGCCCAGCTCTCCCAATCTCATATAGTGAACATCTGCCCAAGATATTACCAGTATACAAACTCTGACAATTCATACAAGGTTTGAGGGTACTGTTTTCATCCTATCTGCAAAGCACTGGAAACAAACTACAGCTATGAATTATTCCTCCAAATCCAAATGAAAAGTTATTAGAACTGTTGAAGTATCAATTTTATGCTGGGAAAAAAATGAAGGAGGAGTATAGCTGAAAGCATCAGATTTATCTAAAGAAAATCCTGTTCTCTTTTCCTGAAGGTAACATTCATCCATGCACTTGGGAAAAATAATTTAAAAAACATCATACCCAAAAAACTAGCAATGCTGCAAGGCATCTTGTAGTTATGAGGTTACCCAAAAAAAGAAAAAGAGATGGTCTGAAAGCTGAAGGAGTACACCTCTGAGCAGGCATCAGTCTCCAGGCTACCTGAAGCTGATATTTCATTCAGTCTGATGTGTTTGAAAGTCAGGGTACAGTTTCATAACAATTTACAAATCAGCCCTAGCCCCAATCCCCTCCACTGCAGCAGCCTGAAACTTGTCTGACCCCTTAGCAAAATACCCCTCTGGTAAATAAGGAAAACACTTTCTCAGCTGGGATTTTTTCTGCCAATCTCCTAGTCTGAAGGAGCTAATGAAAAGTTCAGGTCAGCAGAACTGCAATAGTTGAGAGTCACTTGGGCTGCTGTAAGACTGCACCTACAGCAACCATTTACATTCTTCTTTGTTCCAGTTTCAGTACTGGCCTTTTTTGCAACACAAGCCAGTAACTGCTCCACGTAATTCACCATCTTCTTTGGAGTCAGATAGACAGCAATGCTTAAATACACGAAGTGTATGGGTTTTTTTTTATTATTTTACCATTATCTCTGCAAATTAAGCTCTTCAGAACACGATCAGCAAGGAAAAGCAGTAGCGATCCCAAGTCCTGAGGGGTAAACATATAGTATCACCTTCTTCCCTCAATAGTATCTGGCTCTCCATAGTGTTTTTTTACCTTAACCAGTATGACTACTTGCACTTTTCAGCCGTTAATGCTCAAGTTTGCATAACTTTTGTTGTCCACAATAGCGCATTGCTCTACATGGCTCCCATATGGCAGGATAATTTCTCTGTAACCTAGAAACAGAGTCTGCAGGGGTAGACTGCAATTCCTGGAGCCACCAGTCTCACTTTCCTCCACTTGTACAGCACTGGCTGCAGAGAAGATTTCAAGACAGCACTTAGGACAAATGTTCAAGATTGTTTGCTAAATGGATGCCAATACTGAAACTTTAGTATTATGCAGCAATGCCTAGCTATTTGATAGGAGCCCAGAACAAGCAATACGCATTCCAGCATCATCAACACATCCACTAAATGCCTCAGGAAGCAAATTTTCCTTTCGCCCCCTGTATAAGAAACCTGTGATTTGCAAAGAACTGATTATGTCCAGCGATCACAACAGAGGCACAGATTGTGCAAGGACAGATCTCCAGGAGAGGCTGCATGTTACACAGACGTCATTCCCTACTACCAACTCTTCCTTGGAACTAACCTCTCCCACTCTTGCCACTTCCTTCCCACCCCATCACCCCCTGACCTCTACTGTCCCCATCCACTGACCCAACTTCAGGTGCTGAAACTTCCTCTGCTCATTAACACCAGTATATAGATGGGTAGTGCAAGCTATGCAGTTGAGCAGAGTTTATTAACAGACTGCTTTATGCCTTGACTTGGACTTCATTAGGCCTTACCCTAAGTAGGTGGAAGCTATCAATATAGAGAACACAGCACATGATATATAAGGAAAACAACCATCTGCTCAGGAAAAAAGCCTTAATAGACAGCAGCCAACTTACTTGCTAGGAGAAGACAGGCAAATGAAACGATGTGCAGTTGCTTGACTGTGATATCATAGCGATCCATAAAGTGGTCCAATAAATAGATAGCGAGATGCCGGGCCATGGGGCAGAGATTGCAACGGTTGCTGAGGACAGTCAAGAGATCAATGAAGTATCGGCGCATCCCAATCTGTGGTGAATGAGCCTTATACACAGGCAACTTAAGTTCCTATACGAAAAAAAGAATAAAGGAATGAAAGAGAGCTATTGAAACAAATACCATTTCAGTGTCTGGAATCCCAAACCAACACCCAGCACCTGCTATGGCAGATGCTTTGCAGCTACAGCACTATGATTGACACAGAAATCAGGGCTGGATTACTGTATGTTTTGACAGTTAACTTCTAATACTTTGGTCATCCACATACTTTCCTCACAAGCATGAAACACATAGTCAAACACTAAATTACGCTTTAACCCAGGAACAACTTGCTGTTGCTTTCTACAGAACATCAAAATTCTTGGCTATGAAGATTGTTCCTGAAGGACTCCTTTTAAATTTTGTTCACCCAGATTGGACTGTTAAGTAAGGTTTTGACAGAGTTTCATAGACAAGAAGGGCAAGATATGTTTCTCTGATATTGCCCCTTCCTCAGTTGCCCAAGTTGCTGCATCCTGTGCCAAAAAAAAAATGCGTAGGTCTTTAGAATAACTAACACCTACCTTCAACATATTTAAAAAAAAAAAAAAATCACATGATGCATGGCTGCAGCAAGAAACAAAAGTAGACATTATCAAGAAAAAAAAAAAAAAAGAGACAATGATTAGACCTTTCTAATCATAGCAAATTCCAGTACGTAACCGATTTCAGTATTATAAAAGCTAATTATTGAACTCACAGACTGCATTTCACATGCAACATAATGATTTTTATTTTAAAGGCAGAATTATACAAGTTTTTGGTCTACCTATGCTAGGTCTTCACCTGCAAGGGTTTTTGCACACAGGTTTGTAGCCACTACGCAAAGAATAGGTTAAAAGAAGGAGTGAAGATCCTTGGGAATACCTGCAACAAGCTAATGCCACTTAAAAGTTGATATTTTCTCACTTTAGACATGGTCATATACAAATGCAGTCACTATGGCCAGACTTCAATTAAAATGGGCTGAATACATGTCGATAGGCATGGATTAGAAAAATACCATTTCAGCAAGGTATATCTCTCAGTAATTTGTCAAAGTAATACAGCATTTTTGCATTACATATATTTGAAAACAAATTAGAAGTAGTACAGTGCTGCAAGGCAGACGTGTGGCATGCAAAGCACTACACAGCAGTTAATTTTACTAAATCAATGACAACTTTAAAAAAAAAAAAAGCGTTGAGAGGAAGTACCTGCACCAACTATCCCATTTAAACAAGTAAGTGGCACCACCTTGCACAGGCAGTGCAGTGGCTGCCCACACTCCTTTCATCCCCTGGAAGGGGACATTCCACGAGGAGGTTCAACTTATCAAGGATAAAATAGCGACACAATCAGGCTCAGAGAGGCACACATAACTGGAAACCAGGGAGGCTCCAGAATGAGAAGCAGCTTACAAAGACAGCAAGCCGACTGCTGTTACGGATGATTGCTTCCCAGGCCTTTTTAAAGAAAGTCAGTGAAAAAAACACATTCCGGGCTGAACAGACACATGCTGTGGACAGGCAAACAGCCCTTTGAAACCTGGGACAGCCTTCACTGGGGGATTATAAAGAAATTGCCCACCAGTAACAATTTATAAAGCAGGGAGACAATGGAACATGTTCCCCTGATTGTTTTATACCCAGAAAAGCCCCATAAATTTGATTTTTTGATTGCCTTATGTACAGAGATTTCAATCTGTCAGTACAACTGACATACACAGGTTCAGAGCAGGAATTCATAGCATACATGTAACATGAAAGTTCTGGCAGAAATGGTTTCAAGCTCAGTGCTTACATCAGTTAAAATAACTGCATTTTTTTTAAAATATGTCTATACCAAGCCCAGGCTATCATAAGATCAGGTGGCAATTCTACCTCTGAAATATTTTATTCTTCTAGGTGACTGGTGGGAATGTCACGTTTTATTTTTTGAAATGTGCTTCCTGTTTCCTGGGAACTAAGTCTCCCAGCAACATTATACGGTGTACTCTGAGGTCAGGATACATATTTAATATGAAATTTGCTTTTTAGACCATAACAACAAAGGCAAGAAATAAACAGTAACGCCAGTTATACATCTAGTCAAAAAATCTGACAGGTCTAAACGTTATATAGTTCAGTGGGTGCGCTTTAGAGGCTCAGAATAAAAGCAGAGATCTGGAGATTTGCATCTGAACCTCAGATGCTGAGAAGCCAGAACTACCCCTACTCAGCCCATTGCGCTAGAAAATTCGAAGACCAGTCAAAGCACTGAATTTAAGCCAACATGATTATTCTGCTACTGGTTTAACACAGACATTTACTCCTCTGTAAGCCATCTGCTTTTTGCATTTATTTTTATTTATTTATTGGGAATCGGTTGCTAGTAAAGGGCGTAAGTGAGAAGGTTCTCATTTTGTTCCCCAAACACACCGACGTGCGCTTCTGTATAATGAGACTTGACAGCACGGACAAGGTTCAACTTCAGGATTTCTGCTAAGAGGAACAGAGCCACGTGCTGGGGTTTCTTACAAGATCAAGTTCCTAGGTATTAATTGATCCAGGGTGATTATCTGTGTATAGGGAAGAGCCTCCCCCTGCACCACATAGCAAGAAGCAGCTAATAAGTAGTTCAATAGGGCTGCTTTTACATTGACAGATCAGTCTTAAATGATATTTTCTTTTAAAGGAAAGCGAGGTGTACACAGTTTAACAATTCGAGAGCTGAATAGCAGGCTTACGGTTACCAACCCGGTTGGTACCATCAACCCCCCCCAGGGTTCTTTAGCATAAGTTCATCAAGAAAAAAAAAATACCTCCTCTGAATTCAAAAAATGCCTTTGCTGCTTTGGGCATAGTGATGCAGGATCAGCAAATACAACTATATGGATAAAACTTAACTTTTGGGGATCAAGAATAAAAGAAATCGTTTCCATTGGTTATTTTTTCTTCTATCTCCAGTAAAGCAACAGAGAAGAAACTAGGAGTCCTGCTGTCTGCTGGAATTGCCCTTTCTTGTGCTGCTTCTGCTTATCTTTGACCTGTTCATCTGTATCTTCAACAACTTTGCTTTGGGCTACTGAGCAATTGCTACATTGAGATGCTAAAAGCAGCAGCACATAAGAGGCTCACAGGTGTCTTGGAAATTACTTAACAAGCTTTGCTCAACATACTGATCGGTGTCTCTCCACAAAAAGCCTCCAGAAAGCCACAGCACAGACTTTAAAGGCATCACCACTTAAGCTCAGAACCTGAAAAGTAAGGCTTGGGACTGAGAGTCAGTGTTAAGGGTGAAGACAATTTTTAGGCTGCCGTCTCCCACCAGCTTCAAGAGCTGACCTTCCAAAAGACAGGAATCAGTGTAAACATTTTTAAGTGGTGTTAGATGACAAATCTTCCTCAGCAATCGCATCTGAAAGACAGCCAGGCTCCAGACATGAGCCATTCATTCCCTGCGGAGACATAGCTCATCCATCACCTGAGCACTTCAGCTGGCACCATTCATTACCTGAGCTCAGGAGACAAGATTTTGTCTGGTTTGGATGGTTTTGTAACTGGGCTGAGCAAATGCACTTCAGAATCCATACCTAAAGCTGACACCAGGCAGCAAGGCTTAAACTAAAGCTTTTGAGCAACCACATGAAGGTTAGGCGTTCACTGGCCATTTGAACTAAATCAGCCAAACAGTAATTGAGGTGGAGAGGAAGAAAAAACAGGATCACCTCCTCCAGCTCCCTTAAGCAGAAGCTGGTACAGGCCAGTCTACCCAGCACTTACCTTCATCAGAGGACCACATCAGATGGTTTGGTGTTCAACATGGCAAGAAATTCCACACATACATGTTTTCTGTCCAATTTCTTTTCAGTAAAACTGTTCTCCCACTGTTATGAAGCCAGTAATGAACTGACAAGCAGTCAGGAGAAAAAAGTTAGCAGCAGAAAAGTTAGCAAGTGATGTAACATTATGGCAGTAAGTTACACTAATCATAATCAGTTCTTGGAACAGAACTGGAATTCATCAAGGTATTTTAGAACAACTCGACAGCCTTTTTGACAAGGAAAATGAAGTGCTATAACAAATATGCCTCGGGTGTCGGAGTGGGAGACGACGGAGTCTCAATGCGAATATGATCGTTCTCCCTTTATTGCTCAAATAGGGTGCTTATATACCTTAAGGAATTAGTCACAAGCTATCCACGCGCCTCTAGCTTTACTACGATTGGTTATCATAACATGTTCACGCGCACAAGCTAACTATACAGTTGGCTGCTAGCTCCTGTCCACGGTCCCTATCACAGGTTCTTAGATCATCCTCTTGTCATGTACTCCGCTTCTCCTGCCAACAAACATCTGGTTTCAAGCGGTTCTTATCTCTTCTGTGAAGCTTGTTTCAGTGTTCAACGGTCCTTCAAGGGTGTTAGTAATTCTTTCATGCCATCCATCTAAAACACACTCCCAACACTCGGGTTTTGAAACTCAGGGAGATGTTAACCGAATCTGGTTTCGGAGCACTTGGACTTCAGTTAGGATCTGTTCTGTGCCACAGGTCAAACATGCAGCATCTCCTGACTCCCTGCAACAGCTTGGGTGTTTCTTACTGCTCTCCTCCTCTCAGCACCAGCTGTCTCAGCTGCAAGATACCCAGCTGCTGCACACAAGCATCTCCAGAGAGCTGCATACTGTGTGAAGAGCCAGGTAAATTACCTTCTCATTTCTGGAGCAAAATGAAGCACCTAAAACAGAGCTACTCAGCAACAGTAAAGCCTATTCATCTAGAAACAGGTGTTGCAATACTCCCCTACACAGACACAAGCTTCATTTACCACTATGAACTTCATACTCCTCTCATTATTATTCTTTTTTAATCTTATCTGCTTCTGTTTCTGGGTACATAAAAAGAATCCAGCGTATGGCCCCTGCTACCACAGCTCACAGATGTCCACCACTGATCCTAACTCAAAATCTGAAAAAAGGTTCCAATTGATGAACAAAGATACCCAGTGAAGTGTAACTTAAGTTTCAACAAAGTTCTCCATGATTCTTATTAGTCCAGGGGAAAAGTATATAAACCCAAGACACCACTTTTGGGTGCCTTATGTTGACACCATACATTAAAAAAAAACCAAACAAAAAACTAGTAAAAGCCATGGTAACTTTGGTAATCATTTCGCTCTCTGTATGTTGCATGTTCTGGAAAAATAGCAAGTATGTGACCTCCACCAGACTCTTAAGATTCCCTATAGTAAAAATAACAGATACTGAAAAGTTGTTGGCATTAAAACAAGAAAAAGAAATGTCTGTACATTAAAAATAAAGAGAAAGCTTATCTAGCAGGCAGTTCTTAACAGTTGTTCTTTGAAAGACACAAACTCCTTCCTGGTTTGTGTTCTAACCAAACAGTTTTTCCAGCTTTGGAAGAAAGGTGCCAAACTGATCTCTTAAGATGTAATTATTGCACCGCAAATGAGAAACCACTAAAAACTAACTCCTCTATAATGCATCATTTATGTGGGCAAGAAGATGATATAGAAAGAAAATTTAGACTATGCTATTTTTTATAGGACCCTGAAAACTCAGAGCACTCTGCATGCTCCTTTGCTGCAGACTAGGTAGCATGCTACCAATTTAATTCTGCTACTAATGTCATGCTATTCTCTCTCCCCCACAGAAACTATCCTTCTGCCTCTGCACAGACTGCAGCGCTATGCCTTCCAGTAACAAAATCACTCATACAAAACTTGCAGGCAAGCATTTCTGTGCTTAGGCAGCTGACTAATTAGTCATTTAATTTAGTCGGTCAAAAAGGTTAAGAGTTAAGTGTGTTTGTGAACAGACTGATAGTAGAGCACAGCTGATGCATTTAGCTTTTACTAATCTTCAAGTTGGCCATGCAAACTCAAGGAGAAGGGCAAAGATAACAGGGCAGTGCTCTTAGGGTATGGCCAGCAGGATGTGCTTCCTCGCAGAGTGGAAACGCCATGGTGAAAGTCTCTGAAACAGCCACACTTGCTTCATGTGTGCAAGCACAAGCTATGCTGTCTTATAACATGGAGAGACCAGTGATTATACCTGCTAGAAGATACGGCAATTATGGACAGTCTAGGATTCACTGCCCAATCTATTCCTCCTCTATTCAGCCATGTCATAATCTCAAGAGTCCTGAAAGTTACAGCGTTTCCCATTATTTAAGCAGCCTTCAGCCATTTTAGACAAGTCTTAATCAGGTTTTAGGAGAAGCGCCAGTCTTGCACAGTGTCTGGATTCAGCACGTGGGAGTAAGAGACAAACCTGACAGAAACACATTTCAAAAAGGATGTCAGTTAGTTCCTCTCCTTATTTCCAGTGAAAACTTAAAATTCAGAGATTTCTAACAAGGAAGGGTACATGGGCAATATATCTTTTCTCCCCCTCCCCCTCATTCAGCAGTAACTAATCAGATAGAGCAACAGCTTAAACATACTCATTACACTGCCTAGATCAGTGCTGCCAGCAGCTACCCTTACTAATTTATGGTACATTCTGCTGATGCATGAGTGAAGTGCCGTAAATTATGATTTTCTTCTGTCCTACCACTGTTCCTACACATTCAAAAGGAGCAGCAAATTCAAGTGCATCTCCCACAAAGGACCAGAACTTGGCCATGTAAAACAGAACCTCAAGTTCCAACCTACTCAATGACTTTGGCTTATACTGGGTTGTTTCACTTACTCTTTCAAAAGAATCTTCAACAGTTTTCCCTCCTTTACCTAGATTAAAGGCCATCTCATACTACATTCTGTGCTCATCATGCATCTCCCCACCACCCACTTCTGTCTTCCAAAATATCTACAGATAAACACACACTCCATTCCTTGAGATCTGAGCTTAGTGTAGACATTGAAAATTAAGCTTCAGGCATACTACTGAGATGTCACACACAAAACCTGTGACAGACCAAGACAGTATTTCAACGATGCATAAAAGTTTTTTTGTGCTTGAATCCACTCCACCGTTCAGTATTCTCACAACACTCCTAGGCATTTGAAATTTGTGGGAAAGTTGAACTAGTATTGTGCTTGAAAACCCATTACTTTACATGTTCCACTGTGGTATTTTATCAAGCATTTCATTAAGTCCTTCTTACACACTTCAAAGTATTCAGAAGTTCAGCAGCTAATCTGAGATGGATCAGAGAAAGGAGTGTGAAGATTGAAATTCCAACTTTAAGGGAAAAAAAAAAAAAAAGAGAGATCATGAATAGCCATGTACTTTACTAGGACACCTGTTCCTTTCAGCTTCACGCACATGCTGCCATCTATAACATAAGCAAATTACATCTAGCAACCAGTAATGCATTGTTGCTGATTTTCAAAAGCTAGTTTTTTTGTGTGCGTTTTCCGTTAAGTGAACAGATTATACTTTTGTTGCTGGGCTGCCGGTCTTGGATAAAAAAGCCCTGATATTAGTACACCTCAATGCCTGTTACACTTACTTTCTTTTACAGCCAATTCAAACTGGAAAGGTGCATCAGAGTGAAAGGTTCATGTTTTGGCCTCTCTATGAAATGAGATAGAAAAGAGCACAAAACCTTTTGCATGTCCACAGGTATCCAGGACCCCTGGAGTTCTCATCTAGATTTTGTTTTAAAAGCAAAAACCCAGAAGCAGCATCTACACAATGCCCTAATGCCTTCCCTCTCTTCAGAGTGTTACTGTCTAGTCTGCACCAATCTGTGTTTCAGGCTGTGCCAGGAGATCTGAACATACCAAACTTACCATTTAATTAATCACTGAAACGATGACCAGTTTTTAAAATAACAAGGACAAGAGTGCACTTACAGGCTAAAAGATAAAACAGTACCTGTTACATCAAGACCTTCACACTACCAACAGGTCAAGTAAACCAGATGTTTTGGCACAACTACAGAAAATACAGGGACATATGCCAAGGTGCAGGGAGAAGAGGAAGAGCTTGTGTTTCTACCAAAGTTTTTACTGAATAAAATTAGTAACAGGATCCTGTACTACTTCTAACAGGATGATTTAAAACTGCAAGAAATGCATTTATAGTGACAGTACTCAAAGACCAATTAAGAATACAACGCAATACTTCACACCAGTGAAGAATACAACAAACCCTGCATGGGTTACACTCCTGCTTCAGAGACCGCAGTCCAGACTGACACCATGGACAAAGGGTAATGTTGCACATCAAAATAGAATGAAACACACAGTGATGGTAAACAGCATTTCCTCATTAAGATTTTTAAACCAAGAGGAGCTGGGAGAGGGGTGTGGAGGAGCTTTTACCTAAAGGAAATCACTAAAGACATTTTTACCACTGAACAGCAAAGCAATGTTTGCCTTCAGCAGAAAGAGGATCAGCTCTCCTCACCTGGCTGAAAGTAACTGCAGACAGTAATTTGGACTGCCTTTAAAAAGATCAAGTTACAATTATTAACCTTCTAAATTCACAAGGAACAAACCCTGTAAAATTTGGCCCTACTCTGAGAAGCTATGCAAGAGATAAATAAAAAGGGAAATGCAAGCAGATCTAGTAATTCTTATTAATTGCAGGAAATGAACATATCCTGGAAGGAAACAGCCCAACATAAGCACAAAAATGGGGGAGGAATGGCAAACAGACCTTATTTCTGGGACAGTCAGACTGCCTTCTAAAGCAAAGTATTTCCTCAACTTTAAACAACAAACAAACAAACTACCCCAACACTGACTTGTTACTCAGCTTTCCACACTTGTGGAGTATTCAGGGCTACTGAAGCAGACCAAAGAGTTTTGCACAGATGTTGCAGTAGTCCCGCATCCATTCAGAGAGGTCTCTGATTTTTGATATGGAAGTCAGCTGTCTGGCACAACAAGCACCTTTCCATTAACGGTGCCATGGCACCGGGCCATTGTTGAAGTACCTAAAGTACCAGAAAATATCTATGCATTCACACAGCAGCTTTTTCAGCTTGGTGTGTGTTAGACTCTTCTAGTACAAACACTCACAGTATGCTCACAGTATGCTCCAATTTTTATTCCCCTGGCTCAGTCTTGCAACAGGTTTAAAGTTCTGGCCGAATCAAGGGATACACTTTAACCTTTCCTTTAAAGTCTAAGGATGTGTGTAGCACTTTTGGAATTTAAGCATTTTGCTCCACTAGGTCAGCATGCTCAGTAACTAACACAATACAGTCCTGCTAAGCTGAATACTACATCCCAATAATCACAGCAGATATTTTACTAGACAGACAATTCAGGGGCTATTAATTTCCTCCACATTGAGCTAGAGCCTTTGAGAAGTCACAAAGCCTCACAGCATCTTTCAGCCCTCTCTGAATTAGAAGCCAGGTATGCCACACGCATTCAGTATCTGCTCTCATGCAGAACATATCCATCAGATACTGCACACAACATCTGTCACAAAAGACACTAACTTTCAATAAGGTTAAGAAGAACTTCCAAATCCAACTGGGGGGGGGATGGGAAGGACGGCATAATATTTCTTCAAGTTGTTAACATAAAACCTGGGTTGTTTCAGAGTAGGCATACATGTCCTACGTTAGTGTCTCAATTATTTTTGAAAAAAAAAAATAAAGGGTTTCTAATGACCCTTCAGTTCTTTTAGGAAAAGAGTTATGTTATTTAAAAAGGACATTTTATTCCTCACCTTAAAGCCAGAGTTTAAGCATGTTCTTCAAAAAAGTGGAATAGCCTACAACATGCGTTTCAGCTGCCTCGACAAGCATCTTTAAGTAACTTTCCTGTCAGATTTACACACTAAAACTAAGGCCTGTTTATTCTTACCCAAGACCAGAGACACACACCATTTCAGACTAGGACTCCGCAGCAAGTATCTTAAACCAGAGGTCATTTAGGCTTGAAGGTACCATTGCCTGAACTTTCTGTATTCCAGTATTAGCATGCTAATACACTAATAACGCACTAAGACACTAATACTCTAGTGGGGATGTCACTACTGAGGCTTATTTTGTTCTATGCAATGGCCATAGGCATCCCTAAAACCGGTCCAGCACAAAACTGACTTCAATACCTCAAAACTACTTATCTTCCCAAACTGTGCTGAAGAATCCTTTTGAGGAGTTTCATGACGTTCTACAATAAATTCTGACACTTTAGACATCAAAAAAGCAAACCTTGGCAATATATTTGAGTTGTTTCTCTAGCATATTACTTGAAAAAAAAATCACAGGAAGTGAACCAAAGAAGTTTTAGGGGCTGTGATTATTTTTGCTTGATGTATTTGCACCCTGGATTGTCATGTAGCAATTAAAAAAGGCATCCTTACAAGGTGGGTAAAATTAGGATTAAAATTGTCAAAGCAGAAAGAGTTGTAGACCTTCCTCAGAGCAGAAGCAGCAGAGCAGCCCAGAGACCCTTCTCCCTCTTTGCAGGTTCCCTGAATTCAAAAATTCTTGTCATTTCAGCTGGTTTAGGTTAGTATCCATATATATAAATAAGTTGTTTGTTTTTGCAATCTAGAGTCATCGGGTCCATCCAGAAAGCAGGCTGAAGAATGAAATAGTTGATTAAAAGCTAGTGGATACGCTAAAAAAAAAGCCAACCCCAAAACAACCAAAACCCAAAGCTTCCCCCACCTTTTAACACCCTGTCAGCTGGATTCTCTCCGTTATTCCTGCCCCGCCAGGAAGACCTGCCTCAGCTGGAGGACAGAAGAACAAACCAGCCGGCTCGCAGAGAGGTGGTAACAATTAACTCACCTGACACAATTTACTGCTAAATGCTCCTAAAAAAACCAAAGGGAACTGAAAGTCCAAAGCATTAACTTCACTAGCCATACTTAAAAGCTGCGTCAAGTGCAGGTAGTCGGTAGTTGCTGAGGGCTCTCTCTCGTGTTACCCAACTAACTGCATTTAGAGCTTCTCCGAAGTTGGGAGTCTACCTACGGAAAAGCGAAACGTAAACCAGTAGCCTTAGCTCTACCAGCCCTCCGTACGAGTACACCAGTTCATCAAACAGCGACCAGACTATTTTGCTTTTTGCAGCACATCTTACTGGTTTTCCAATCCATGTGTAAAGGGTACACAACTTCTAGAAAAGCCATACAAGCCACGTCTGCACATCTTTCAGCTCCTCTACAGTCTGCCAGGGAACAGGGTGCTCCCACCTTTTACTCGAACTTCAGCATTTCTCTGCGGGCAGAGCAGCCACGCTACTCCTCCAGATCCTACGATGCGCTCGTGTTTTTGCGGGTTAACATCAGCGCCCTCTTAGCACTCAACGCAACGACCCATCAACACCCCGGCTAAGTTAAAGCTACCGAAAAGTTGCGGGCAGGTGTTTCTGCGCAGCAGCTTTCACACGTTTGGTTCTGAACAAACCCGGACCACAGCGCAGAGCGCCGGGACGGGCTCCGGGATGCAAACCCGCCCCGCGGGACCTGCCGAAGGCGAGACTCTGCCACCGCCACCGCGGCGGCCGGTGCCCGGGCGCTTCTGCGGGGGGAAAGCGCGCAGGGCAGAGCGAGAGGGGGAGGGAGAGAACAAAGTGGGACCCGACCTTCGTCCGCAGGGTCTGATGGATGTCCGCTGCCAGCTCCCCCTTCCACCACTGCTCCTCCATCCTTTTTCTTCCCATCCAGACAAAGCTCTGGAGGAGAGACGGGGCCGCTCTGCTGGGAGGGAGCACAAACCGGACAAGTGGCACCAAGCCCCGCGGCCGTTTCCGCCGGCCGGCCCGGCCCCCGCCCGGCTCCCGCGCCACTTAACGCGTTGATTTATTTACTACCTCCGCAGCTCGGCCCCTGCCCGCCGCGCAGAGCCGCGGCGCCCCGCCGGCCCGGAGCGGCCCCTCAGCCGGCGCCCACCGCCCACGCGGGGCCGCGGGCAGGGGCCGGAGCCATCGGCACGGCTCGGCGCTTTGTGCCGGCCGGAGCGCTGCCCGCGGACGGGGAAAGGAGGAGGGGGGTGCTGCTGTCCCCCTCCGCCGGGGCGGCTCTTAGGTTCGTTACGCCAATTAACAGCTGGCTGTCCCCGGCAGCGACAGGTCCTTCCCCTCCGCGCCCCTGCGCTCCCCGGCCCCCGGCCGTAGCCGCTGTGCGCGGCCCTGCAGCCCCCGCCCTAGGGCCGGGGGTCCCCCGGCCGGGGGGGTTAGGGCGAAACAGCAACACCCCGGCGCGGCGGAGGGGGGTCGGCCGCGTTCGGTTGTCTGCCTGGCCGGACGGGAAAGGGTAACGCGGGCAGAATCGCCGGAGGAAATGGAACGTGAGGCTTCTCCCGGTGAGGAAGGCGCTGAATACCCAGTCCATGGCCTCAGCATTAACGGAAGAGATTGACTTTTTCCTTGTTTCATGATTCCCAATCCAAGATGCCTTATCTTGAGCTGCCAGAAGCCTGCAGATAGAAGTGCTCGCTTATGTCTGAGCGAGGTTTGGCAGGAGCACAGCTCCCTTTCGGGCCACTCGTCGAGGTTTCCCCTCTCACGGTGCCAGGAGGCAGCTCTGTCTGTCCTCCGCAGGCAGCGAGCTGGTGCTTCCCCCCATTCTCCGTACTTCGGACATAACCCGTATCTTGTGGCTTCGGGACAGGTCCCATCCTTGTTACGCAGCAGTGCACAGCACCAGCTGTAGCGGGACCCTGATGGGCTGTCCCACAACTTGGTGATTCGTGGTTTGCCACCAGAGCTCACCCTGTCTTGAAGCTTTAGCCAGGCGATCGGTCACTGCTTTGCCCTGGGAACAAGGACCCTCATCCCTTCCAAGTTTTACGCCCAAAGAGCCCGAGAAACCATCAGGCAGCCCGTAGCTTTATTCCCAGGCCTCTTATAGTCCAGTGGATATTTCAGCACATTGAACTTAAATCTTTCAACAAGTCTCTCGGCACTCCGCTTCCGCAATTCCAGGAGCCAAAAAAATCACCATGCAACCTGTTTTATACCCAAATCACACTGTTGAGCCGTTAAGGATGAAGAATTTTCATAAGGAAGTTTACCAGGCCTAGCAATGGCTTTCCCATTTAAAAAACTAAAAGTCATTTTTAGAATTAGGTGTGGAGTTGTTCTTTTTTTTTAAATAATTGCCAGTCATTCTGCACTCAAACTTGCAAAAGAACCTCACAAAAACGTTTGTTCCTTGGTCGGTTTCTTAAAAGGAAAGGAACAACAAAAATCAGCCTGCTTCTGTCAAAATAAATATTTTGATTTTAGCATTCCTGGGAAAATATTTTTGTGATCAAAGAAAGTTGTTGACCAAATCTTCTGGGGAAAACACACCCCAGTTGTTTATAGTCCTTGTTTGCTGGCTTGTCCCCTGATATAAAAAAGAAGCAGTGAAATTAAGTGGCAACAGCTATTAAGCCTACAGATAAAAGCTGCCACCAAGTGTCCATCAGAAATAATTTTCCCCTGTTTTCTTTTAAGTACACCCCGGTATCCCTTAAACAAAGTACTTTGGTGACTTAAATTTAAGGCAGAGAAAAAATATCTTGTCTTTTTGCTTAAAACTGAGCACATGCTTAACTACTTTGTTGAATAACAGCCAGGGCATTTCTTTACAATGTAGTCTGTTCATGGTTCATATAATGGTATATTAATTTTCTATAACAGTTTTTATAAAAAAATCTTGAGATTCCATGTGAAATAGAAAACTGTTCCATATAACGTTGGTTTTAATTCTGCAGCCAAAAGATTTTATTTTTCCAGAATATGGTCCATGTGTTTCACTTGTTCCATTTGAAAATAAATTGTGATCTATCAAAAGTTTCCTTCAGTAACTGCATTGATATTAAAAATGGAAAGAAATAACAAATAAGATTCTCCTTTCTGTAACATGGCTGTTAGTAGGGCTCAAAGAGACTACCCTGTCGATTTGAAAAAAAAGCCCAACTAACAGTGTCTTTGATATCATAAAATTTTTACAGTAACAAATTAGAGAGAGCAGTATTTCTGGATTTGATAAGAGCTCAGACATAGCCTTGAACCTTGGAATTGCTTTCTTCTGAAGGACAGAGTGCCAGCAAGGCCATATACATAAAACAGGGAATCCAGTACTCTTCCATCTGGTAGTCAAATGAACAACATACAGACGTTATCATTAACGCATTGATACTGTAAAAATTGACTGCAGGTACAGTGTATCTTTTTCCATCCAAATGGGATCATCGAAATCCTCACCAGTTCTGATATAATGGGTAAAGTTTGGGTTAAAATACAGGCTTTAGCCACAACAGAACTGTGTTGATTTAATTTTCAAGTGTTTTGGAAAACAGACCAAGAGAGATAAACATAAAATCCCATATAGATTCCTAAAGTAGGTTTGCATAGGGTTTATATTAACTTTGAGAATTTTTATGTTACTCTTTCATCATTAGCAAGCCATGGTTGGGTAAGGCACAGATGCAAAGTTAGTAAAACTTCACTGATACAAGTTGAGTTTGTAAGTAAATGAAATTGTTAATGTTGAGGGTTTTTTTCCCTTAAAAATGAATTTAACTAAGCAAGTTAACATCTTTACCACTAGCGCTACTATTCTGAGTGCTGGGGCAATAACATTGCTTTTAGGCAACAAGCTATCTGAATGTAACTGAAGACACAAACCACAAAGTGACCAAAAATTGGCTCTGTACCTGCCAGTAGGAAGGGCTGAGGAGGGAGGGGCTCAGCTGGGGAAGCAATGGAAACACGCACACACACCCACACGCGCGTGCGCACACACACACATACTGCTTCATAGAGGGATCTGAAACCAGTAAACTGGGATGATATGATTTGTGGAGTTGTGCCCAAATCTGGCTTGTCCTGTGCCCTCCAAGAGCCAGCACTGATGCGGCTGGTCAGCGAAAGCCTGATCTAGCAAAAAATGCACAGGGGAAGATCCCGTAAGCTGTGTGGAGCTGTACCCTCACTTCACTGACTTAGCTGGATCAGGTTTAACACAGAACCATTAGCAAGCTGGTCAGAAGCATGGGAGCTCTGTGCCCTTGCAGAAGGCTGCACCTTTCCATGTGGGGTTCATGGGTTTGGAGAGCTGCAACCTGCTTTCCTCTGCTGTTGGTAGAAGCAAGCTATGAATGACTTCTTGTTTTTTTAAAGGACAATATTATAGGATTAGGACTGTCCTTAGGAGCTGTAATTATTAAGCCTGGCTGGCTAGTATGAAGGGCTTTAACCCCAGCAAGCTGCTGTTGGGTGTGTATCCATGCCAGACTAAGCCTGCGACAGTGCTGGGACAGAACAATATTACAGACAGTATTCTAGGGTTTAAGGAAAACACTGCTGTGCTTCTGTGCAGCTTGAAAACCCTGTTCTATTCAAAGGCTTTTAAATGGTTGCAGTTCCTAGCTTTCTGCTAGCGCTCAGTGGGTTGAACTGGGATGCTTGTGCCTTGCCTCAGGGCACTGAGAGCCCTCAGGGGAGGCTCGTGGGCCCGTTGCTGCCCAGCAGCCTGAAATATCCGAGCTTTGTGCCCGAGAACCTGCATGATGCACAAGCCAGCCCCCCACCTCAAACTTCCCCTTCAAGCACACCATCCCCTCCTCCCTGATCCTTCCTGGTCTGAGCACTCTTTTCCTTGTTCCTCCTCTCAGCCAGTGGTTTATGTGGGCATTAGAAACTCTGTGAACATACCCTTCCTTGTAGAGGTCTGTCACTTCTTGACCTGCCTGTCAAGCACCCAGGGGACGTGTCCTTTCCTGCACACTGTCCCTGAAAAGTGCAGGGAGGAATGATAGGGCCATTATGGTGGTTACAGCAGTGCTGGAGTGGGCACGGGGAGCTGCGTGTCACGGGCTTGTGCTGTCCTGATGTAACTGCAGTTTCTACTGTTGGACCTGGCTTGTTCCAAGTGCAGAAATGGCCCTTGGCAATGGGAAGGGGCCGTGAGCAGGGCCATGGCTGCCAGGAGGCAGGACAGCAGAGATGGTGCAGAGAGCTGCTGGCAGCCATGCAGCCCCCAGGGCTGTGTAACGTTACCGTGGGCCTGCCATGACATGGGCTTCAGGGACATGGTGCTGCTTGGCCAGGCAGCATTGACAAAACCTGGAAGAAGAGGAAAAAAAAAGACTTCTTCACCCAACCCAACCCCTTTTTTTTAAGTATTGGGGTGCTGACTGTTGGGTGTTAACTGTTAGCAGCAGTGCCAGGTGCTCAGGGCTGTGTCAGGCACATGGGCTGAACAGGGGAGGTGCTGCCTTCCCTTTATTTTCAGCTGCGACATCACATCCTTACTTTCCAGGCAGCCCATGTTCACTGAGTCCACAGTTAATGTTAATTTTCCAGAGCAAAAATGTTTTTTAATGTTTATTTTTTCTTTTCATTGTTAGCATTGAAATGTAAGGTTTCAAAAAAAAAAAAAACCAACAAAACAAAAATGAAAAACAAACAGAAAAAGCCAACTTTGAGGTCCTTTTGTGTAGATCAGCCCTGAAAGGGGGAGGAAAAGGGCTTTGGGAGGCTGCATTAAGGGGTCAGAAGCTGCAGCAGGCAGGAGGAGTTGTCCTTGGGCTCATCCAGTGCTGAGCACTTCCCACCCTGCTGATGTTTGTGCAGAGTGCTCAGAGAGTGTGAAATCACAACTTCGCCTGAGCTGGAAGTTCACTGCTGCATAGCATTGGGGATGGATGTGGAAGGGAGAAGGCTCTGTTGGAGCAGAGACAAGCTCCTCTGGCAAAGAAACCCTCCTCTGCCTTGTAGGGGACCTGGGCAGGTACATGTGTTCACAGCCAGGTCCACGTTGGTCCTTAATGACCCACAAGCTGAGCCTGCTGAGCCTTTCCTCTGTTGCTGACTGAACACTGAAGGTGGGTGCTCCTGCCTTTCCTTGCCTCCCTGCCCTGGCATGCTGGATGTGCTGGATGTGCTGGAGGGAATCGCTTGTGCCCAAATGTGGTGCAGAGGGGAGCTCTGACACTTGGAGTGAGGGAGGATGCTGTGGCATAACAGGTCTTGCACAAGGGTGGCAGATATGGATGGCATCCTGTTCAGCCAGGACATTCCCTCCTTCCTTCCTGATGGCATCTGCCCGTGTGCTCGCCCAGCTACCACCATTCCCAGCTCTTCTGCCACCATGCCAGAGGTGTGGGCAGCTGCCTGGGCTGGGGCGAGCAGCCTGCATGGGAGTGATGCTCTCTTGAGACAGCTTGGCCGTGAAAACAAGAGCTCTTTATTTGGTGGTTTTCCAGAAACTTTGTGTTTCTGGAATAAATAGACTTTATGTAAATCTCCATTTCAGTTTAAAAACAAAGTAAATAACTGCTTGGCTGGAGGACAATGGCAGCACAAACCAAAATGCAGCAGGAAGATGCAGGAGCAAGCCAGAATGTGTTTTTTAAAGTCTTAAATTTAAATTCAATTTTTAAATTATTTTTTAAATTCTTTGAAGCCTGAGCCAGTCATTTTGAGTTTTTTTCTCTTTTTTTTTTTGGGGGGGGGGGGGGAGT
>JANZLQ010000044.1:8619198-8630772 GCA_026212715.1 Elanus axillaris | reverse complement strand
CTGTTGTTATATTTTCTCCCCCCTGTCCAACTGAGGAGGGGGAGTGATAGAGCGGTTTTGGTGGGCACCTGGCGTCCCGCCAGGGTCAACCCATCACACATATATAGTAAAAAAGAGAATTTCTGCTACGGTATCAGTTTCCGGCCACCTATGGGTAAAGGTGCTCCTTCCATCCCCTCTGCAGAAGAAAAGCCCTCTTCATGCCCAGGCTGAGGATTTTTTCCTCCCTTTGCTCTGCCAGTGAGGGAGGTTATGGCCATGGCTACCAGCTCCCCAGCAGCAGTACCCTGGTGGGTACTGACCATAGACTGAGGGAAGAGGCTGATGGAGTTGGGATCTTTTCCAGCTGTATGAATATGGGAAAAAGCTGGTGGGGGGGGTGTGTGTGTGTGAAAGGCATTCCCTGGCCCAATTTCTTTCTTTCAGCTTCTGTAGCTGGAGTAGCCCTTGGAGAAATGAGACGCGAAGCCTGAAGCTGCCCCATAAAAATCTGTGCTGGTTCACTGTTTGCTCGCTAGCTCTTTGATTAGGAGAGATCAAGCTAAAGCCAAAGGATTTTTTTTTTTAAAGGAATTAGCCATGTATCACTTTGATAAAACTCCTACCCCCAGGCTAAGAGGTGCCCACCCTTATCTGACGGAAAAGACTCCTATGAAATTTAGTCTTTTCTTTTATCACAGATACTTCTGATGGTGGGGGGTTAAATGTTTTACAAGAATCATCTGTTTGCATGGGCTTTCTTACCATATCCTGAAGTCCTGCTAATGAAATACAGAACATAAGCAAGGATTGAAAAGCAAGCAAACTGCCTTTCACATATTTCTTCAAGCTTTGGTGCTGAAGCAAATTTGTAGTTAGATGCAACAGAAGATGAGCTGGGATATCGCAGACCTTTCAATCTGTTGGTGGCCTTTTGGTCAGGCAAGGTCCTGCTTGGCATTTACTCGAATACCAGGAGGCTTTAGCATCTCCCCAGTAGTGTTATGTTTAACTCCTGCCCCGGAAACAAGATGCTTGAAGTATTGTACAAATTTCACATTGGCCTTAGCACTCTTATCCTAGTATTGGCTCCTGAAGGGGGTGGAAATGCATATTACATGCTCCAAATCCAGGGAGCAATATGCTACATATCAATGTTGAGTGGGAGACCCCCAGTTCTGTGATATGTATAATTAAGAACACGCAGAGGAGTGGGAAATGCAGAACTGATCTCTGGGCTGGATTTGGCTGCTAAGCCATTTTGATCTTCAGCTGTCTTTTGATTTTCTTATACCTAATTTTTTTTTGATGCTGGTGAAAGTTGTCAATTTAACAGCCTTGTGAGATGGAAATCACCAACAAGTATTAATGTGGACAGTTGAATAAAGGCTTCTCAGTTCACGGAAAGAGAAACAAAATGTTAAAATGCCTGTGGAGTGGGGAGATCCCAAGGAAAGCTACATCCCTGCTTCCCAGTAACCACCTCAAATAGGACAGAAGAGAAGTGAGAGGTGTGTGGAGGTGGATGATGCTAATAAGTTGTGGCAAGGAAAAATGTCATTGGGGAGCATAACCTGGAAAAAAAGCTGGAACTGCTTCAGGTAGAGAAGAAATGGGCAAATGAGAGCACAGGGTAGGAGGGCAGCTCCTTCTCTTAAAGTTTCTTACCATAAGTACTTCTATTACCTTCAGACAACCCAGCTAGTTGACCTGATGTGATAAAAAGTGGCAAACAAAATACCCCGAGGCTGGGAGGTTAGTAGTACTGGTACTTGGATAGACAGGCAATATTCCCCTACCTGGAGCCATGCTCTGGCGCAGCTCCTGAGTCGGTGTTAATTAACAGCTCCACAAGAACATTTCATCCCACATCACAGCAGTGTGTGTGGGATGCAAAGCACAGTCACATTCACAAGAGGATCTATAAATAACTTCTTAAAGAAATCTCTTTGAAAGAAAACAAACCTCATGCTGTTCCACCTTAAAAGGAAAATTGCTTCTCGATGTAGAACGTATGATGAGCTCCAAAAAGCAAATTGGAAACAGAACAGCATCTTTCCTTTTCACAGCACGGGCAGCAGGCCTGGCACTGGAGACCATGCAGCATGGTTTCAGCTGAGGTCTTACTTTTCTAATGACATTTTAATTAATGTCTTTGTTAATAGGGGTTTGGAGACTTTTTGGTCATGACCGATGCCTGCTGTGCGAGAGTGTGCACCATACCCACAGGGTTATGAGAGCTGAGTGGTGCTGGAGGACTGCTTAGGGAGGAGAGGAGGACCGAGGGTGGCTGTAGTTTGGACCTGCCACTGAAATGCAAATGGTTGGCTCTTCAGCACCCGGGGAGAGCACACCAGTATCAGCACTGATTTCAGCACAGGAAGAGAAAGCGGACCAGCTTCACTTAAGCAAGTTAGCTCAGGTGTCTGCAGCATAGGCATGGCTGGTCAGGCTCTGAGGTGGAACGATGAGGCAGACAGGTGGAGTGATATGAGTCAGTCAGCTGGGTTTGAGAGGCAATGACTCCCTGTGTCCTTCAGCTGAATCAATGGAAATTGCTGCTGTGGGTCCAATCAATGTAGTCTGTAAAACTGTGCTGTGGATCCCCACTGGGTAATTTTGGGGAATACTTGTCAGGAAGCAAACCAGGAGGGGATGATTTTGGAAAATGTTCACTCCTGAATCTTAGAGCTTGAACACACCTTTATAGAAGATACCACAGGATAAATAAAGCAGTAAAGATGGAGCATCTCTGATTTTAAGCGTGGTACATGCAGAGCCGAGCATTTACTGTCTTCCCTCTTCCTAATGAGCCACATGTTTAGGGGCCTTCACTATAATTATGTAATAAAATGTAATGAATGACTCAAAGCAAAAATGTGTCTGAAATGGGATGTTCTGACTCCGCCCCGTGGCCTTTACATGACACCCTCTTTCTGGTTTAGGACATTCAGTTGTCATCCCTTGTCGCTTCAGTGGGTCCTTCTCTTCCTGCTGGAGCTCAGGCCCTTGGCAGAGGCTGCCCCGTGCCCTGGCTCTCCCTGCCTCAGGGGCTGCTGGGGAGGCGAGACTGGGGCTTAGCTTTCCTCAGGATCGAGAAAAGCTGGGAGTGGGTGGGCTGCCTGACTCCCCAGCTGCCCTAACCGGACCGTCTGAAGCGGACACTCTTACACTAAGCAGGATTTGAACCTGACCCCTCACTGCTGAAACCCGGGCATCTCATGAACCTCTGTAGCGCATGGAGTGTCTGCGCAGGGGGGGACTGCAAACCTAGGCTCCCCAATAGCTTTTCTGTGCACGCGCCTTGTCGCCAGAGCTACAGCACATCCCTCTGTCACCCGAGAGCCCCATCCCGGGGAGCTGTGTCCCCACAGGGCTCGTTTCAGCCCCACGCCCTGACCTGCAGCTCCCTTTTCTGCTGGCCACTGCAGCGTGGTATGGGCTTGCTGCTGCCAGAGGTGCCTCACAGGCAGGAGCTTGGGGGACACATCTCTTGCCATGTCTCCCCTATAGCTTTGGCTGCCGTGACATCCCTGCTCCGGGTGGCTCCTGCAAGCCTCTGGGCAACCACCCTCATCCCAGCCCTGCTGCAGGTGAGCTTCCTGAATCACTCCACAGTTAAGAAGCCAGACCAATGCTACAGATCCATATGCATTTAAAAAGGTGTTTCTGTAAAAAAAGATTTTGCCTGTAAGAGTGAGCCCCGGGTATGAAGCATCAGTTGTACTTTCTGGTGCTCACAGGGCAGCTGGGCTGAACTCCAGTCAGAGGGAAAGTCCCTGAGGGTTTGCCAGATCTGGGGTGGTTTTGTGGCACATGCAGTGGCTGGATGGTGATTTTTGGCCGGGGAAGCCACCCTGTGTGATGCAGTGGTGGCATGTACCTGCCCATGGGAGGTAAAAGTGCAGTGGGGGAGGGAAGACAAGAGGAGAGGAGGGAGTCTGGGGGCAATTGCTGCTTGGAGGGAGGGAGGAGAAGGATGGTCTGATAGCCTGAGAGGGGACCCAGCAGCAGATGAATGGCCGTGACTTTCTACGCTGTTTAATTTTAATATTTGAGGCTTTCTTAAACAAAACAACCATCTTCTTGCTTCACAATTTCCCAGCATACCTCAAGGCTTCTTAATTAGTCTTCAAAATAATCATTATCCCCGTGAGCCTAATTCTCAGCTCTGGTAGTTGCCCTGCAGAGTCCCCAGGGCACAGGATCCCTTGGGAGTGTGGGGCTGATTGAGTTAAAATAAGGTGTGCCGCTGGTGACAGCAGCTGAAATGGATGTATTTAATTTCTGATATAAGCCAGTGAAGTAGTTTATACCAGATATAAGTTTGATCTGTTATCTGCTATTGCACAAAGCAACGTCAAAGGAGATAAAGGAGAGTGATGCATCTTCTGTGCCAGAACCTGCATCACCATCTCAGCTTTAGGCAGCCAGGGACACCTATGGCAAACCTTTCCTAGCCCTGAGCTAAAGCCCCATTACCAAAGCTGCCGATTGGTACCAGAGTGGAGGGAGAGGCTGCCGGTTTGGCTGTACGAGATGGGTACTCCCAGCAGAAGTCTAAGTTACGATTCCTTCCTCGAGTATTTATTTTAACTGGTGACTGTTGCCTTTATGGATTCCTGTGCACGCTTTGGAAACCTGAGTGCTCAATGATTTAGACCTTATTTGGTAAGTTTTGAAGTTAAGGTTAAGAGGAGGGAAGAAAAAAAAAAAGGAAAAGTGAATCTACTCACCACAAGTAATCTCTTCAGTGAGATCTTGACAGGCGGTGGAAACCTACACAATTTTAAGCAGATGTTTTGCTGCAGATTGCTGTCACACACAGAGCCCAAGCCCCGTTCTGCTGCAGCAGCGTCCTTCTGAGAGGTGTGCGATATTGACTTTGGTCCTTTTTTTTGTTAACGTTTTACTCCTTTTTGTGCAGATTGCTAGCTTCCTGCAGCAGCTCCAGGTTTTTGGCTCAACGTTGCCAAAGGCATATTTTTATTACTGTGTAATGGGTCTGCGCCTCTTCCTCTGTCACGTGGCACAGGAAGAAATTTTTACGCACATATGGCTGGAAAGCTCTTGATGCTTGGGGAGTTTTTCCCTTTCTCTCTCTCTCTTGCAGTCTTGTATGAAAGGCTCAGGAGTTGCCTGGATCATTTCTGACCGATTCTGCCCCTCTCTGCTGTAGCTGCTGCCCACACAAGCAGAATTTGGAAGGGAATGGGTAACTCAGATCAAACTAGGGAACAACTTTGCCACTTGATCCTGGAGCATTAGCAAGGGAAGCAAATCTTCTCCTAAGGGTGGAAAATCACTTCTAAAATAATTTAGACAAACAAGTAATGGCAGACTCACTCCAGGCTTTAATTCAAGGACGTTGTTGTGAAGCAGCAGCTTTGCAAATGTGAATTTTGAGAGGAAATGGTATACCTCAGTGCTGCTTCAGGTGGATGTGTGAGACAAAACACAGAGACTTTGCCATAGGCATGGCAGGGCAGGAACGCTTCTGTCTTTGGAAAGGGTTGGGATTTTGTTTTAAGCTTGCAAAGTAATTACAAAACCCCTAGCAATTGCTTAAGGTAAGGCAGTAACAGGAGAAGCAGTGGCTGAAGCTGGAGTTCAGCTTTAGCTCTGCCAACACTGAAGCATTGAGTCACAGTAAATCCCTGACCCTTCTTGTTTCTCCGCTGCAGCAAGTCATGGTGTTACAGCTCTGAGCAGGGTTGATATCCTGGCTTACACCAGTCCATTAAAGCCAGAATTTGCAAATGCCTTACAACTCTCAAAACTGACAGTGTTTCCCTAACAGCCCGCGGGGAGATGCAGAGACATCTGGGGTTTAAGAGTTTCCTGACTGTGCTCCCCCCACCCCTTCCCTCTCTCCCCGCTTTGCAGGATGCTCTGTGATGCTGCTGGGGTGGGTACAGACCAGACTCATCTTTTTAATGGTGTGGTGGGTAGAGTCTAAAGAGGAGCTGCGAGATAACCCAGACATAGAGCCTAGCCCCACGGATGCCTGGGATGGCAGCGTGGGAGGTGGTTACGGGGGACCCATCACCCTGCCAGGAAGGCAGCGAGGACCCTGGGGCCGTCATCACCAACACAGAGTGGGTCACTGGTGCTCCAGGCCACAGCCTGTGTGTGCTGCTTGTGGGTGTGCGGCTCCTGCTCTGCCCCAGCCAGGATCCTGCACAGGGCTTGGGACCAGGCGTGTGCCAGGTGGCAGGGCTCCAGATCCTGCCCTGCTGCTCTCCAGCCAGTAAATATGTTCTGCTCAGTGCAGATTATCAGATGATTGGGAGTATGCTGGAAATATCATTCCTTACTCTGCCAGAATTCATCATTTTTGGAGCTGTTGTGGGTTTTTTTTTTTAAGCTTTCCCCTGCAGTTGCTGTTGGAACATGGGGGGAAAGGAAAAATGAAGTATGTATACAGTTTGCTTTGCGAGCTGTAATCAGCTCAGCTGCTTCTGGGAGGGGTGGGAATGTTTGGCCGAGGAAGCACAGGGCTGTTCTCCTGCTGTGCTGATGGTCCCACAGAGCTCCTTCAGGGCCCATGCCCTGGCCCCCAGCTCCTTGATGGCTCAGCAATGTTCCCTGCCATTGAACAACCTCCAGGAGAACAATCCCCCTCCCCAAACCCATGCAATCACCACCTTAAATTTCACTGATAAGGGCTATTTTAGAAAAGCTGCCATATAGCTGCAGAGCTCTGGTGCGCCTGTGGGGAGCTCCCCCCAGCCCCACTGCCCCAGTGGCACTGGGGTGAGCGCAGGTGGGGACACCCCCAGAGACAGGCTCCAAGAGCCGCCCTCCCCTGGGGCAGCTCTGGTGGTCGGTCGAATATGAATTCTCACTTTTAGCCTGTTTCCATAAAGTTTGTAGGAACCCACTTCTCTTGGAGAGCCTCTCCCGCCCAGGTGTGGGGCTGGAGTCAGCTAAAAGGCTCAAGGCATTGCACGTGCACAGGTCCTGCCTCAGGTTTCTTCTGAAACCAGATGAAATCTTCCTGTGGGCTTTGCCAAGGTGCGACTTGGATTGGCCTGGGAAGCCACAGCGGTTTCCTCAGGCACAAGTGGTATTGAGAAGAAAAAGCCCTTATACTTATCCCGAACCTGCCCCGTGGCAGCTGTGCTGGGCCACCGGGGCGTTGGGATCGATGTGAAATGGGTGAGGGATGAAATGATGCTTGAAAATACAGCAGTCCTGCCGGGCAATTCAAGGTGAGACTGGGGAATTTGCGGTTACTGTGATTTTGTGCCCAGATCCGCAGCATGTTGAAGGCAGCAAGAGCCTGACCTAGTTCGGCAGCGTGGGGAGAGGCAGCGCTGGGAAGTTCCTGCCAGGCAGATGGAAAATATGTCTGTGCTGCAACGCCGAGCCGAGCTCACCCGGGGTCCCAGACAGCTCTGCTGGAGGACATGTTTGGCAAGCACACTTTGTTAAATAAATAAACTGCCTGTTCGCAGTGCAACAGAACTGCCCTGAGACTTGCTTCTCAGTTCATTTTGTTTCAGCTAGACATGGCAGGGAAGCATTACAGGAGATCACGTCCCGGCCTATGCTGCTTTTTAGCAAAAGCCTCCCTGCCGTGACTACTGCAGTTTTCACCATTGATCGCAGGGCAGGCGGCTCGTTTCTGCAGCGCAGGGAGCTGGCTTGGGCCGACGTCCGCCTCGGCAGACCCCCACGGGACACGCGTAGGAGTAGGGGTGCTTTGTAGCCCCCATGCTAGCCCAGGAGGTGCTGCCTCCCCACGGGCCGGGTGCTGCTCCTGCCTGCCGTGGTCCTGTCCCCCTGCCTGCATCCCCCGTCCGTGCCCCCAGCACAACACTCCGTGGCTTTACAACCTTTAGGGGGGATGCATGGCTTGTGTGGCAAGGGAAAGGTGCATCATCCAGCACCTACAAAGTGTAATTTTAGCTCTGCTATCGCCTGTGCACATGCTTTGGGTGAGAAACACGAGTGCCTGAAGGTGGGCGACTGCCAGCTCCCACCCCGGATGGCAGGACGGGACTGTGTCCCAGCAAGGAAGGATTTTCCCTTGTTTTCTTTCTGAGCACTAATGCGTTTCACCATTACAGATACCGACCTTGCAGCGACTTTGTAACCAAATAAAATGACTCAGCAAATGCCAAAATAGCTGCAGTTCACCCAGAGGCTGTAGGCAGCCTAAAATACGGCCTTCCCACTGCACTGGGCAATCGCAATAAAAGTGCACCTTTCTTCAAAGATGAGTGTAGGTGCTTTGTTTTTTTTTTTTTCAGAGATACTAATGGGATGGAAAAAGCATTTTTCTACCTGACAGGCCTCCTGGCTTAGTGTGGACTGGTGATTTGAGTAATTTTTATTGCCCTACCTAAAAGGAGTTTGGAAGTCTGTGAGCAGTCTTCAGAGAGTGATTGTCCCTCTCCAAAAGCCCCTATAAAAATGAGTCAAATCTCTATTTAAACTTAAAGGATGCCCTTGAGACCATTAGTTCTGCTTAGAAACTGCAGTCCTAACCCATTAAGATAAAAATAAATAGAGCTTATTTTAGGAAGAGGGAAGTGGGAACCAGCCCAAGCACCAGTGAGCTACTGCAAGCACAGTGTAGAAGATGTGTTAAGGTTGGGGTTTTTTCTTTTGTCTCATGCACATTCTAATTCAAAGTGAAATTCAGCAATCTTTCTGACTTGCCACAATTGGCTTCTGCCTAGGTATCTAATAACATAGTCAGACAAGAAAAGACTCTTCTAAAAATGCCATGTATTTCCCAAAATACAAAAAACTCCAGCCCTGCTTCTGGAGTCTGTAGCATCCTCATCACTAATCCCAGTACCTGGGGACACAGGCAGCATTTGCCCAAGCCAGGCAAGCCAGCGACAAATGTCACTTACCCCTGTCATGGTACAACGCCTCCATCCTTCAGGGCAAAGCAGCATCCTCCAGAGACGAGTGAAAAATTACATTGCATGCGAGCAGTAATAGCTACTCATAAAATCCCCTCTCCTGCTGCCACTTCCCAAGCAGAGAATTTTGCATTAGCCCTGGCTTTTGCTAAAAAAGGTCTTTCAGCTATTCTTAAAATACTGAGAAAATATTAGTATCTCAGCAGAATATACAGTGGGGCTGTGCTGCCTCTTGGATGTTAAAAACTCAGCCCAGTGCTTTTGATTCTGTGCATGCCCAGCATGAGACTTGTTAAACCAAGAAGGGACACCTGAGCAAAGCCAGAAGCTGGCTGAAGGTACCATTTTCCTTCCCTAGCTTGGGTCTCATGCAGACCAGAGGCTGATGGCATACCCTTTCCCAGCCAGGATGCGCAGAACCAGGAACAATGCTAATAGGAGGAAACTGCTCCTTCACCCGTGCTGCTGTAACAGTCACCTTGCTAATGGGGCACTACAGCAGGCAACTTCAATCTCAGGCCTTGCGCTCCAGCATCCACTTCCCCAATGTACTGTTAGCATACGTCATAGCAGCTTGTGAATAAAAAGCAGCAATGGGTTAAAACACTGCTGTGATGGTGGTGGTGGAGCCAAATTTGTAGTTCCTAGCTATGTATTAAAAACCAGGAACAAATGCATGTGCGAACATGATAAGGGTGTAAATGCATCTGAAAAAAAGTCCCACTTGTAGGAGACATGGTAGAAGATTATAGAGCAGCAGGCTGAGGACTGTGCTTAGATCCAAATGCCATGCAGACAAGTGGCTGGGTGGAGGCTGCTTCTAAAATGCTTTGCAATTACTGGAATTACTTTTAACACTTTGTAGGTTAGAAATTTTGGGTTTGCTAGTCTGTCCGCTGAGCAAGGTTTTCTTAGGCAAAGCAATTTTATTCTCTTTTCCACTGACGTCTGAAATGCGCTGGTAATTTGCAGAAGCAAACCCCATTGCTATCTACTACCCCAGTGGGGTTCTGGTTGGGTCACCTAAGAAACGTGAACAAATTTGTTTCATATAAAATACCTAGTTTATTATTATTATTATATTCCTGTCTATTTCTTTGTTGCATCTGGCAAAACAAATGCAAACAGGAATGCTAACAGAACAATGGGGAGTTGTCTACATGTAGTTCAGGCCATGGTGTTTTGGCCTGAATGGGTAATTAAAGTTATACCCAAAAGTCGTACAGAAGACTGCAGTTACTAGGCTGCAGTGGGCACTAGTGGGCACAGAAAATCCAGTCTCTACTGTTGTTTTTACTCTTTCCTAAAAGTTTAACTCCATTTCATCCTTAACTAATTGCTATCATTCCTGCTTTTTTCTGATCCCTCAACAGCCTAAAACAATTACACTCCCGTAGAACAGTGCAAACCCACTCAGGAAAGCCATAAAGATCCAATTACAAAGAAATGTGGAGACAGTAAAAGAACTACCTTCTGGCATGCCTTGAAAGATAACACAGAATGCTAAACTCTTCAACAAAAAATAAAGGAGAATGTTTTAATCTACACGTTTTAAAAATGCAAATGTCTTCAAATCAGCTGGCTAGTTAGTTCAGTTTGCAGACTTCAGTACGCCTCAGATAATCAGAACTCAACAGGATGAAAAATGAGGCAATCAAAGCAATTGTTGAAAAGGGAGTTGAGAAAGTAATTTTTGAGATTTGCCAAGGGCAAAATTCTGAGAAAGCTACCCAGACTGTGCTGGGAGGGTCTGACTTGTATTATGATTTGAGAATTTGACTAGTCTGTGTTATCAGACTAAGGAATTTCCTCTCACCTTGCTTCTGTCTTTGTGCATGTGAGAAACAGGAGTTCCCAACTTCAGCTGCCTCTGCTAGAGTATGCTCATTTTCATTGTATGTTCATTTTTGTCCAAGCTAGCCTACAAACTTGTTTCAAATTCATTTTGAAAAGGAAAAAAAAATCTTGTGCAATAGGAAGCAGCCTTTGGATATGCACAGTTGTATCGCATGCCAAATCCAAGGGGAAGCAGATGGAGGAAAATTAATCCTCATGATCAGATCCACAATGTTCCTTAACATTTAACCTTTATGATATAAATAGGAGAACATGTTTTAAGCTTTATTTGTCCTTTAACTGTTGAGACTGATCCAGATGAGATCTACTTTGCATCATTCACAAGCTCAAGGGAACTGTATTTTGAATGAAAGGCTACTAATTGCTTTTTCCCCTGGAGCTGCCTTCCTGCTTCACCAGAGAAGAAACTGGTCCATGTTCCCCATAGGTTCTCTCTTAGAAGAGTGAGACACGGCATGCCAGAAAGTAAGTTACAGTCACATCTTCAGGTACTGAAAAGCAAATCCATCCACATGAGTATACTTAAAGTGGAATTCTGTATGTTTACATATAATAAGCAGATCTCCCTGTAGCACTGAACATGTTATACTGTCTTCTAAAATACACACACCTTTAACTCTCTCCCCATTTTACTCTTGAAACGAACAAAAACACTCACTAAACAAGAGTTTAAAACTGAACTTTACAGGCTGCCTAGACTGGTGAATTATTTGTTCTTCATTCTAAATTGCTCTTTTCAGTGTTATTTCTGAACCGCCTCCTCTATAAAGAATCAAGTCTCTAGCTACTTTTAGAAAGGTATCTAAATAGCTCAAGGAGCTGATAACATGGACCCTTCTGACATCTCATCTTCCCT